>CAUYUJ010014749.1:0-130000 GCA_963575745.1 Prorocentrum cordatum | reverse complement strand
TAATAGTAGTAGTAGGAGTAGTAGTAGTGGTAGTAGTAGGAGGAGGAGTAGTAGTAGTAGTTATACATGCTTTTGCTGTTGTAGTAATCCATCATCGTTGTGAGATTGGAAGTCGTAGGGGTAGTAGTAGTAGTAGTAGTAGTAGTAGTAGTAGTAGTAGTAGTAGTCGTTGTAGTAGTAGTAGTAGTAGTAATTGTATTCGTCGTCGCCGTTGTAGCCGTCGTCGTAGTAGTAGTTTAGTGGTAGTAGTAGCAGTAGTAGTAGTAGTAGTAGTAGAAGACGCGGTACCAGTAGTAGTAGTAGTCGTAGTAGTAGTAGTAGTAGTAGTAATAGTAGTAGTAGTAGTAGTAGGAGCAGTAGCCGTACCCGTAGTAGTAGTAATAGTAGTATGTTTACTAGTAGTAGTCGTAGTAGTAGTAGTAGTAGTAGTAGTAGTAGTAGTAGTAGTAGTAGTAGTACTCGTCGTCGTCGTAGTAGTAGTAGTAGTGGTAGTAGTTGTAGTAGTAGTGGTAGGAGTGGTGGTGTAAGTGGTAGTGGTAGTAGTAGCAGTAGTAGTGGCAGTAATTGTAGTTAGCCGAAGTAGGAACCGTATTGGACGTACTAGACGTAGTACTCGTGGTGATAGTAGACGTCTTAGTAAGAGTGCACACCTGCATGCTTTAGCGTCTGAGGCAGAAGCTTCTGAGGGAGGGCTTCCTCGCTGTATGCGCCGGCGGGCGCCAGAGAGTCATTTTCTCACCATTTATCGGCTGGTGGTTGTTGTTAGGTGGTTGTTACTCCCAGCGGATAATGCCTCCTGCTCGACCTTGCACGACAGTGAAATTTTGAGCATTCTTTGCGCAAGGACTAACAGATAATCCGATACATCTCCAATCGAGCCATCGCGTCCAATCGAGTCGGCACGAAAACGGCTGGCCTGTACGTGCACGGAGCCAAAAATGGAGTAGGGGGAGGAGAAGGAAGAGGAGGACGACGACGACGATGACGACGACGGCGGCGACGACGACGAAGGCAGAGCCCTCAGCGGTGATCGCTGCAGGGGGATGATGATTTTCCAAGTATTGTTGGGGTCCTAATAGGTAAATCAGCCCCCGCAAAACATTAGCATTTTCCGTGATTGTGTGGGGGGGCATTCAAGACTTCTCGCGGCTACACACTTACGTCGGCCCTGGCCCCAGGTTCGGGTTTTTCGCCTCCTGCGGCGAGCCTCCTGGCCAAGCCAGGAGGGTGTGCGCACCGACCCTGGACCCAGGATGGGTCTGGCCAGGATCGGTGTAGGTGTCAAGGTCTAGTTGGTTCTGGGCGCTTTTGCTGTAGGCGCACCGTTTTATAAGCCAGCCTGCCAGCAAGGGCCCCGCTGAAATGTTTTGTTCCCCCGATGGCCCCGAGGACCCACAGAAGTCGTGGGACGCCTTCGGCAGTTGACCAGGTCGACGACAATGTGTTCAGGCCGGAGAAATGCAGCAGAAAGGCGTCGGTGAGGGCTTTGATCGTTATATTGAACGATGTGTTAATGTTCGCGCCAGATCTCAGTGGGTCTTTCGCAGCAAGGTTTCTCATCCCATGCGCCTGCTGCGTAACTCCTCTGTACGCCCGCTCTGATACGCAACGCGGGCCGTGCTCAAAACGTCCGTGTCAATACGTCGCGTGTTGGCTCAACCTATTGGACCACGCTTTGGCGAACGCATCGCGTCAGACCAAGTGTTCAGACTACGTGTTGAGCTCCGTAGCAATACGCAGCGTGCTGCGTGTCGCGTGTCGGGCCAGCTACGGCCTGCTGCCGTCCAGGCCGCGGGCCCCGGGCGGGTGTGCCGCGCCGCTCTCTCGGAGGAGGGTCAGGTGAGACAGCGGCGGCGCGCCCGCCTGGCCGACCATGTGTCCTCAAAATCGGTTCCCGGACCCCGTCGGGGCCCCACGGCGGATCCGGCCGTGGCGGCGCAAAAGCCTGCAGGAGCCCCAAGCCAGCACGACAGAACGCCACGGAGGGCCGCCGTCGTCTCGGCTTGGTCCTCCTCCGACGCTCGCCGCCGAGCGGAGGGTGCACCTCACCTGCGCCCTCCGGGGGCCTCAAGCGGGGCTCGGGGCTCGGTCGCGGCCGCGAGGAGCACAGCGTGGACGATCTGCATGCTGCAGGATTTCGGTTCAGAAATTAGCAGGGGTCGTCGTGTTCACACGGCGGTGCCTGGGATGATGATCAGAAAAACTGGCTCCAGGTCGGGAAACTATTGGTTCAATCGTTCCCCCCCCCGCCCTCCTCGGGCGCGAGCCTGGACAGTCGACGGGCCAGACGGAGCCGAAGCGAAGCGGAAACCGAACATTCGGAAACTAGGCTGTTAATTGTCCCCCACATTTTGAATTAGTCGTGATCTGACATCTCCAGTGCGTCTTGGACTTCCTTGGAAGGGGCGCCGCAAGGCCGAGGCCCCCTGGATATGGATAAAGGTCGAGCCTCCGAGGGCCAGCCTTTGGTCCATGTCCAGGGCGGCTTGGGTTCCTGGGGGAGGGGGCCCGAAACTCCAAGCTGCAGTGAATATGGACACGAGTCTTGCCCACGGGCGATGCTCGGCCGCGGCCGCCAGAGGTTCCAGCGCGTCATGAACGTCCAGGCCCTGCCGCTGGTCGACGTGGAGCTGCGGATCCTCTGCCAGGCCCGGGAGGGGGCGACCACCCCAGCGGACACCCCTGGGGGTCGTGAGGGAATCACGGCGAGAGGCGTGGCCCTGCTTTCGGCCTCGTGCGGGCCCCGTCGGGCCCCAGGACCTTCAGGAAGCGACTCGAGATGAAGAGCCTGTCCCGGGACACGGGTCGAGACCTCTGGAGGTCGAAGCTGTGGACAAACAAGCACGACGTCGGCGGCCTGGGGCCCCATAGATCTCCTGCGACGTTTGCGGTTCTCCTCCCGGCGCTTTTCCTCTATGTTAATCCTCCGGGTGCCGTTTCCGGGTCCCCAAAGGGCGACCAACAAGGGGGGGGGGAATTTGCCCTGGGAAAGAGGTCGTGCCATCTCATTATTTTAAGTGGTCCGATACCAGCAGCGTGTCATCTGCGTACAGGATACCTCGAGTGCTTACATCATCCAGTTCTGGATCCAACTGTAAGTTTGCGAAGGCGTCTGGAGCATGATTGGCCCCGGCCTGCAGGGAAGAAAGGTATACCCCCCAAAAGGGCTCCGATCGAAGACGAAGAAGGCGGGTATCGAGGGTTTGGGAGATTCGCGTTATTGGACAATCGAGCAGATAAGGGCGAACAGTCTTAAAATGATTGTTGTTGTTGTTGTTGTTGTTGATGATGTTCTTGTTGTTGTTGTCGACCCAAGCCGCGACCCGCCTGCGACCCACCCGCGACCGTGACCCACCCGCGACCCATTCGCGACCCAGCCCGCGACCCACCCGCGACCCACCCGCGACCAGGCCCGCGACCCACCCGCGGCCCACCCGCGACCCAGTCGCGATCTACCCCGCGACCCACCCGCATTGCTTTAACTAAAAAACGGCGTCTGCGGCGGGCTCGTTGTATACCTATACGACCGCCCTGCGGGCGATAAGGAGGTTGGGGGATTGAGATCAAATGCCCACCCTGACTGGCCTCCAGCCTGTCACCTTGATGTCCTCTCTCTTTCTCTCAGTTTCTCTCCCTCTCTCTGTCTCTCTCTCTCTCTGCCGCCCTCTCTCTCTCTCCCTCTCTATCAGAGTCTCCCTCCACCACAATGATAGCGATGGATTGATGGATTGGGTTATTCAATCGCTTCGCTCATTCCGCCGGCCCATGTTGCATGATCGCTACTGCTTCGCCGTGGGCCCGGGGCCATTGTGGCGCCGCCGAGGAGGAAGAAGATGAGGATGGGGAAGGGGAGGGGAGGAGGAGGAGAGGGTGAGAAGGAGTCAGAAGGAGATGAGGAGGATGAAGATAAGTAGGAGGAGGAGGAGGAAGAGGAAGGGGCGGAGGAGGAAGCCTCTCGTTGGCATCTTGTGTTGCTCTTGGGGCCAAACAGGGTCGTCGTCAAGATGCTTCTCTGGGAGGCCTCTTGGGGTCTTTTCAGAAGCCGTTCGAGGGCGCCTGGGAGGCATTTTTGAAGTCTTCTGGGGGGCCTCCTGGGGGCCTCCTGGGACCTCTTGGGGGCCTCTTGGCGGCATCTTGGGGCCTCTTTGGGGCCTCTCGGGGCCTCCTGGGGCCCTCTTGGGGCGGAAGGCTCGAGGTTTTGGTTCGTGGTCCCCCTCTTGGGCCCCTCTTGGGGCCGTCTTGGGGCCGTCTTGGGCCGTCTTGGGCGCCTCTTGGGTCGTCTCGGGGCCCTCTTGGGCCCTCTTGGGGCCCTCGTGGAAGCCTCTTGGCCCGTCTTGGGGTGCTCTTGGGGGCCTCCTGGGCCGTCTTGGAGCATCGGATGGCCGAAAAGGGGACAAGGCCCAAATTCTTTCAAAACCATCGTAAAATGTCTGATTTGGGCCTCTCAGGGCCCTCTTGTGAGGCCTCTTGGAGGCCACTTGGAGGCCTCTTGGGCCGTCTTGAGGTCATCATCGGCGTCTTGGAGCGCTCTTTAGGCGTCTCGGGGGCCCTTTGGGCAGTCTTGGGGGCCTCTTGGGGCACTCTTGGCGCGCTCTGGGGGGCCTGAGAAGCCACACCCAGGAGGAAAACCATCTCTGAGTAGCAGTGGTCGGGCGGCGGTCGGGGTACTTTTCGCCGGGGGACCCCCAGGGGCCGCCCCGCGCGCGCGAACTAGAAGTATTGTTTAGCAGTTACCGGAGATCTTAGCACGCCTTTGGCCCGTTGGGCCGGCGAATTAATAGCGCCGGCACGCCCGGGACACCCGGGACACCCGGGACACCGCCAGGCCCAACTGGGACACGTCCCGGCCACCGGCAGACGGGAAACGGACTTTCGCTCCACACCCGGGACACCCGGGACACCGCCCGGCCCAATTGGGATACCTCCCGGCCACCGGCGGACGGGAAACGGTTTTTCGCTCCTACTTCGGCCTAGCTACAGGAGGATCACGCGCAGCTTCGTCTCGCCCGCACGACACGAACACGAAACCGAAACCGATTTCCCGGTGGGGGGTCTCCGTTTCATTGCGATCTCACCCCCCGACCTCCTGCCTTGTAGGAATTAGGCGCCTGCGGCGGGCTTCTTCAGAGCCTCGCAGACTGCAGGCGTCCCAGCCGCCCACTCACTCTCATCCGCGACTGCGGGGTGTTGTGCTATATACTAAATTTAATGCATGTCATTTCGCTTCCCCCCCCCCGCCGTTTCACCTTCTCACACAGCGCTGGGCCGAACAAAAAGTTTCGCAAGTATGTCCCAGATCTCCTCTCGGGCCTCCCCACGCCCGCCCACCCCACGCCTCTCTTCATGCAAGAAAACCTGCCAGATTCTTCGGAAAGACTGCCGGACCTGTTCGTTCGGATTGGCGACATGAGTTGTGGGCCCCATGGGGAGGGGGTTCCCGCCTGAGATTTCCTCGCAATTCATTCACACACGAGGCTCCCGCTTGAGATTTCGTCCATTCTCAAACTTAAAGACACCAGGGATGACGACAGTTACACGATCCCGACGACCCTTTCGGATTAGAAACATGCGCTGCGGGCCCCATGAGGAGAGGGCTCCCGCCTGAGACTTCGTCGCAAGTCACTCACAGACGAGGCTCCCGCCCGAGACTTCCTCCATACTCAGGCTTCTTGAAGAGACCAAAAGTGACGACAGTTACACGATCCCGACGACCCGCTCGCATTAGAAACATGCGCTGCGGGCCCCATGGGGAGAGGGCCCCCGCTTGAGACTTCGTCGCAAGCAACTCACAGACGAGGCTCCCGCCCGAGACTTCCTCCATACTCAAGCTTGAAGAGGCCAGAAGTGACGACAGTTACACGATCCCGACGACCCGCTCGCATTAGAAACATGCGCTGCGGGCCCCATGAGGAGAGGGCCCCCGCCTGAGACTTCGTCGCAAGCCACTCACAGACGAGGCTCCCGCCCGAGACTTCCTCCATACTCAAGCTTGAAGACGCCAAAAGTGACGTCAGTTACACGATCCCGACGACCCGCTCGGATTAGAAACATGCGTTGCGGGCCCCATGGGGAGAGGGCCCCCGCCTGAGACTTCGTCGCAAGTCGCTCACAGACGAGGCTCCCGCCAGAGATTCCTCCATACGCAGGCTGCTTGAAGAGGCCAGGGATGACGACAGTTACACGATCCCGACGACCCTTTCGGATTAGAAACATGCGCTGCGGGCCCCATGAGGAGAGGGCCCCCGCCTGAGACTTCGTCGCAAGTCGCTCACAGACGAGGCTCCCGCCCGAGACTTCCTCCATACTCAAGCTTGCAGAGGCCAAAAGTGACGACAGTTACACGATCCCGACGACCCGCTCGCATTAGAAACATGCGCTGCGGGCCCCATGGGGAGAGGGCCCCCGCCTGAGACTTCGTCGCAAGCCACTCGCAGACGAGGCTCCCGCCCGAGACTTCCTCCATACTCAAGCTTGAAGAGGCCAGGAATGACGACAGCTACGCGATCCCGATGACCCGCTCGGATTAGTAACATGAGCTGCGGGCCCTGCAAGGAGGGGGCTCCCGCACGAGACTTGCTCGCAAGTCACTCACAGACGAGGCTCCTGCTTGGTCGATGCTCATGTTGTGATGGTGATAGTAATGACGATGGTGGTGTGCGATGGTGTTGATGATGGCAATGCTAATGACGGGATCATGACATGATAATGCGTGGGTGAGTGATGAGAAGGTGCGAGTGAGTGCGAGAGCGAGTGGATGATGATGGTGCGTGGTGAGTGATTGATGATGATGGCGATGGTGGTGGTGATGATGATGCTGATGATGTTGATTCTGCTGTTTCCCTGCGCGTGGTGTCCAGAGAAAACGAGAAACCCACTTAGGAAGTGGGAACAGTTGACGGTATGTGAGGATCCTGCATAGTTCTATCATCGCCCGGTGATGGGTGCCGGGCCTCAAGGTCGGTGGCCAATCGTGGCAACCGATCGTTGATTGCGTACAAGTTGCGTGAGGTCTTCGCAGCAAGGATGCCAGAAGTCGTTCGACAGTTTTCGGGGTCCCGCGGCCCTCCCTGGGTCGCCGCGGCCAATCAGAAGAATGACTCGAGAGGTCTAGCTGTTCATGGGGAAGCGCCCCAAGATCCATGGCCCGCCTCTCCCAGGACCCGGCCCACCCATGCTGAGCTATAGAGCCCATAGAGCGGGAGCACGGCTGGCCCCACAGGGAGCACACGATCCGCATGGCCAATGAATCATGCCGTGGCGACGTTGGGGTCTCTTGGGGGCCTCCTGGGGCGTCCTTGGGGCCTCCTAGCAGGCTTATTGGAAGCGCTTTGGGGCCTGCTGGGGCGTGTTGGCGTGTTGGGGGCTTCTTGAGGCTTCCTGGAGGCGTCTTGGTGGATCCCTCCTGGCACCGTGTTCAATTCAAACAACTTTTTCGCGAGTGGGTTCCTCGCAAAACTGCTTCTGGGCTCCCGATGGGTTGCAAATAAAACATCACGGGATGCGGCGCGGCCCGACGATGCCCCAAGAAGGCCCCAGGTGGCCCCAGGATGCCCCCAAGAGGCCCCGAGATGTCCCACAGGGCCTCCACATTCCACCGAAAGGCTCCAAGAATCCCGCCCAGACGCCAAGCCAAGTGGCGCCCGGTGGCGTCGAGTGACACGTTGGCTCAAGACAGCGCACTTCTCAGAGGTCTTGTCCGACACCCCTCCTCACATCAGCATAAGGGTAGCGACAGCATTCGGGAAACACGACCGCCGTGCTTGCAATGGAGGAACACGCGGAACTTCGGAAGGGATTGAGACAAACGCTAGATTGGACGGGAGCCTTCTGGGTTGCAGCTGGCGTTCCGCCACTCGTCCTCTTCTCGTTGGGAGGCATCGCAGGTGTGGCTGGCAGGACAGGATTTCTCGTCTGGAGTATTTCCATGTTCATGGGCTTCTCGCAGTCCTTCACCTATGCTGAGATGGCAGGCACGTTTAGAAGCAAGTCAGGCGGCGCATCAGTGTACGGGGCAATCGCCTGGCTCCGCTATTCAAAGTTTATCGCACCATTGTCCGTCTGGTGCAACTGGTTTGCGTGGTCTCCAGTGCTGTCTCTTGGTTGTTCGATCGCAGCAAATTATATATTGAATTTGGCCTGTCCAGACGAAAATTGCCATGGCCTTCGCACTTGGGAAGCACTCTCTGTGGCTATTCCGGGACTGGGTGAGCTCAACTTCAATGTTGTCTTCGTGATTGGCACGGCGCTGATGTCGGTGATGATTTCCATCCAACATTTCGGCATTGCTTTGACAGCATATTTACAGAAGGTACTTGCCGTCATCGTCTTGGTGCCACTTCTTGTCGTGGCGATCTTACCCATCTTCACTGGTCGTATCGTCACGGAGCACTTCGAGGATATCGTTCCGCCCAGCAGGGCGAACTCAGCCACAGACGGCTCTTGGGACTTACACGGGTTTTCCTTATTCCTTGGGTCACTCTACATGGCTGCTTGGACCACCTACGCATTTGAGACTGCTGTATGTTACACTAGCGAGTTGAAGGATCCAAGGAAAGACTCTGTGAAAGCCATTGTTTGTGCCGGCCTAGTCTGCTTCCTCTTTTTCACAATCGTACCCTTCAGTTTCCAAGGAGTTTTGAGTCGAGAGGAGCTCTTGGCTCCAAGTATCGCAGACGGCACGGGAATCGCAGAGGCTTTGGCGAGGATGGCAGGTGGAAGGTCCGCGGCCACTACGATCTTCGAGATTCTGATGGTCATTGGGCTCTTCTTGGCAATCATGACGGCGATGGCTGGATCATCCAGGACGCTGTACCAGGGCTCGAAGGACGGTTGGCTGCCCAAGTTCCTATCATCTGTGAACAGCAACGGGGCTCCAGCGGGAGCTATGTGGACTGATTTTTCTTTTAATTTGTTTTTGCTTGCCCTTGCCTCTGATTCGAATGGCTACTACAAAGTCATGTCTATTTCCAATGTCGGCTACATCCTGTTCAATTTTCTGAATCTGAATGCTGGTTGGATTCATCGATTCGACTCTAGAGATCTCGAGAGGCCTTGGAAAGCTCCGACGGCGCTGATCGGTTTCAACACATGCCTGGCCTTTGTGAACGCTGCGATCATGGGTGCTGGTGCTAAGGTTTGGGGGTACCCATACGCGCTTTGGCTTGGACTCGCGTTCGCAGCTCTGATAATTCCAGTGTTTGCTTACCGCCACTACTACGAGGATGGCGGTCAGTTCCCAGCTGAAGCAACGCTGGATATGCGCTTGGAGGACGGTTGTCTCGGGGAGCGCAAGGCGGGTGTGCTTCCGTATTGTTCGTTGGTTTTGGGGATTGCGGTGATGGTATCGGCGAATTTCATATTTGCATTGCCAAATTGATTCGCCAGGCTAAACCCGGCACGCAACCTCTTGAGACGCTTGTCGCACCGCTTCCGAAGCTTCACGAGAGTCTCACCCCGCCTAAAGGATTGCTACCGCAGGGTGAAAAGAACTTCAGCTCCATGCCTTGTCACAGGTTGCTATCATTGTGCGAGACTGCTTGTTTGAATATGATACGCACTGGTCGGATGTTGAGGCAACGCATGGATGCACAGAGCTTGCACAGAGCCGCAATGCACAACGCTGAGCCTTAACCAGGGACCAGAGATCGCGCAGCTGCCATGCCAGAAGATGCATGGCCAAGTTGCTGGAATTTACAGCGGAGGGATGGTCCCACACGAGGCCTACGAGTACAGATGAGTGCAGTTGTACGTTTTCTGCTTCCACGCATCCTGCTGACGTTATGCACGCTTCCCAATCAGGAGAATAAGGTGAATCCTGAAAAGACTCGCTACGACGCAATATGAAAACACATACACAGAATACTCGATCGTTTGTTGGAGCAGTTGGCTAGCACTGAGAGTGTCATGAGTCACGCCTGTGCCACAGCTGAAGCACGCATACACCCGCGAGTGCGGATGCGGACATTCCTTGAACGCGCACAGGCGAGTTACACATGGAAACATAAGTAGGAATATAGGTTACTAACAACGGGTCGCGCGACTTCGATCTGACTAGATTGTTTACGCGTATGTGTGTAGACGGACCTATCTGTAGTATGAGAGTGGTTTGTCATGTTGGGAACGCTTTCCATACATTCAAGCCAACCTTCCTCACGTAGGACCACCCCGTACAACTGGCGGTTCTGCTCTTTCGAGACATCCCCAGTACGTATTTGGCCCGCTCCCCGGGACCCGTTGTTCATTCTGGATATTTGCGAGCGGCCCAGGATCGTTTCAGAATGAACAGGATGTTCGGGGGAAGGGGTGGGGAGTTCCGAGGGGCCACGATATAGAGAAACACATGACGTCGTATATGCAAGTGCACGGTGCCCGGCCGAGCGATCTAAACCGACCTCGTGACCCTTCAGTAAGTCCTGGACGACACTGCAATATTCCGCTGCGAGGGCGCAGGTCTTTTCGTTCCCGTCTCTTTCTCCTCCTCCTCCTCCTCCTCCTCATCTTGTCCTCTTTGGGGGCAACTGACCATCTCACCTCACCCCTTGACCCGTCATCGCCAGGCCCATCCTGGGACCAGCCAGGATCGATCGGTGAGGTGGCCAGTCAACATCCCCAGGTCGTATTCCACGGGCGAACGAAAGAAGAGCCTCGGCCCTTGGCGCCCACCTCTCCCCGGAAGACACCCCGATGGTTGGGGATGTTGGCCCTTTCCTCGTCTTCGCCTTGCCATCAGGGTAGGAGGGAGGAGGGAAGAGGAGGGGGACGAGGAAGAGCAGGGAGTGGGAGGATCCAGGCCTCCGCGATCCCGCGACCCCATCTTCTCGGACCTAATTTCGGAGGCCTCCAGAGGAGAGGTCGACAGCGCTGCGGCACATTTGTGCCGCCTCCCCTCGGCGGCGATGCCAGCGCAGGCGTTCAGCGGCTCGGCGCCACGCAGGGAGCCCGTCTTGGGCCCAGGGTTTACACGAGACAGCCCACAGCGCGAGATCCAGACAAGAGATAGTAGGCGTCATGCCCCACAGCTTGGGGTGATGCAGAAAGGGCAACGCCTTCGAGGGATCGGAGCCCAGGTGTCGCTTCCCCGGCAGGAGGCCAGCGGAAAGCGGGCGGATGTAAAACGGGGGCGGTTTCGCCAGCGAAAGGCAGTGGAAGGTCGGCGGAAGCTCGGTGGAAGGCGGCGGCAGCAAAACCACCCCCCCAAGAGATGCCAACATGTTTTGGGGTCAGGGGTTTGGAACCCGCTACTTGTCAGATCATTTGTTGCTTGCTCGCCGCACGCTCATCTTCCCGAACACTACGGGCCTCATTCTCTTGAAGTGCCCTGGCACCACACTTCCCGAGGGGTTCTGGCATGGTCTTCCACGACCGCCCCGCCCTTCCGGCGCACCTGTCGGACTCCAGCTCAAGTTCGCCGATACGCAAAGAACGTCCTCGCAGTACATGGCTCAGAATTGCGTAGAGCAAAATCTAGGAATCCTCGTTAATTGAAGGCGTGCTGTTTTCATGTTCGCAAAGTCTATGTGTAAACATCTTCAGCGTGACGTTGAATATGCCTAGAGCGATGCTCATGATATTTGCATGGCGCTCCGTAGCCATTTTGGCTCAAGCCTTTTGGTTCAAGCGAGTTTGTTGGGTCAAGCACACCTGTGACGTTCCGAGCGTCCGCTGAAAGAATTGTCGACAACGTTGTGCCTCATGAAGCAGGCTTCTCCACGTTGCCCACTGCTGCTGTGCCAATACGTTCTGTCATCTGTACTGATACAAGTCATGATGAGGTACAGTCAGACTTCACACGCCTTCACTTGCAATTTGCGCGCGGCAGTGCGATCCCAGCGCACGATTGCGCGATCCCAGCATGCGCAAGACCTTCCTCGCTCGATCGCGACTAATGCTTTGGTGTTGCTTGATGGCGAACTCCACATTGTGCAAGAGGTGCTTCAGGGCTGGCAGGCAGGTCCAGTGCATGCAAAGCTCATGAACATGAACAGCGGGATGATTGTTCATAAATCGTGGAAGTACGGTTCGGCAATCGCTTACGTCGCAAAAGAGAGTCTTCCCGCCATTTATTCCTAGGAAAAAAACTGCCTAGCGGTAGCTCCTGTTTGGTGTTCATTGGCGACGATTTCGAAGAATTCAACGTCGACAGTGCGTTCGTGGACCTGAAGACGTTCGACGGCAGGTTGCTTGAGTTTGGTTATCGTGGCGATGTTATCGCGACGGTCGAACAAGTTGTCATGAGGAGCAGTGGTAGATTTAATCACAACAATCCGCAGCGCATATTCTAGTCAAGCGGTGAGATCGTGTGGAGGCCTCGGTACCTCAACGCTGGTGATCGTGTGATCGTTCATCCAGAAACATTCGAGCTTGTAAAGCGAATATAAAGCATGCGGCACACTGCTCGTCATTCGTTTCTTTGGTTTGGTTACGCGGGGGTTGTAGGCATCCTCCCTCCTTCCTGATCGCCCACCTTGTTCCATACTCTTCCTCATCATTGCCCCCTACAGCTGGTGCGGCGATCGTCTGCACGGGCGGTAACATGGCGTAAGCGGTTACCAGAGACGATATCAGTTAGTTGTCTGCATGGGTAAAGCTGGTCCTTAATGTAGCAACTTCCCTGTACGGCGCTGCACATCCTAGCAGCAAGCCTGCGCAGGACCATGGGACTTGCGTCATGACAGTTGGCAGTGCTGACATGTAGCGCGAAAACATATATTTGTATGGCGCTGATATTCTCCAACGGTTACACGGATGGATGGCAGTCCGTCAATTCGCGTTTATGTGTCGGATTGACCTGCAACGTATACCCCACAAGTGCTTGTTTGGACATGGCAGAGGGCGCTTGTTGTTTCAAAGTTGCGCTGTCGTTTCGGTGCCGTTGACGTTCTGCCGGAGCGCTTGATTACAGGTCAGGTTGGCTAGAGGCATGGCGGGAATATTCCGTTCTAGCGCGATGTTGAGACATGACTTGGCCGAGCCAGGCTGAGGTCACCAAGTCGAACCGCAGACGCATGAGTGTCATTACCGTTCAAGTCGTTATGGTGCCGCTTCTCACGGCAAGGCTGCTACTATTTTACATTCACCTTTTTGTCGGGAAGAGGACGAAATCGGACGAGTCAACCTTATCCCTGAGCGGCGGCAACGTTGGTAACGTTCCCAGGACAGATGCGGGCTCTGCGCAAGTGTTGTCGTCACGTAGTTACGCAGACCTCCGACGTCGTGATCTGTCCACAACGCGGATCCCCAGAGGTCTAGGCCGTTTCCCCGGGACCAGCCTTTTCATCCTGAGTCGTTGGTTTACGCTCCCCAGGGCCAGGCGAGCACCCCCAGAGGCCGAAGGGTACCGCAAATTACCCGTCGTGGGATCTTCACGACGTTGGCGGCTTTGCGCACTCTGTGTTGCGCCCCGCTCCCGCTCCGTGGAGTCCCAGATGTCCCAGGACCCATGCGATCTTTCAGGCCTCCCAAATGTGGTCCGAGTTGACAGGGTCGAAGGATCGCGCCCCATCGCCGATGTATCCGCGATACCGGCTCGGTGTGGAGCCAGATCTCCTCCACGCCGACGGCGCCGACGCTTCGCCGACGGCTGCGCCTTCTGCGCAGGTTGATCGCCGATGCATCGGCGATGTGGCGCGATCTTCCGACCCCATCTACTCGGATCCCATTTGGGAGGCCTCTAGTTGCGCCCCGCTCCCATTCTGCGCAGCCCTAGATGTCTCAGGACTTATGCGATCCTCAATCCTCGGTATCCGGTGGTGGCAGGGGCTGGGGCAATTTGGCCACCGTCTCTGGCCGCGCAGTCTGCCCAGGCCGTTCCGAATGGCTGGGGAGTCTGGGGTCGTTGCGGTCGGGGTCGTCCCCAGGCGGATCCTTTTTAGAGCTCTTTCCTTGCATCCGAGTGCGGCTCGTCTGGGACCTCTCTGCTGTTTGGGTGCTCCCCCTCTTCTTCTGCCCCGTCTGCCTGCAGGCCCCCGGGGCAGCAGCAGAAGTGGATCCCCCCCCCTCACCAGAGCAGTGTCCGAGGAGGGCTGGGCCAGGATGTAATACGAGGCCATGCCGAGGAGGGTCCTCCCCCGGCTGCCCTTTGGTAGCTGTCCCCGCAGCGCCCACTGCCCGCCAACTGCGGCCGCCATCCATCCATCCCCCTGCCCCCCTCCGATCCTGGATCTCCTCGATCCTCCGCCTCCTCGATCCTCAGCCTCCTCGATCCTCGACCTCCTCGACCCTGGATCTCCTCCTCGCTCCCTTTTCCTGGACCCTCGAGCCTCGATCCCCCCCCGCCGTGCCGCAGCAGCCCGCCCGCGGCCGGGGCCGCCCCAGGCCTTCGGGGGCCCGTCGCCGCAGTCCCTCTTCAGGCCGCGCCGCCGCAGGGCGGGGGCACCCGCCCTCCGGCCCGAGCAGGGCTGCGGATCAGAGCAGGAAGAGGTACACATTGTTGATTTCCAATTCTTCGGAAGTTCTTTGATTTTTTGGGGGGCTAAGATCCTTTCACTTCCAATTGTTCTATCCTGGGCATCTTCCTGGCTACTAGGGGGCAAGGAACCACTGGAAACAAGCACAATTAGAAATGGGCACGATTAGAAATGAACGACGTGTACCTCCAGGCCTCCCAGATGGGGTCCGAGCAGATGGGGTCGGAGGATCGCGCCGCATCGCCGATGCATCGGCTGCGGCTCGATGTGGAGACGGTGCTTCCCCGCGCCAGCGTCGCCGATGCACCGCCAACGTATCGGCAAGGCATCGTCGGCGATGCATTGCCGATGTATTGGCGATGCGGAGCGAGATTCCGACCCCATCCGCTCGGACCCCATCTACGTAGGAGGCCTCTAGTACCACTACCGGTACCCTTCGCACGTTTTCTTCCTTTGGGCCACCCGGGCGGCCCTCGTCGCCACGGCTGGACTCGTCTTGAAATTCTGGTCAGAGCGCACCCTGGAGAGGTCCGGGGAGTAGTGGTATCGGTACCTTTTGGTCTCCCTACGGGAAGTATCCCGGAGTTTCGGATTTGGAGTCGAGGGTCGAGACCTCCCCCCACCCTCATATCTGGGCGATGCAGTTTTTGCACAAGGAGCGTTTTTACGCCCGCTATTCGGGCCCTAGGACCCTCACAGATCGATTGAGCTCGAAGAATGCAGCAGAAGGATGGGGTCTAAGGTTCTGGTCGTGCTTTCAGCGATGTTTCATTTTCCTGCAGCGTCAATATCAAAGCACCTCTTCGTGTCACGAGAAGACGCCACATAGGAACAAGCAGTCATGATGATGGTCGGTTCCAGGAATTCCCCATATCTCCGATTGTCATGTCAAGGCTCCAAAAACGAGGGCCGCCAAATATGCCAGATATGCAGGAAATTCTGGAACGTATCTTGAGCCAATCCTATGATAACATGCTTCGTCCTGCAGTCGAGCATCTGATTCAGAAACCTCTTGAAAAGCTGGGCCGTTTCTTAACCAACTTGCCCGAAAGCTGGCCCAGTTTTTTTCGCACGCTCGCCCCTCCAGCATGAACAACAGAAATTGGCCCGGGCTTGTTTCAAGAAGCGTCTGGGAAGCTGGCCCAGATTCCTTACATGATAATTCTCTTGATCGTATTTTGGGCTGTGATAACAGCGGAGGATTTCGCGACAGTGCTCGACAACCAGAGGCCGCATCCTGGCCCACGGGCGAGGCCGCGGGGGAGGAGTCGAGGAAAGGTGTGCATCGAGCAGATCCGAGTGCTGGTCGTTTCGGTCGGCTGGTTCGGTCGGTCCAGCGCCTCTTCCACCGTAAGCACGCTAACGGTGGTGTAGGCAACGTCGATATAGGTTTCGGTGTTGTGGGTGGGGATGGTCCGTGGCCAACCCTGTTGTAGGGAAGCGCTGTTCGAACTGTCCTACAATCCCAGACATGCGACGTCTTGAATTTTTCAGGACGGCGTCCCTGGAAGTCCAGACCCTTTCTCCGGGGCCGGTTTTTCATCCTGAAGCGTTGTTTGATGGTCCCGCGTCCCGGCGAGGGCCCCCAGGGGCCAAGAACAGAGAAACATTTCCCGTCCTGATTTTCTTACGACGCGATCATGTCTGGCATCTGTTCTGCGCGAGGTCGGCGTCGCAAAGACCAGATTCCCAACATCGCCGTTGACCAACATCGCCGTGAGTGCGGCCTTGCTTCAAGGCCGCCTGCGGCCTGCCGGTCTCGGTCGGGGATTCGGTTGTGGTGTCGCCGTGGGCGGCCTCGAGGCTCCATCGCGGGTGCCGCACAAGTGGTTGCCACGTCTGGTGAAGTCGGGTCGCCGAGGTGCGCCGGCAAGGCAAAGCAATTTGGCCACAGAGAAGATCACAGGAGCACCACTGGGAACCCAAGGCTCGGCGACAAGCGTATTCTGAGAGCTCGCATGGCAAGATCTACGTTCGTATGTGTCTAGTAAGCCTCCGATCCCTCCTGAGGAGCCCTCCTGCCTCCTCAGACGGACTCTTCCCTCTCCCCGCACTGTTTGGTGCGCGCTCGTCGGCGAGAGATCCCCCAAGGGGCGAGCGCGCGCCCGAGGTGCCACGATTTCGTGGAGGCGCTGGAGAAGGCCCCGCGGCCCGCAGGGCTGTCGTGGAAATCCGTGGCTCTTTTTCAGACGGCAGGTAACGGAGTTCAGCGCAAACGCGGCTCAGCCAGAGCGCCGGGTCCTGCAGGATCGCGTGACCTTTCCGCGTCACATTCCGCGTCTCCACCCCAGCACGCGTCATTGTCGTGTCACCTCTGCCAATCATCTCTCGCACACACTTATACATTCTCTGGTCAGCCCGCTGGTTCAAAACAAAGAGGGTCGCGTCAGCTTGTGCCCAGAACGTTCTCAGGTGATCGGGCAGTTCAAAAAGCATGTTCAGTCGTGACCTTAGTTTTTGGGGTATCTGATCTCGGAGTCCTGGAGCCCAGGCAGTGTGTGAGAAGATGTGGAGTAGGTGCTCATGGCGTTTCCATCGGGCCACATGAAAGGGGGGCATAGGGAAAGGGGGGTACGAAATCCGCTGCATGCAGCTGGTTTCCGCCCCGCCGCCGGGCCCAGTCCTCGATACATGGGCGCCTCCCGGCGCCAATGAACGCCAGGAAAACCAGCTACGTGAGCTGATTATCTACCCTGCCCTTTGCTATCCTACCCGTTCGTGCCCCCCGCTTCCAGGTGCCTGGCTTGGCCACCCTTCTCTTCTCTGCCCGAGCTGCATTGTTTTTGGGGGTGGGTATTGTTGCATCGCAGGGCCCAAACAGCATACGAGCACAATAATTATGCAAGACAAGTACGGTCGGACCTAGGGATTAATAATATCGAGGTCGGCTCGGCGAGGGTACCCTAATGTTCTTCGCGTTTGGTGGATGTTCTTCTGCATCCTCGGAGAGGGAACCCCTCGGGTGTTATTCAGTTTGGCCAGCGGAGGGTCTCACGTTCTTGAGGGATGTTATTGTATCCTTGGTCCGGCTGTAATGTATTTGCCCCGTCTTGGAAACCATCGATGTTTTGTCTCCCGCCATGGGCGCAAGTTGAGTCAGGGGAGGCGCAAGCTGGATCGGACCTGCCATGGGAAAGCCTGGCCTTAGCCAAGTGCCTTTCTCGATTTCCTCCTGTGGCTTCTGGCAGAGCCCACCATTTCGGGGCAGCTCCTGCATCGGGGGGCGGTGCTCAACGGCACGCCGCGCTCCACTTCAAGTTGCGCCTCGCCTTCTGCGTGAACGGGAGCGGCTCGCCGGAGATGTGGCTTGAAGTCAGGACGCTGAAATCAGGAACAATTTGGGTTCGGAAGGGGCTCGCTGTTCCCCAGATCCTCCCATTGTTGTGCCTCAAGCGCTCCTGGTGCACCCGGGCGCCTTGTAGCGCCGCTTGTGGGCAGCTTCACTGTACAAGTGGCGCGAGGGCGAATCACAGCCTCATCTGTGCAGGGGCACCCTCTTGCTCTTCCTGGCATCCGCCCTGAAATGCATCCCGTGTTGGGCATCTCCCCGGGGCCCGGCGCTTTCGCAGGAGGTTGGGCTTCGCGTCCTGGGTGGGCTCTGGGCCCGAAGAGTGCACCTTTCTCCCACCCCCATTGATAGCCCTCCCATTACAGTGGAGAACCATGCCAAGAAACACCCTGCTTGCCTCCAGGGTGCCCTGGGTTTCTTGGGTTTCGATGGTTTTGCCAAGGAGAGCGTGACGTTCCCACACCAAAGTTCCATGGACGTCCTGGGGTCTCAGGGTTGGGTTTCTTGTGAAATGTGTCTTGCGGACTGGCCTCCACTGCAAGCGACGCCCAGGGAGGGGCCCGTGCTCATGGCTCTCGGCACGCGCTCTCTCGTCGTGGCCGTCGGGGCCGTGCCCCCTGGTGCCAGCGCGCCCGCGCGCCTGGCTGCTCTGCGCTGCGGATGGGTCTCCCCGGCCGCGTCGTGCCGTCGGCCTGCCAGAGCGTCGGGGTTAGCCAAGAGGGGGGTGCCGACTGCAGCCAAGGCGAAGGACGCTGAAGCCAGGAGCGCTTTGGGCTCAGGAGGGGCTCGGGTCTTCGGGCTGCTTCTCATCACCCAGCGCGTTCTCCACCGCTCGCAAAGTGCCCACTCGCAAGCGTCCGCAAGACATATGCTTGCCGCGATATAATTTCTCGTGAGCCCCTCCCCGGCGGATCCAGGTCATTGGCGAGTAGTCCCTTTGCGAGCTCTCATTTGCGAGAACTTCCTCGCACATCACGAAACCATGTACTGTTCGTCAGTGTGGGTTCGGGGTCGAGTCCCCCCCTGCGAAACTCATCAATTCATCCTCCGCCCTCTCTCTCTCTCTCTCCTCCCTCCTTCCTCTCCTCTCATCTCTTTCTCTCTCCGTCCCTCCCTCCCTCCCTCCCTAACATTCCTTCCTCTCTCGCTCTCTCTCTCTCTCTTTGCCCTCCCGTGGACGCCCGCCCCGCCATGGCGGTGTGGGGAGGTGCACCCCCCCCCAAAAAAAGTTAAACAATCACCAGTCGACCACCACAAGCGGCGCAGGCCGCAAGAGAGCCGTGACAGGCCTAAGGGGATCCAGACCGTCCTAGGGTGCTCCGGAGCACTCATGGGGCTCGCGGGACAGCGCGATGCAACCACACCGCGCTGCAGTGTGGTCGCATTGCATTCCATTGCCATTGCAGTACTGCCGCACCACAGTGCCACTGCTACCGCCAATAGTACTACTACGGCTACTACACTGCTAGAGTAGTAGTACTATTAGACAGCTAGCGTATTACTACTACTCCCGTTAATGCAATAGCACTACGACTACAACACTAGAGTTTACTTTATTTTGATTTTTACTGGTAGTACTACTAGTACTAGTACTCGTACTAGTAGTACTACTACTACTACTACTACCACTACTACTACTACTATTACTACTACTACTACTACTACTACTACTACTACTACTACGACTACGACTACGACTACGACTACGACTACTACTACAACAACTATGACTATGCCTACTAGTATTACTCCTACTCCTACTACTACTTCTTTGACTACCACTGCTACTACAACTACTACGGCTACTACTACTACTACTACTACGACTACTACTATTACTTTGACTACTACGATTAATACTAGTACTACTACTTCTACTACTACCACTACCTCTACTGCTACTAGTACAACGACTGCTGCTTCTATTTTATTACCACTTCATCAGGACGACCGTACTACTAGAGTGCTGCCACACTACTAAAGTATTAGTATATGAATTTATGACTGTGCTAGACCTACAGCCATCAGCACAATGTTATATTATTACGACTACTACGAACCACCACTTCTACCCTTACTACTATTACTACTACCACGACTACTACTACTACTACTACTACTACTACTGTTACTTATTACTACTACTACTACTACTGCTACTACTACTACTATTACTACTACTACTACTACTGTTACTGTTACTACTACTACTACTACTACTGCTACTACTACTACTTTTACTACTACTACTACTACTACTACTACTACTACTACTATTACTACGACTACTACTACTACTACTACTACTACTACTACCACTACTACTACTACTACTACTACTACTACTATTACTAATATTATCACTACTGGACCAGGATACCACGACAGCAACAATACTACTTCAGTGCTACAACGATTACAACGTAAGGGTGCCAATGCACTAGCACTACGGAGCTACGGTACGAGTGTACGGCTCCCGTGCTTCAATACTACATTAGATGAGTTCCATTAGTATTACAGCCAGTTTCAGGAGTACGACCGGTACAGTATTAGAGTATCACTACTGTTGTATGATTGTTACACTGCTATACGGCGATTGTTACATCGTTACCAGTATAGCAGCACAGTGTTAAAATATTACAATAGTGCTGCCGCACGACCGTGAGTGTGTGTCAGAGTATCCTTACTACAACAATGTAGTACTCTCACTGCAAGCAGAAAAATATGATTGCTCTTAGGAGTATTGTATTCGAAAAAGGCTTCTACAGCGTCACTACTAACATAGTACATCACGGTTCCTATCATGTTATTTCCATAGCGCTACAGTCCGAGGATATGACTACCGTGCTCGAAGACAGTAGTGGGCTACTTCAATTACGGTACTACAGTGCTACTACAGTGCTAGAGTTCTACAGTGTTACAGTGCTACTACAGTACTTCAATTGGGCACTAGAGTGTGACCCCATACTGCACTGCAGCTACAGGACTAATACAATGCTTTTGCGCCGTTGCTGCAAAACTACTACGGCAGTTCTACAATGCGGCATTCGTAGAGCACTACTGACACGACAACACTACAGTATTACTATTTCGACAGTCAGTACTAGAGCACTGCGACGACAACACACGAGTATTACTCCCATGCAAGTTCACATTCTTGTAGGTACAGAACTGTAGCAATATAGTTTTGCTACTTCAGCATTCAAGAGCTAGGGGGAGCATCTAGTACAATACCAGTACACCAGAATTACATGACATGCCATACAGTAGTAGAGTACGACTACTACTACCACTTCGACTACTACTACTACGACTACTACTACTACTACCACTACTACAACTACTACGGCTACTCCTACTACTGCTGCTACTACTACACTAGTTCTGCAGTGGTAGCAATACTGTAGTGGTGGTGATGCTGCTACTCCTACTATCACACTACTACTACCTCTTCTCGTCTTACTGTTACTTCTCCCACCACTAGTACTGTTACTAGTACTACTGCGACTACTATACTTCTTTTACGACTACTACTACAGTTATTCTTCTGTTTACTACTACTACTACTACCACCACTACTACTACTACTACCACCACCACTACTACTACCACTACTACTACTACTACCACTACTACTACTACTACTACTACTACTACTACTACTACTACTACTACTACTACTACTACTACTACTACTAGTACTGCTACACTACTACGACTACGACTACTACGACTACTACGACTACGACTACTACTACTACTACTACTTCTACTACTACTACTACGTTGCGTATTCTTACGACTACTATCACTTCGACTACGACTACCACTATTACTACCACTGGTAGTATTTCTACAGCCACTTCCATTGTTTTCCATACTCAGGTACTACTACTACTACGACTACTACCACCACTGTGACTACTACTAGTAGTAGTAATACTACTGCTACTACTGCTACTACTACTACTACTACTACTACTACTACTACTACTACTACTACTTCTACTACCACTACGTCTACTGCTACTATCACGGCTACCACCGCTATCAATCGTATGACCGTTATTATTACTACTACTACTACTACGACTACTATTGTGACCGCTACTACGACAATTGCTACTACTACTGCTACTACGATTACTACTACTACTGCTACTACTACTACTACTACTACAATTATTACTACTACTACTACTACTACTACTACTACTACTACTACTACGATTACTATCATTTTTTGCTACTGCGACTACTACTACTACTACTACTACTACTACTACTACTACTGCTACCTACGACGATTACCACTACTACTAGGACTAGTACTACTGCTGTTACTTCTGCGACTGCTACTACGTCTATCATTTCTTGAAAGCTGCAACTCATACTGCAGCGAAGTCACATGAAAGCGTATCGGAAGCAGTTGCTGTAGCTTGAGACGGGATGTGGACGGGTGGGGGCCGGCTGCCGAGGGAGGGGCGGCGGGGGACGCACGGAGGCGGAGAGAGAGAGAGAGAGAAAGAGAGAGAGAGAGAAATAGAGAGAGAGAGGACAAAAAAGAGAGAGAACATGGGGAGGCGGCGCAGGGGAAGCGGCTGACGTGACCAATCGAACTCAGCGCAGCACTTCGTCGGAGGTCGTTGAGCCTTGGCGATCAGTCCGCCCCAGCATGAAGAACAGACGACCTCATCGTCGCGGAAGGCGAAGTGCGAGGACATGGAGTACGCGGGGTCCAGGCCTTTTTGTCGGAGGCAGCAGACACATCAACCAACACCAATCCTGCACGAGCTACCAGCAGGAAAAAAACTAATAGTGAAAATCGCAGGGGGGATTCGCCCGCTGACCTCGTCAGGGTACCCCTTGTTTTTTTCGCTGCGCGCGCTGCGTGGTGACTTCCCGCGGCCGTTGGTGAAGTCGCTGCGTTCAGGGTGCTCCGTGTTTTCCCTCAGTGGCACCTCGCGCGCGGGTTCTCGGCGCCGGACCTCTTGCGAGGTTTTTGTTGCGACCGCTGTCGCAGTGTAAGGACCGCCTTTGGCTCAGGAGGGGTTCGGGTTTTCGGGCCGCTCTTCTTGGTTTGTGTCGTGGAGAGTGTTTGTGGCCTACTACAGTCAACCCGCATAGTAAGGATGGGCAACCTTCCCAAGGGTACCCTTGCATCCCTGCCTCCTCGGTCCATCCTTCGCCGCTTTCGCTGGCCGCGCCCCGCTCGAAAAGCTTCGAAATGGGCGTCCAAGGCCCTTGCATCCTTATCGCGCATCCTTGCTATACTGGTTGACTGTAGACCCGCCGTGGCTGGAACAGCCCCTTCGTTCCTCAGCCTGCGCTCTCACCGCAGCATAGTGGCTGTAGGGGGGGGGGTCCAGGCCAGGGCCATGAGACCTCCAGGGTCTCAGACCCCCCTCGTTTTCTGTCAATGCGTCGCCTGGTCACCCCCCTCGTCTGCGCGCGTGCCTCGGGCCACGATGTGCGGACCCGCCTCTTGGACGCCTCCCCCTCGGACGCCCCCCGAGAGGTCTTGGACGAGCAGTCGGAGGAGCAGCTGAAGCAGCGCCAGAGCTGGGGCGCCGCGCCGAGAGTCCCTCAGTCTGGGAGCCCGCTGGGGGTCCGAGGTGGCCCAGCACTGGTTCCAGCGAGCAGGAAGCACGATCCCCGAAGGTCGGTCCTCGATCCTCGAAGGTCGATCCTCAATCCTCGATCCTCGAGAAAGCCGGTCGATCCTCGATCCTCGAAGGCCGATCCTCGATCCTCGAAGGTCGATCCTCGATCCTCGGGGGCCGATCCTCGATCCTCGAGGTGCTGGCTGCGGACAGGGGTTTTTGCCTCTCCTTGGCCTCCGGGGGCCGTTTGCAGACCCCAGGTCCGTCCGAAAGGGATCCGGGGTGAAGTGTTGCACCAGATGTGCCCCCGGAGGGGTCCAGGCATCGATTTTGAGCGTATTTGGCCTTGTCTCCCCTTCGTGCAGATTTTGTCAAGGCCCATCCAGTTCAGACCGCCCAGCCGCCTCCAATCTCAGTCAGTGAACTCGGCGGCGAAATCCGAACCCTATCATCGACAATCAACGATTCAGGCAACTCGATGGGCGGCGGTTGTAGGGTTCGGATGCCGCCTTCTGTGAATTGCATGGCGCCCTCCACCGAAGCAAGATGGGGGTGTGGAGGAGGAGCATCAATCAATAAACATACATGTGTGTATATGTGTGTGCATTTCAGTGTGTATATATATATATATATACACAAGACTGCATTGGCGCTTCGCGCCATGCGCCTTGTACCAGACGCTTCCCCTGCAAAACAATACATCATCGTTTGCTTCAGTACCGCTGCTCATCGGAGGAGGTAGGGAGAAAAGTGTCGTCTGGCTTTTCATCTGCCACCTCCAAGGTTTATCCCTACCCATCCATTCCTCCTCCTTTCCTCCTCTTCCGCCTCCTCCGGTGGTTGAGTCCATCCTTTGAGGAAGTAAGGGGCATTCCTATGACACGCCGAAGAAGTCGCAGATGCTCCGGACAAGTCGATGTTCAGTCGCTTCCTGAATGCCTGGAGGGCTCCAGACACTCAGGAAATCTTCGATCGTCGAGCTTCGAATCTAGATCCATTGCTTGTCTCTCCCGATCGAGGAATTTAAACCTCGAGCCTCTAGCGTGGAGCCAAGATCGTCGGGTCAGCTCGATGCACTTCGTAGGAGAACGCCGTCTGGGCGGTTTTGGGGCTCTTTTGGGCCGTCCTGGGGCCCTCTTGGGCCGTCCTGGGGCCTTCTTGGGCCGTCTTGGGGGCCTCCAGTGGCCTTCTTAGGGGTCTCCCATGGCTTTCGTGGGTCTCTCTTGGGAGCCTTCTGGGGGCATCTTGGGCTTCTTGTGGGCAGTCTCGGGGCTCTCTGGGCAAACCCTCTGGAGGGCCTCTTGGGGCGATATCGGGGGCCCATCGGGCCAAAGCGGATATGTATATGTATATATATATATACACAAGATTGCAGTGGCGATTCGCGCCATGCACCTTGGTCCTTGAAGTTTGGTACGCAGGCGGAATAGCAGGAAGGTCAAGCCGACAATTTAGCGATCACTCCTTGTTGCCTTTTTTTCCGGCATCGCCGCTATAATGATGTTATGTGTTATCCTTCTTCCATGCTTCTTTTTCTTCATGTTCGCCATACCCTGCGCATTCTCCCCATCCTCCTCAGCTCTTTCTTGCGGAGACCCCTCCTTTGAGAGCCTCTGGGGGCCTCACAAAAGTTGTTTCAGGCTTTCTTAAGGCCTTAAGGCCTTAAGAAAGCCTGGGGGCCTCCTGGGCGTATTCTGGGGGCCTCTGGGGGCGTCCTCGGGTCACCCTGCCTCCAACCGCGGTCTCCCTGACGGACCAGGTCACGATTTAGAATGCTTCGGAGCGTCTATTGGGGCCATCTTGGGCCGCCATGGGGCTCTCTGAGGGCCATCTTGGACCCGTGTTGTGCCGTTTTGGGGCTCTCTTGGACTGCTTGGAAGCCCTTTCGGATGGTTGTGGGGCGATTTGGGAGCCTCCCAGGCGGCTTCGGACGCCCCGAAGACCGCCGTCTTGGAGCGTCGGGAAGCCGAAAAGAGGAGAACCCCAAAATTCACCAAAAACCAACAGAAAGTCAATGATTTGTGCCTCTTGTTGCCTTCTTGGGAGTGCTCTTGGAAGCCTCTTACGGGCCGTCCTGGAGGCCTCTTGGGCCATCTTGAGGTCACGTCGGTCACTCTTGGAGCGCTCTGGTGCTGTCTTTGGGGTCTCTGGGACTTCTCCGATCCCCTGATGCCCTAGGTGTGCTGGGAAGGCTTGGCAAAACGCCTTGCGAGGCCCCGGGGGCGCTTCGAGGCCCGTCCGCAGGGTCCCAAAGCTCCAGACTCAGTTTTTTGTTTGGGGGGGGATATATGTGTGTATGTATGTATGTGTGTATATATATATAGATACACAAGATTTTACCGGCTCGCTTCGCTTCGCCTTTAAAATCTTGGTCGCATGGCGCCAGAGAAGAGCGATGGGACCGGCAGTTGTCACTGCCGCGGTGCGATTCAGGAAGTGGTCATGGGCGTCATAGGACTCATCCGAATTGTAGGGCTCCTGGGGTTCCGTGAGGTCATCGGCTCTTGGGAATCATCGGGCTCGTAAGGTCCGTGAGGCTCAGAAGGCTCATAGGGCTCATTGGGTCTCATGGGGCCACAGGGATCGCAGGGCTCGTCAGGCTCGCAGGGGTCGTAGGGCTCATATGGCTCACAGGGCTCCAGTGCTCATAGGGCTCATGGGGCTCATGGTCCCATAGGGCTCGTAGGGCTCGCAGGGCTTCTAGGGCTCATAGGGCTCACAGGGCTCATAGGGCTCACAGGGCTCATTGGGCTCATAGGTCTCGTGGTGCCCGCGGGGCTCATAGTGCTCATAGGGCTCCTGGGGCTCGTAGGGCTCATAGGACTCATACGGCCCGTAGGGCTCATAGGGCTCATCAGGTTCATGAGGCCCATGCGGCTCACAGCAGTCATAAGGCTCACAAGGCCTATAGGGTCATAGGTCTCATAGGGCTCATAAGGCCAAGGGTTCTCATAGGGCTCACATGGCTCACAGGCTCATGTAGCCCATGAAGCTCGTAGAGCCCTCCGGGCCCGTAGGGCTCATTGGGCTCGTAGGAATCGTACGACCCATAGGGCTCATAGGGCTCGTGGTGCCCGTAGGGATCATAGTGCTCATGGGGCTCCTGGGGCTCATAGGGCTCATACGGCCCGTAGGGCTCACAGGGCTCATGGTCTCATGGTGCCCGCGGGGCTCATAGTGCTCATAGGGCTCCTGGGGCTCATGAGGCTCGTAGGGCTCACACGGCCTGCATGGCCCATAGGGCTCATAGGGCTCATGTGGCCCGCAGGGCTCGTAGTGCTCATAGGGCTCCTGGGGCTCATAGGGCTCATAAGGCTTATGCGGCCTGTAGGGCTCATAGGGCTCATGGGGCTCGAAGGCCATACATGGCTCGTAAGGGGTCGTAGGGCCCGCGGGGGCCGTAGGGCTCATAGGGGTCATGGTGCCCGTAGGGCTCATAGTGCTCATGGGGCTCCTGTGGTTCATGGGGCTCTTACGGCCCAAGAGCCCGTAGGGCTCATAGGGCTCATGGTGCCCGCAGGGCTCATAGTGCTCATAGGGCTCCTGGGGCTCATAGGGCTCATACGGCGTGTAGGGCTTATAGGACTCATAGGGCTCAAAGGCCATACATGCTCGTAAGCTGTCGTGGGGCCCGTGGGGGCCGTAGTCCTCATAAGGCTCATAGGGCTCATAGGGCTCATACGACCCAGGGGCCCATACGGCCCGTAAGGCTCACAGGGCTCGCCAGGCCCATAGGGCTCATAGGGCGCGAATGCCCCGACCACGTCTGATGTGCCTCTGCGGTCCAGGCGGGCTCGGGGAGGTTCCCGAGGGATCTGGAGCTGGCCTTAAACGTGTTCTTGCCTGTGGGCTCAAGCTCCACGCCTCACAGCATTGGTGCATCGGCCTTCGTCGCGCGTCGCCCCTGTGCGAGATCGTATATATATATATATATATTCCTAAAGGAATGGGACGTTTTTTTCTTCTTCGGGACTCTCTTAACCCCTCGTGGGGCGTTTTTGGGGGCCTCTTGGGCCGTCTTCAGACTATCGAGGTTCCTCTTGGAGCGCTCTTGTGCTGTCTTGTTTCTCTCTTGCGCCTCTCCGATGACCCGTCCGATGGCCTTGAGTCTGCTCGCAAGGCCCGGCAAAGCGCCCTGGGAGGCCCGGAAGGGCCAGCGGACCTTTTCCAATGGCGTCCAGGGGGCCGCCGAGACGTCCGAAAGGGCGTCTGGGGCGTCCCTTGGGGGAGGGTCCGATTTAGGGGTGGGGTGGGCAGGGGGTTCCGGGTAATACAAAGATAGGAATAGGACTAGGACTATATACTTATATATATATATATACACATATCTTTGTACATATTTGAATATGTATGGATGTTTGTCTGTCTGTCTGTCTGTCTGTCTGTCTGTCTGTCTGTCTGTCTGTCTGTCTGTCTGTCTGTCTGTCTGTCTGTCTGTCTGTCTGTCTGTCTGTCTGTCTGTCTGTCTGTCTGTCTCTATGTATGTGTTACGAAAGCCCTACGGCCGGTGCCGCCGACCCTGAGTGGCGACGACGACGACGACGACGACGACGACGAGCGCTCTTGGGGGCCTCTTGGGGGTAGTTTGTGGGCCTCTTGGGAAGCTCTCAGGGACCGCTTGGAAGCATCGTGGGGGCCTCTTGGGGCTTCCTGGGGGTCTCTTGGATGGGGGCCTGGGACGTCTTGGAGGCTTCTTGGACGGTCTTGGGGCTATCGTGGGCGTCTTCGGCCGATCTGTGGGCGACTCGGGGCCCTCCTGGGCCGTCTCGGGGGCCATTCTGGGCTCTGTCTGTCTCTATGTATGTATTTATGTGTGTACGTACGTACGAACGTACGTATGTATGTACGTACGTACGTACGTACGTATGTATGTATGTATGTATGTATGTACGTATGTAAATATATGTATGTATGTATGTGTGCCCGTACTCGTCCTGCACTCCTAGGGTCACTCTTGCGTGAAGCTTATCTCGGTATCTTTCTGCTCCCCCACCATAAGGGAAGGTGCGCTTTTCGGAAGCCCGACGGCGGTGCCACCGGAGCGCTGGTGCAGCCGTAGGCTGTACTTGGTGCGATCTGCCACGAGCGACCGGCAGCGGCTCCCTTACGGGCACCGCGGGCGGTGCCAGGGGGCACGAATCCAGGGCGATTTTGGTAGATTCCTCGGGCGAGCTCTGAAAGCGTGGAGGGCACTTCGGTACGCTTCCATTGTACGCTGCTCGTTGCGTTTGCGAGGGCGTTTTCCGAAAACTTCAGTGTCCCTTCCCCTGGGGAGGGCATCGCAGCGCCTAGACTTTCTCCGCGGAGCGCTCCTCCCCACATGTCCTCTTTTTTTTAACATGCGTTTTTTTTGGTTTCAGGTTGTTCTTGTTGTTTTTGTATGCTGGTTGGCATAAGCTCAGTTTTTCCCCAACATAAATGAAACAATTATGTAATTGAATCTTAGCGCAACGAACAATAATACACAAATACATGTTGGGACTTCAAAAAACAGTTATGTTGACAAGTGTTTGATACATGTTTTTTGTATGTTGAAAAATAAATGATTAAAAACACACGTGCGGCGCCCTCGTTGGGTCAGCATGTTGCCCTGCTGGGGCTTTTTGTTATGTTTTTTTTATTATAAAAAAGTACGCCACATTGACGTGTGCGAGAACATTTTGTTAACATAATGTAAAACATTATGGTATGTGTCAATGATATATGTTATGATATGCAAATTGCGAGACTTCGACAATGCATGCGCATCGTGTTAACATGTGCAAAAAAACAACACTATTTGATCTGCATGCCGCAATAATACGAAACATTTATGCCGCCCGTGTATTCATTCGCGCGCCTCAAATGAAGCGTTGCCCAAACATCTGGCGCGCATTTCTTTCGCTCGTGCCGAGACGCTCGGCGCTCCTCTGGAGGAACCGCGGACCCTGAAGCGGAAGCCGGCGGAAGAGGGGCACCAAAAGACAATCCAAACTATTCAGGATCACCGTAACAACCCATGCAAAGAAACACTCCGTGCCCTCCGAATGCTTTCCAGGTTGTTTTTTTTGGGGGGCGGGGGGGCTCGAATGTTTTGGCGTTTCGAATGTTTGGCGCGCCCCCCCAAAACTCTAGACTCCCAGGGTCCCCGCGCTGGTTTCTTGTGGAAGTGATCCTTGTGGCCGAGCCCGTGTCTTTGAAACAAGCCATTTTGGCTCGAGATGCCGCTGAGATGCCGCCCATTTCTGCTGACGTACTTGCTTCGGCCGTGTGGCACTGCGCAGTGCCAAAACCACCAGGGTCTGGCTTCGGTTACCCACGTTTGCGCTTCAATAGTGGTCGCGACATTGAGAAGTGCATCATCAGATGTGTTGGTGGTTCTTGTCCGTGGGGCAGAATTCGCGCAGCTGTCGGCAATGCAAGTGGTCTCAATATTATCCACCTCAGAGATGCAATGCTGGCTTTGGGACTTCAGATACCGCCTCAAAATGCATTGGAATATATGGATTTCGCTGTGTGGCAGAAGCTCTCGTACAATCGTTCAGGACCTGGGAGGGCGATCAATCAATCTATGCTACCTTGTGCGTGGGGGAGGAGCAGGAGGAAGAAGGAGGAGGAAGAAGGAGGAAAAAGGAAGAGGAAGAAGGAAGAGGAGGAATAGGAAATAATATCTAGGGGGGGAGGGGGAGGAGGAGGAGGAGGAGGAGGAGGAGGAGGAGGAGGAGAAGGTGGAGGAGGAGGCAGGAGAAAGGGGGATGAATGTAAGGAGGGCTTGGCCCCTGGACCAGAGGAGACGGTGGGGCGCCTGTGATGCCCCCCGACGCTGCCTTGGCACGCGGTCTCGGTGCTCGTGGCCGAGGCCGAGGAGGGCGAGGAGGGCGAGGAGGGCGAGGAGTCCTCCATCCTCCGCCGCCGGCCGCCGCTGCCGCGGGCGCTGGCGCTGGGCCGAGGCCCGAGAGGTGCTTTCTTGGGAGGCAATATTCCTACCCCTCCTCCTCCTCCTCCTCCTCCTCCTCCTTCTCCTCCTCGTCCTCCTCCTCCGCCTCCCCCCCCTCCCCCTCCCCCTCCTCCTCCTCCTCCTCCTCCTCCTCCTCCTCCTCCTCCTCCTCCTCCTCCTCCTCCTCCTCCTCCTCCTCCTCTCCTCCTTACTCCCCCTCCTCCTCCTCCTCCTCCTCCTCCTCCTCCTCCCCCTCCTTCTCCCAGTCCCCCCCCCGCCTCTTTCTCCCTCTCCTCCTCCTTCTGGCTTTCTGGGTGGGAGAAGCGACAGAGACCTTTTCTCCTGCGAGGGGCCCGCTCTAGCAATCAGAGCGCGCTCGCCGCGCTCGCCGCGCCTCCAGCACCCTCGTTCGGGGCACCCCGAGGCGTCCAGGGCCCCAGGCCGATTGAACGGAGAGGGGGGGATGGACGGTTGGGAAGGGGGTGGAGCAAAGGCGAGGAAAGGGGGGAGGAGGAGGAAGGAAAGGAGGAGATGATTTTTATGTATCCTCACAGGCGCGCCGAGGAATCCGAGGAAGTGCGGCGGATCGAGGGCCAGAAAGCTCGCCTGGCGTTGCGAGCCAGGCGTCTGATGCGCGCCCTCGACTTGTCCAGGCGGCGGGAGGCTTACTGGAAACGTGCTGCTAAAAGGCTTCGCATTGACGACAAGGTTGTTGCCCGTGAGCTTCGTGAGAAAGGTACTTTTGTGATACATAACAAGAAAAGGAAAAAAACATGCTTTCAATTCCGCACGAGTGTCAAAGGGGGCTACAGTTTGGCATTGAAGCGGAACCTCGGTCACAGTGGTTGCGAAGCTCTCTTGTTGGGATTGGAAGCTGATGTCAAAAGAAAGGCGATGGTGAGATGGGAGCATATACTGTGTCGATCAATTCTGGTGAGGTCGAAGAACTGGTACGACAGGCACTACAGCTACCAATCGTTCGTGCTGGACGCATTGCGGAGCCGCCCAGAGGAAGAGGTAGGCCGCGAGCGCACCCTTTCTTATGCCATCCATTGCGTCAGGGGCGACGCAACCAACTCGGCCGTGGGATTCCATTGCAGTAAGGCGCATTCCTGCGACGTGTTCACTCTGTTCCGCCATCCAGGGCTTCCTGCTGGTTGTTCAAAAGATGATCCCCAGGGCCGCGTGACCGATCCCCCGGAGGGAGACAGGCTTCGTGTTTTCGCTGACCTTCAGCGCGTCCCTGAGCATTGCGATGCCCTGCTCCAGCGAAACCTGTTCTTGAAACAAATACGTGGACTTGGTTGCAAGACAGCTGGGTCAAAAAACGCCCCCGCCCAAGCCCCGACCCCTACCAAGAGGCGGAGCTGGGGGAGGGGAAGGAGGGGGGAGGGGGGGCGGGAGAGGAGGAGGGGGAGGTCAGGATTTCCCTTGGAGGAGGGGATATTTAAGAGGCCCCGCCGTGTCCTTGAGCCCTTGAGCGCTCCAAAGAGGACCTGGATCGAGCTGTCCGAATCTGGCGAGTATTCGTTCATGCCAGAGCCGGGCGAACCCATCCGTTTATCAATATGGCAATTCACAACCGATGCAGGAGGGGATCAAGTCGGATCGGAGGGCTTGATTGAGCGAGATTTTAACGCGGGGGACGGTCACTTACTGCTTTGGAAAATGCGCACGTACTGTCTACACCATCAGCTACACTTGATCTCGCAAAAACAAATCAACAAGGGCTGCATGCACGATAACTATTTCGGGCACCTGGCAACAGTGATCAACGTGTGGCGCACTGGAGGTAACCCGAGGAAAATTCGCGATGCTTGGCTTGATCTCAACAAGGACTTAGAGACTCCTGGGGACTCCTTGATCTGCAAGCGACTTCCACACCGACCTCTTCGAGGTCGATGGTGCTCGTGCTATCATACAGAGGCTTGCCTTCTTTCGCTTGGTCGATTGCACGTTGCTGCCGCTTTTCGCAAAGCCATCGTCGGACCCTCCGCGGCCAAGAAAGCGAAGGGCAAGCCCTGGGCGAAGGCCAAGGCCATGGCGAAGCTCAAGGGCAAGCCCAAAAAGCTCGAAGGCGAACAGGAACGAGAGGAGCCAAACACTGACACGGAGACCGCCTTGGTGGAGGTCGCAACTGATAGCTTGAGCTTGCTGGATACGGACGACGCCTATCAGGAGCGGCTGTCGAAGTGGGTTAAGAGCGCAGATGCAGCATTGCACTCGGCTGGGTTTTGGCAGGATTTGGTCATAAAGCACGTTAGCCGCGGCCCGATCACCATCATGCATTTCTGGATGCAGAAGCAGGCCGAGAAATCAAAGCGAGCAGGGGCTGGCGTCATGTTTGATTTGGTGCATTCGCAAGTCGATAAAGTTCTTCGTGATTTCGATGTACTCGTCCAGGCAAACCCATCGGATATTTGGCACGATCTTTTCGACATTCCTGGCGGCGATTCGCCAGGGTGCGTGCGCTTGGCTGTTTGTCACGTGCTCCAGACGGCCGTGGACTTCTTCCGCCGCTTTGCAGTCCTAGTCCGTAACTATCCTCAGTATTTGCTTTGGCTCGTGTACTCGCCGCACGACAGGGGTTGCCCATGTCGGCGGGACGTCGCCAGGGACCTGCTCGAGTCCTCCGAGAAAGACATATTGGATGCCACCGCCGTGAAATTCAGGACAATCTTCCAGCCCGAACTCCGCGTGGCCATGGCCACCGGGCGTTGGCCGAAGTACGTGCACGATCTCGTCCAGGACATCGGGGGCGCGTGGCAGGTCGACACGCAGGAAATCGAAGGCTTGAATAATACAGTGAAGACGATCGGCAAGAGGGCCCCATCCATAGGCTGGGAACTAATGTCGGCACGAGTCGTTACCAAGAAAGATCTCGCCCAGCATTGCCACACGAAGCCCGACAGAGAGGCCTACGTCAAGGCGTGCGCAGACTTCCATGATGACGTTTTGGATGCAGGCCCGAATCTTTGGCATTCGAGCGAGGCGCGCTTTGCAGAAGTGACCGTCGACTCGTTCACTCGGCCGCCCCCGCCGAGTCCAGCGCCCCTCGACGTGAACTCTGCGATCGACAAGTGTTGCGCCAAGTTCATGCTGCAGCTTCGCCGGTCTCTTCGGAACAAGGGCATCGACATCCAAGACAGCGCTGGGACATAATGAGCAGACCGACGGCGATGGCGACTGGAGGAGGAGGAGGAGGAGGAGGAGAAACAGAAGAAGAAGAAGGAGGAGGAGGGAGGAGGAGGAGGAGGAGGAGCAGGAGGTCAGGGCAGGGCGGCGAGGAGAGAGGACATGGACTCGGAGGAGGAGAGCCATGAAGGGCAAAGCGGGAGGAATAATGGGAATAAGGAGGAGGAGAAGGAGCAGAGGAGGAGGAGGAGGAGGGCGGCGGAGGATAGCACAAACGCATCCGATAAAGTTAGGAGGCCCCCCCCCAGGGGCCCAGGGGGTACCAGAGGAAACGAAGATAACTCGATGATGTTGCATTCTTGGCCTCGCTTCCCGCCCTGAGGACCCCACCTGCGGGTACGCGATCCAGTTCGAGGTGTTCGAGGACTATTCCGACGGAGGTTCGAGGGTCCTGGAGTCCAGAGAGTTTATCATTGCACACGTTCACGCCACCAGGAAATGGATTGTGAACGCCTCCATTCAACACGGTGGTGAAGGATCTCGGTATGGCGACATTGGATTGGTTGTGCCCCTCTCGATCGACAAGCTCGTCAATGTCGTGAGACGCACGCACGCTGCTGCCATGGTGCACAACGACGACGACGACCGCGGTGATGACCACCCGACCAAGGTCGGCAACGTGTCCGTGAAGGTCGCGTCGCTCGGTTGGACTCGTGATTCTATGTGCACAGCCGCCGTCGCTGACATTGAGGAGCTGTGCCGAATGTCGGACACTTGCAGGTGCCCGCGACCCGATCCTTCCATCTGTTCGTCGTCGACTCGTGGTCCCCCAATTCAGTCTCCTCCCCCTCATCTTCCCCCCCTCCCTCGTCCTCTACTCCCCCTCCTCCCCCTCCTCCTCCACTCCGCCTCCTCGCTCCTCTTCCATTTCCCCCTCGCCCCCCGATCTCTCCGCGCCTCCGCGTGGCCCTCTCGTGGCGGAAATGGCGCAAGCCGAGCGATCGGGCGAAAGCATCGCGCGCCCTATGTTTCGGGCCGGTCGGGCCCGAGCCCGCGCGAAAGATTGTCGGCCTGCAGAGGATGAGGATGCGGAGGAGGGGGGGGAGGAGGAGAAGGAGGAAGAGAGGAAGGATGGGGAGGAGGAGGAGGAGGAGGAGGTGGAGAAGAGAGGAGGACGATGAGCTCAATTTGCTGAGCTTCACGCTCCAGCGGCCCTTGGATCCTGCGCCCGGGGACCGTGCCCCTGGCCGCCCCTGACCTCCTCTCGGCATTCGTGCGATCTCCCCCCCCCCTCCTCCCCCGCGCGCAGGTGCCCGGCACGCGGCTACCGCCGCCGTGGACGTCGTGGAGAACCTCGAGGTCCTGCGGGTTTTCGCGGTTTCGACGAGGCCATGGCCGCGCTGGAGGCGGAGCCTCCCTTGCCGCTCGGGGATGCGGAGGCGCCCAAGTGAGTGGAAATGGGCGGCGGCAGTCGGCGGCGTTTTTTTGCGCTCTTTGAAGCGCGAGCAGCGGGGCCCCAGGGCCCAGGCAGTTCAGAAGCGGCCCCAGGGGGGCTGCGTGTTGCCAGAGGGAATCCAAGGATCCATGAGAGTTTGAAGCCGAAAAACGCCGCTGGCTCCCCCTCCCTTCTCCTCCTCCTCCTCCTCCTCCTTGTTCTCCTCCTGCTCCTCCTTCTCTTCCTCCTCCTCGCCGTCCTCCTCCCCCTCAGCTCTGCTTCCTGTTCCGCTCCCTCTCGTCGCTACTCTTCCTCCTCCCCATCCCCCTCCTCTTCCCCCTGTCCTTCCACTTCCTCCTCCTTCTTCGTGGCTGGTAGAAGTAGACTTTTGGGTCTACCTGCATGCGAAAGCCCTGTCCTCCTCCTCCTGCCCCCTCCCCCCCCCCCCTCCCCCTCCTTCTCCCCCCTCGACCCCCCCCCTGAGGGGGGGGGGGGGGGGGGGGATGGGGGCTTCGAACATGGTTCCGACGGAATCCCGCGACCCCAAAGAGGCCCGTGGATTCTGTCAGGGTGGGGGTCGTGGGACTCCTTTGGAACCCACTTCGGAACCCTCCTCCTCCTCCTCCTCCTCCTCCTCCTCCTCCTCCTCCTCCTCCCCCTCCTCCTCCTCCTCCTCCTCCTTCTCCTCCTCTTCCCTTCTCCGCCCTCCCCCACTAGCCCCGCCCCGTCGACGACCTGTTCGACAGCGACGCCGAGAGTGACTCGTTAGAGGAAATCCAGGAAGCGATGGCAGAGATGGACGAGAGAGGCGACGACCTCGCCAGTCCAGATGCCCCAGGAGAGGAGCACGATGTCCACCCTTTGTGGGGCTTACTTGAGGACCACAAGGAAGCTGACATTGCAGAGAAGCGCTTGCACGTGGCGGTCAAAGAGAATGAGTCTGGACTCCTGGGCCAGGTTCGCGTGGGGCCTTAGATTCGTTCGTTCGTTCGAGCGTCGTGCCCTTTTTGTCCTGGAGTAGTTGGGCCGCCCCCTCAACTGTCGACCCCGACGCTGTACCGGGTACCGTCGTCGCCTCCTTCTTCCCGCCCCTCCTCCTCCTCCTCCTCCTCCTCCTCCTCCTCCTCCTCCTCCCCCTCCTCCTCCTCCTCCTCCTCCCCCTCCTCCTCCTGCCATGAAAACCTCCACCTCCTGCTCCTCATTCTCCCCCGCCTCCCCCTCCTTCTCCCCCCCCTCTCCAGTCCTCCTCTTCCTCCTCCCCTGGTAGAAAGAAAACGCAAGGTCCACCTTATCGCATGATGGGTGGCAAGCGAACCCGTCCTCCTTGGTCGCTGCCTCCTTTGAAACCCTCTTGGCCCCCAGAGCCCGCTTTCTCGATGCGTGAAAATGCATTCGGATGCCATCGAATGAGTACCTTCGATACTCGTCAGGTCGACGACGCTGCAATCGATATTGCTGCGGCATCAGGGGGCGCCCCAGACGAGTTCCTCGGGCTTCCGCACGACGAAGTGGCCAGGGAAGTGTTGGTCGCAGCCGCAGCGGGGATCGTCGTCGATCCTCCTTTGCCGCCGCCGCCAGCGCCTCCACCAGCGGAGCTGCGCGGGCACGTGATGACTCACTGGGCCGAAGCTGTCATCTCGCGGGTTGCATTCATCTTCAAGTTCGCATCTGATCCAGGCCGTGCCGCTCCTGGGGCCAGAACCCTGTCATTGGTGGAGGCAGCAGAGGGGCAAAACATTGAAACGCATGTTTCAACCTCCATCGATAGCACTTCCCCTTCCTCTCTGGCAGACCCCTTATCGCCCTTCGGCCGTCCTCCTGGGGCTCGAGCTCGGGCTCGCCGATCTCTCCAGGGCTGTCCTGGCGGCAAGAAGGGGGGATGTGGAAAAAAAGAAGGGGGCGACGAGGAGAAGGAGAGGAGGATGATGAAGATGGGGGAGGGGGATGGGGGGAAGGGCGTGGAGGAGGAGGGGGAGGGGGGGAGGTTTGGGGGGGGCATACAGGGGGACGGCAAGGCTTTTGGAACGCCACCCCGCCCTTCCCCCATTGGCGGGCCAATGTCCCTCTGAGCGCTGCCTCGAAGGTCGAGGATGCGAATGGTGATCGACAATTCAAGTATGTATTCTTTGACCGGTGGGGGGAACGTAAGCATGGCCGATATGTTTCAGTGGACGATGGAATGGTCGGATACACTCACCCAGGGAAGAACCTCTCAAACGTTCACGACTTCACTGGTGCCTTGGCAGATGGCACCATGCGAGTGCACATCCTTGACACCACTGCTATGATGGTCCGCGTTGAGAAGGGACTTCGCAGAGCTATGCGTGCTGAGGTTGTGCCTGGGATCGCAAAGTTGGATGGGAAGGGTAAGCGTGGTGGTATTTTCATATTCGTGGCTCTCGGCAAGGGCCCTCTTGGGGCCCTTCTTGGGGTCCTCCGGTGCCGTCTTAGGGCTTGCTTAGGGCCCTCTTGGGCCCCCCTTGGCATTTTTCCTGTCTGTCGGCGGGTTGGGCTGATTCTGGTTGGACTGATTATGGTTGGCTTTGTGGCGCCACCGCGTTGCCTCCCCCCCCCCTCCCGCCTCGCCAGGTTTTGGAATACGTCCAGTTCGTCGAAGGGCACTGGGCGATCAAGGCGGAGCTTGAGATGCTCGCGGGGGCAGGGGGCGACGTGCCGCTAGGCTTCGTGACGGAGCCATGCTTCTTCTGCCGCAATGTCTTTCGTGGGGATGGGAGGACGATGTGGACCATGTCCCGCAAATGCTCTTTCTGCAATCTATCATTTCACTGCAGCTGTGCCATTGATGCAGAGAGGGACGGCCAGGTTGGCGAATTTGACTTGGAGAAATCGCTTCAGGCTGTATCCGAGGATACTGAGCGGGCGTTTGTTTTCGACGACGTGTTGAATTCTTTGGGGTGCGCCCAGCTGTGCGAGTTCTCCCAGGATGGCGTGATGTGTTCCTGGTGTCAGCAATTGATTTTTAAAGCAGGTTTGCAATCTGGCGTCTTTGAGAAGGCGGAGGCCGAGGGTGCCGAGGATGGCCCTGCTGAGGGGGCAGACGGCCTGGCAGACGGCCTCGGCGCGCCGCCTCCGCCCCCAGAGCTGCCGCCAGGGCCGCCAGGGCCGCCAGGGCCTGATTAGAGCGCCCCCGGAGGCCAGCGGCGCCAGCGAGCATGTCTTTTCTTGTTGGGGGCGCGGGGCGCTCGGCCCTCCCTCCAGACACGCGGGCCCGCCTGGACTCGGCGGGTGGTTTCTCGCATGAACAGGCGAATGCGACAACGAAAATGATGTGATTGAGCGAAATCAAAAGCCTTCGGCATTGACATTTCCGCCAGACCTCGTGATCCGAGTGAGGGGTGCGTGGGAATGGGCGCGCGGGCCTCCCACGGGCTTCGTTTTTGTTGTTGTTGGTTGCTTGCGTGTTTGTTCTTGTTGGTTGTGCTTGCTTTTTTTGTTGGGTTTTCTCCTGGGGTCCAGGGCCTCTCAGGGCCCAGGGGTTCCAGGGCCCCCGTGGCCTCCAATGGGGTTCAAGGTTCTCGGCATGTCATGCCTTCCTGGGCCCTGCGTTGTATGGGGGGCCAGGGCGTCTTGGGCGTTTGGCATGGGCTTGAGTTATCTCGATGGCTAGGGGATGTGCGAGGCTAGCCAGAGGGCGCCTCGGGCGTCCGCCGCGTCCGCCGAAGTCGGTCTTGTACATGTGCACGTCCGTTCGTGCCACTACCTTGCGAGATCGTTGGTGCCGGCGCGGGCAATGTGATGTCGGCGTCCGATTTGCGCCCGCGTGAATTCAAAGCCTTCGGCCCACCTAGCCAGGCCAGCTCCATGACGCGTCGAGCGGGGCTGGGGGATAAGGGGCGAGGGGCAGGGGGGGGGAGCAGGAGAAGGAGAAGGAGGGTAATGATGTTGAGGAGCACGAGGAGGAGCAGGGAGGAGGAGCAGGATGACAACAGAGAAGGCAGCATCTGCTCCCATAGATGTCTGACTGCACCACTGATGCCCACGCTGTTACACTATGATTGACTATCACTCCCTCCCCCCGTCAGCTCTCAGGGGGATCGTTTCTGGACAGGGTGGTTGGGGTGCCCGATGCGCTTAGAAAAGACGACGCCAATGATAGTTCTGTTGGTTTGTCGGCTCTCCAGGAGCCTTCCTGAATTTATGTGGGAGGGGGGGGGGTCTCTGAAGGGCGATCTTGGAGACCATCCGTGTCCCTCGCTGGCTTCTCGGAGGAGCTCAGATGAGAGATGAACCAGTGATATATATATATATATATATATATATACATACACATAAATGGCATGTGCCTGTGATGATAGGAACTTTTCGGATATGTCTTGGGGCTCTTGAGCCCCAAGAGACGCCGCGAGGGCGTGACAGTGACACCCTCCAGGGCTTTCTTGGAACCGTCTTAGAGCCGTCTCAGGGAATTCCTGGAGCCCCAGGAGAGCACCAGGACAGGGTGAGAGGGCTCCTGGGACTCCCAAGGAGAGGCCAGGAGACCTCCCAGAGGACCCCCAAGAGAAGTCTTGAGGGTGTCATTTCCAGCCCTCTTGAAAGTGACACTCTCCAGGGCTCTCTTGGAACTGTCTTGGCGGCCTCTTAGAGCCGTCTCAGGGAGCTCCTGGAGCCCCAGGAGAGCACCAGGACAGGGTGAGGGGGCCCCCGGGACCCCAAGGAGATGCCAGGAGACCTCCCAGAGGATCCCCAAGAGAAGGCTTGAGAGTGTCACGTTCAACGCTCCTGCAAGTGACACCCTGCAGGGCCCTCTCGGAGTCATCTTGGCGCCCTCTTGGAGCCGTCTAAGGGTCCTCCTGACGCTCCAAGAAAGACGCTCTTGGAGCCTTCTGGGGGCTCTTCTGGTGCTCTCCGGGTGCTCTTTTGGAGCCAACACGGGGCCGCTTGGGGCCCCTCTTGGAGCCTTCCGCTGAGTTTTTCCTAAGTCTCTGGGAGCACTCTTGGAGCCCTTTCAGCATTTTAGAATGGGCTAGGACAGGTAGGGTGAGCTCCTGAGTAGGCCCCAGGGGGAAGCCAGGAACGCCCCAAGAGGAGCCCACCCTGCTGTCAGGGCCGCCAGCTTGACAACAGGGGGGCCGCTTGTGCCCCCTCTTGGAGCCCTCTTGGAAGCCAGGTGGGACCCAAGAGGAGCCCTCTGATGTCAAGGACGGGGACCGCTTGACAGCTGGGGGCCCGCTTGGGCCCCCTCTTGGAGCCTTCCCGGGGGTCTCTCGGAGGTCTCTGTGGGCTCTCTTGGAGCCTTTAGAATTGGGCTAGACCTGGTAAGGGGAGCTCCCGAGTAGCTTCCAGGGGGGGGCCAGGAATGCCACATACTGAGCCCCCCTCTGCTGTCAAAGACGACGAGGGCCGCCAGCGGTTGGGCCCCCCTGGAGCATTCTGGTGGCCCTCCTTGGTGTCTGCGAACCCACGGGGTCAGGTGCACCGTGGGGTCTGCGACCCCACGAGGCCATGTGCACCGTGGGGTCTGTGACCCCACGGGGCAATGTGCACCGTGGGGTCTGTGACCCCACAGAGCCATGTGCACCGTGGGGTTTGTGGCCCCACGAGGCCATGTGCACCGTGGGGTCTGTGACCCCACGGGGTCAGGTGCACTGTGGGGTCTGTGACCCCACGTGGCCAGGTGTAACGTGGGGTCTGTGACCCCACGGGGTCAGGTGCACCGTGGGGTCTGCGACCCCACGGGGCCATGTGCACCGTGGGGTCTGTGACCCCACGGGGCCATGTGCACCGTGGGGTCTGTGACCCCACATTGCCATGTGCACCGTGGGGTCTGTGACCCCACGGGGCCATGTGCACCGTGGGGTCTGTGACCCCACGTGGCCATGTGCACCGTGGGGTCTGTGACCCCACGGGGCCATGTGCACCGTGGGGTCTGTGACCCCACGGGGCCATGCGCACCGTGGGGTCTGTGACCCCACGGGGGCATGTGCACCGTGGGGTCTGTGACCCCACGTGGCCATGTGTACCGTGGGGTCTGTGACCCCACGGGGCCATGTGCACCGTGGGGTCTGTGACCCCACGACGCCATGTGCACCGTGGGGTCTGTGACCCCACAGGGCCATGTGCACCGTGGGGTCTGTGACCCCACGGGGCCATGTGCACCGTGGGGTCTGTGACCCCACGGGGCCATGCGCACCGCGGGGTCTGTGACCCCACGGGGCCTGGCGCACCGTGGGGTCTTCAACCCCACGAGCCCAGATGAGGCCATGTGCACCGTGGTGTCTGCGACTCCACGGGGCCAGGTCAGGTGCTTCGTGGGATCTCTGTGCTCACGGGGTCAGCGGGGTCTGTGGCCTCACATTTTCAAGCGCATGTGATCCCACTGTGGCCTGCAACCCGCGGCGCATGACGGTTAGTCGACCTTTAACTATTCACTTTTTGTTTGCGCAGCGGCCGAACTGATTTCACCACCCCGCAATTCTTGAGTTCGAAATGGTTGCGATTCAACTGAGTTTGTTCCCGCGACGCGCGAACCTATGTAGCTTCAAAGAATTTTTGTGCGGGTTGATATCACATCCATATCACATAGCCCCTTCCCAACATCTCCACCATAACCAAAAACCATTAACTGTCGATGCGAGGTTGCGCTGAGAGCGGCACATATCCGTGCCATAGGTCACATCCCCACATTGTCTGCGCGCTTCGTGTTCCAGGCTCCAAGGCGATTCGATTGGCATCTCAGATATTGTAACAGGCGCGATGCAGCCTATGTGGGCGCCGCCAGGGCTAGCTCCTCTCGTATGCGGCATTGGGCTTGCTGGCGATCTTGGCCCCACGAGCACGTGCAACAACCTCGAGGATACATTCTAACTTCCTCCTCCTCGCACCTCTCCTCGATCCGACTCCTAAGCGGGCGGCGGGCGGGGGGTCCCGGGCGGCCCTGACAGCCCTTCTTGTTGCAGCTGTCCCGCTGGTCCTGCTGGTCCTGGGCGCGGACAGGTGCGAGGCGCAAGAGGGTTGCGCATTTGTTTTCTTGGCGCATCATCAGCCCCACCCTCCCTGGACAAGAGTGCAATTCCAGGGGGCAGGGTAGGGGACACGCGCTCCTCCTCCTCCTCCTCCTCCTCCTCCTCAACCCAGCCTGGGATCAATTTTTGGCTGGGTCTGTGACCTCCTCCCCCCCCTCCTCCTCCTCCGCCACCTCCTCTCGTTTCCTTTCCGCGTGTTCGGAGGAGGGCCCTTCCCCGCCATATTAATTAGGAATAAACGCCTCGATAGGAATCTTCGAATCGAATCGAATCGGATCCTCCTTCTCCTCCTCCGCCTCCTCCTCCGCCTCATCTCCTTTGTTTTTTCGGTGCCAGAATGCAGGACGCAATGGCATGGTGCCCCTCAGCCCTGAAGAGGATCTCTAATCACCAGACGGCTGACGTGGCCAACCGCGACCTCTCGAAACGCTTGGTTGATCGACGGCTGAAAATGAGCACGGCCTTTTCAGGGATTGGTGCCCCAGAGAATGCTGCATTCATGATCCAGAAGTCCGTTCGCAAGTACTTGGAGCTCAACCACCCAGGCACTGAGGGTCGGGCCATTCAGTTCGCCCCGCAGTATGCCATCGAATGCAATAGCAAAGCGCAGGCAGAATTGTCGATGCTTCCAGAACCCCCTGCCCACATCTTCGAAGACATCAGCGATTTTGTCCCCGACAATCTCCGCACCGCTTTTGGCCTAAATGGAACGCCGCAGCTTCCAATGAGTAAGCTGAAGAATATGTTGATGAAGTGCGACGTCAAGCTGGAGGCGCGGTGCGTCATCCATGGTGAGCACTGCGCCATGGAGCGCTCCCACATCCACATCGCTGGCACGCACTGCACGATGCACTCGCAATTCGGCCTCAGGAAGAAGGATAGTGGCAAGGAGATGAAGTTCTTTTGGGTGTGGGTGGCAATGAGAAGAAAATTAAAGGACGTAGTTATATTTCACGAGAACGTGAAACAATTCGGAACCACCAACCTAGAGGAGGGATTGGGGGACCTGTACTTCATCATTAAAACCTTGGACAACGTGAGAGAGATTGGTTGGGCGACGGCCCGCCTGCGCCGGATCACCATTTTGGTTCTGAAAACGTTCGCCGTTCCAGTCCTGAAGGCGCCGCGTGGTAATGCGTCCGCCCAGACCACAGGGGAGCTGCATGGGCCTTGTGGGTGGGAAATCAAATGCATTTCATTCCCCAGTTGAGGTGGGTGGGAAATCAAATGTATTTCATTTCCCGCCTTGTTGATTTTTGTTTGTCCTCGGGGGGCATGCGCAGTTTTGACCCCGCGCGCTCCCGAGGCGCACGCAGTTTTGACTCCACGCGCGCCCCCCGAGCCATGCGCAGTTTTGACCCCGCGCACCGCCGAACTGTTTGCGCGCCCTCCAGGCAGCTGGGCACGACCACTCGCAGTCTGGGGCCCTGGACAACTTCCTCAACTGGCAGGAGACCTTCCGGCAGATCTTCCGGAGGCAGTGCGCCTTTTTCCTGGATGCCTACCTGATCGCATCCAAGTATGAGATTGCCAAGGAGAAGGCCTGGGCCGAGTCTCGGCCTGGCGTGAGATCGCGCTGGTCAGAACCAGCCAGTCGAAACGACCCAGAGTATACGAACTTTCACTCTTGCAAGAGGTTCCTCACCAAGGTGGAGCGCGAGAACCTGGACTGGGGCATCAGGCACTGTCCAGGCGACGTCCTGGACTTGAACCAGACGCCTTCTCAAAGGCTCCTCCGAGGCCGCGGGGGCATCATTCCGTCGTTGATCGCTGGCACTGGCTTCCTGTACATCGTTCCCAGCCCGTCGGCGGATTCCGATGAATCTCTCGCGCCTCTCGAGCCGCCAGGAGGCCCTCGCGATGAGCATGAGCCCCCCTCGACCAGCCCGAAGGACTTCGCGAGCTGGGTCGCCAGCACGCGGCTCCCAGATCGCTGGTTCACGTGCAGTGAGCTTCTGACCTCGATGGGGTACCCTATTTGCTCTCGCAGCCAGCTTGCGAGCACGGGCAGCTTGGGGGCGTCGAGTGCGCAGCATGACTGGCACACTGCCGCCCGCTGCCAGTTTTCACATGGCGTGCAAGCAAGCCCGCAGTGCAGGACTGTCAAGTCAATCAGGCATGCTGCTGGCAATACGATCCATTTGAACCACGTCGGCGGCCACATCCTCATGGCCATTGTAGCTTTCCCTAGCCTGGGGGCCTCTATTGGACCAGCGTCTGCCCGCTCGCGAATCAACGCGAAGAGGCCAGCAACGTCTGGCCCTCCGCGCCCCATTCAGCGCCAGCGCACGCTTCGGGATGCGTTCATACGCGGTGCTGCCGCAGCCGCTGCCTCAGGCCCGTCATCGTCTGCAGGCCCATCCATGTCGACCGCCGCATCAGCGGCGGCTTAGGCAGCTTTGGCAGATGGTCCTCGCCCGCAGTGCCCCTTTAGGAGTCCCCTGAGAGAGCCAAATTCAAGCACAAAGCCCGCGTCAGAACGTCGGTCTTGTCATCCTTCTTCAGTCTCTCCAGTAAGATGCTCAATATGCAATCGTTGCACGGCTTATGTTTGTTCTGAGTCACGGTGATGAGTTTCAACTCTGCGTCAGCTGCGGGCAACCGCAGCGACGCTACCGTCTAGCAGTAGGGTTTCTTTCAGGGCATGGCATGGCGTGCGCTGGCGCGCGGCAACGGCGTCAGCAAGTACATTGCGCCTATCTTCGGGCAGTTCTAGCAGAGCGACCCAATCAATCCTCAATCCTCCTGGCTCGCTTTCTGCATGTCACCTCCCTCGTTATTCTGCCCCCCTCCCCTCCGCCCCGCCCTCTCCTACGACCACCGCCGCTGCCCCCCTGCTCGGATGTCCATCGTACAAGGGGGGGGGGGGGGGGGGCGGGCCGCAATGGGTGGCGAAGAAGCTTCGGAAGGTCAGACGGACCGCAGGTCCCCCCTGTCCCCCATGTTTGTTCCGCGGAGAAGAAGCCCCTGTCCCCCCTGTTTGCTTTGCAGGCCCCCCTGACTCCCCTGTTTGCTTTGGCCTGCGGTGCCCTGCCTAGCCATAGAGTAACGGCCGAACGTTTTGGTAGCCTGTTCTCCCCCGACCCTCTGGAGCCCCAGGAATCCATCCGGACAGGCTGTTTGAACTGCTTTCTGGCGCGGTGCTTCTGTCGGCTATCGAGCTAACGGCCACCGTTGAAGTCGCCTTAGCCAAGTCTCCCAAGTTGCTCACCCAGCGATTGAATTCTGACGAAGCCTTCTCGCGCCACACTCGCGCGCGAGCTAGAGCGGCAGCCTGCGATGTCGGAGCAGAAGCATGACTCTGAACGAGGTGCCATGCGCATCCTAGGGGAATCCGAATCTTGGCTCGTCGAAGTTCAGAGGCCTCGACAACCCTGGGAATCCACCGATCCTGTGACGGGAACCGAAACGGTCGCCGATCGCGATCCCGATCGCGTCCAGATCGGTTATAGTGACCGATCGAAGATATCGAAGATATCGAAACCCCCATCGGAGATATCGAAGATCCTGATCCGATCCCGCTGTCTGATCCCGATCCCGATCCAGATCGACTAGTGACCGATATGCGATCGGCCCGCTCGGTAGGGAAAGGGGGGGGCGAGATCCTGGTCAGAAGGTCAGAAGGGTAGCGCGGCCCAGGAGCAGTCACACTTGAGACGACCACTCTGGCTCAGAATGGTGCTTGTTCGTGTCCTTGGGCGGCCAGCTTGGTCCCGATTGGCCGTCTCAAGTGTGACCGTTTCTGGGGCCGACCCGAGCTCAGGGGGCGCTGGCCTGCGCGTGTCTTTTCTCGGTTCCCCAAGCCCCCAGGTTGCGCTGATGCTGATGCTGACGCTGGAAGCGTCAACCTGGCAGAGCTCGATCCATTCGAGGAGTTGCCGCCGGAGGCCGCTGGCAGCGGCTTCAAGTCTCGCTACCCTGACAAGTCTGGGAGGATTCTCCAAGATCAGGCCAGAGCGAACTACGTGCTCTCTGAGAATATCACGGTTGCTTTCTTTACCAAGGACTTCCCTTTTCAACGCCCCTCCCCCACTCCCCCCCCCCGAGGGGGACAGGGCGTCGACGACGACCAGGGGGGCCTGTGGCGACGAGGGAGGGGGGGCAGGGGAGGTATGGGGGGAAGAAGAGGCGAGTGGGGATTGGAAGGGAGTGGAGCTGTGGGCCACTGCCTGAGCCCAGCGCCCTAGAGGACCGCAAAAGGCTCTTGCGTCGTCATGACGCGAACCGCCCTACCCAGCAGGTCGCCCTCATTTACTTGCTCCTCCGCCTTGCCCCATCCACCCCTCTCCTCTCCCACGTCCTTCTTTCTATCATCCAGTGTCGTCTGCTGCTCTGCTGCTGCTCCCTCCCCTCCCTCCTCTTCCCATGGCCAGGCTGGTAGAAGTAAACCTTTTGGTCCACGTAAGGCTCGCGTGAGAAAGCCTCCTCATCCTCCTCCTCCTGCTCCTCATCCTCCCCCTCCTCCTCCTCCTCCTCCTCCTCCTCCTCCTCCTTCTCCTCCCCCTCCTCCTACCCCCCCTCGTCCTCCCTCCCCCTCCTCCTCCTGCTCCTCCTCCTCCCATCCAATCCATCCTCTTCCTTCTCGCCCTCCTGCTCCTCCTCCCCCTCCGCGGTCACCCTGCGGAAATACAAACTGGGCATCTTCGAGAGGGGGATCCAGAAGGGCGCTCGGAACGAGATCATTGCCGTCCCCGAGACCAGCGACCCCATTGAGATAACTAACCTGCTGGGGTCGCTTACGACCCGCGGGGGTCCAGGACCCATCGAGCTCCCCTGCGCGTTCGTTGCTGGCGCGCACCTGATGGAGGCTGCATACGCTGCTTGGGAGGAGCAACCGAGCAACCCTCAAGTTGCTTTCTCAATCGATGCGGGGATGCCAGGAGTCACTCTGCTCAGGCCCAAGACGCCCAGCGATGCGCTCGATTTTTTCGGGTCGGGAGGCAACGCCATGAACGGGTTCGCATCTGGCATCTCGTTCTTGGACGCGCTGACGCAGTGCGACGTCATTAGCAAGGGGTGGGCGAACTCCAGGAAGGCCGACAAGAGCGGCAAGACCGACAAGACCGATAAAAAGCCAGCCTCCTCCTCCGACCGCTTCAAAGGTTATGAAACTGATTATTGGAACTTTATCAAAACCGTGCATACTGATTACGTCGAGGCGTACGGCGGGTTTGATGGTTTCAAGGCGGGCAGGGCGTTCGCTAACCACTTAGCGAACGCGAAGCTGTGGAACCAATTTTCCGAAGAGATGAACAGGCTCGGGGGGGTGCAACCCGCGAAGGTCTACCAGGACGCCCCCTCTCCAGGAACGGTCCGCGGGCCCGTGGGAAAAAAAACGCTGGAGATCCTATGGGTTCAGGGATAGGGGTTGTGGTCCACAACTCTTCGCAGGCGCGCCCCCTCGTTTTTTCGTTGGAGGTGCGCCGACTTCGTGGCCATGAACCCCTCCGCTGGAACGTTCAGCTCTCACGACATGCTGTTGTGCCTGGAACAGATTTGGACTCTATTCGCCCGCCGGCCGTTGACGAAATCCCACATGGTATGCTTGATTGAACTGTGCAAGTTCACGTGCCCCTGCGACGCGGATGAGCGCGGCGCAGAGTTTGCCATTCAGACCCTCTCAGATGGCACGCACTTGAAACTCGTCTTTGCCCCCCAGGGGCAGACCCTTGCCACGTCCCAGGACGAGCTTGATTTCAACCAAGGGACCGTTGCGAGCCTGTTTATTGTCGAATCAGAGGCCCCAGCAAAGAAGAGGCGCAGGATATCGGGAGTCAAAGGTGGGGGGAGGGAGGAGGATCGGAGAAGGAGGAGTGAGGGGTAGGACGAGAGGGCGAAGAGGGCGAAGAAGGCCCCTGCTAGCGGCCCCGCGGCGCTTTTGGTTCCGAGTCCTGGAGGCCGCGCCCCTTGCAGCCTGCAGTCTCCCGCCGGTTGCCGCCGCCGCCTGCGGGCGGGGCAGGGGGGGGGATGGGGACAGAGCAGGGTGGGGGCAAGCTGAGTGCGCTCATCCTGCCCTCTCCCTCCAATCCCTTGCCATGGCGTAAAGATCCTGGGCCCCCAGAGGGCCACCCTTTCAGGGTTTCAGGGTCTGAATACTTTGAACTTACTTTGAACGCCAGTGAGAGTGACGCCATGGAGGGGGCGACCGTGAAAGTGACACTCTGCAGGACCGCCAAGGTTACGGAGGCGCCGTCGACGACTCCGACGCCAGGGCAGCAGCTTACTTTGAATTCTACTATTTTCATCGAGGAGGTAATTCTTATGGTGAACCAATCAACGGCCCATGTCCCTTCCCATTTGCTGAAGAAACGCGACATCCTAGCAGCTATCCGGTACTCCATCAAATTCGCTTTGGTGGGCGGGAAGACCCAGGTCCCAGCTTTCACGGAGAAGCAAAAGAATTCCAAAACTTGCGTGGATGGGTTTCTGACGTTCGCCACCTGGGCCAAGTTCACTGGGCGCAACATTCCCACACCTTCGCTCCAGGAACGCCAGGGGGCTTTCCCGATCCCTTCCCCCCCTCGGCCCCAGAACTATCTTTGAGGAATCCTTGCCCCAGGCCCCTGGACTCTTCCGACCCCTCTTCTCCTTACTCCTCGGACTCTTTCGAAGTCCTCTCTCTCTCTCTCCTTCTTCGTCGTAGCCCCCTCCTCCCCGTTCCGCCTCCCTTGTCCTCGTCGTCGCCCTCCTTCTCCTCAGGCTCCAGAAGCACCTCTCTGCTTGGCTACAGCACGTGCACGTGGGCCGCGAAGAGGATGAGGGGGGCGATGACGGCGACCAGAAGAAGGATAAACGAAAGGCACAGAAGAATGCGGCGGCGGCGGCCGTGGATGAGGAGGCGGAGGAGGAGGGGCCGGCCGAAGAGGAGGATGGCGACGAAGATGACTGCCTGACCGAGCTGGGGATCGACGGCGGTAGCATGATTGCGCTTATGGCCGAAGCTTCAAACACGCCGCGCCTCATTCAACATGCGAAGGCGTTTGTCAGTAGTCACGACTTGTGCAGCATCGGCAATGTGTCTGATCAGAGGCTCCGAGCAACACACCCTGTTCTTGCCAAGATGCTGTCTCACGCGTGGAAGCACCTGCCATCCATTTTTGTGCCGAATGCATCCGAGAATGAGTGGCTGACGAATCTGCTCAGTTTGCTGCACGATGCTTGGACTGATTCACATGATACGTCTGTGTTCAAGCTTGCCAAGGATTTCAACGATTTGATTTTGCCATCGGCCTGCGACCTGAAAGACATTGCGAAGATTTCTCCTGTCTTTTCCCAAGTGTGTGACATTTGGAATCAATGTCGAGATGTGCTGGAGCAGCACGTGGCCGTGCGGACTACCTACATGCACGCCGCGCTGCGCGAATGCTCGGTCATCGTGGCTGAACCCCTGGACAGGGCGCGGGCAAATCCCGTAGAGTAGAAAAGGGGCGTTCGAGCAGGTGGGTAGTCGGAGGAGGACGTGAGAGGATAACTGCAGGGTTCGCTAGACAACGAGGGGATGGCAGCAGGGGGGAAGGAGGAGGGGGGCGGAGGAGGAGGAGGAGGAGGAGGAGCAGGTGGAGGAGGAGGAGGAGGAGGAGGAGGAGGGCGACGAAGAAGAGGAGAAGGCACGCCCTGCTTCGTCATCTGCCCCCATCCCGCGCGCGCCTCGGCTCGCCGGAGGCGGCGTCCGACGCCCGCTAGGGCGCCAGCCGCAGCTGCCTTCTGGGGGGCGGGGGTTCGGCGGCGAGCGAATTGGCAGCGTGAGAAGGGGGAGGAAGTAAGAGAGAGAGAGAGAGAGAGAGACAGAGAGGGAGAGAGACAGACAGACAGACAGAGAGAGAGAGAGAGAGAGAAAGAGAGGGAGAGAGAGAGAGGGGGGAGAGAGAGAGCAGTAGAGAGACAGAGAAATGGATACATATAGATACGTGAGTCCCAGGATATCTCCGACGAGTGCGCTGGCCAGCTCAAAGCCGCGCAACAGTTTTTGGAGCAAGCTCAGAAAGTGATGGAGATTGCAGCTTTCAAGAACAGCTTTTTCTCTATGGACTTCCTCCTGAAGGACAAGGGCGAGTGGGTGACTGCGTGGGGGTCGGCGCTGAGCAAATGCGTTGGCTTGGCCAACCATCAGTTCAAACAGAGGACCGAGGAGGAGTGGACTCGCGTAGAGGATCCACGCCATCCACGTCCTTCTCCTAATTCCTTCCTTTTCCACCTCCATTCCTTCCTCCCTTCTCCCCCTCCTCCTCCTTTTTCCCCTCTCATCCTCCTTCTCCTTCTGCTCCTTCTCGTCCCTTCTCCACCTCCTCCTCCGCCTCTTCATCATCCCCCTCTTCCTTCTGCCACCCTGGCCTGCAACTTCAGGAGGCGCTGTACAAGAAATTCATGGCTCTGACTCTGGAGGCATTGAAAGCAAAATACTCAGAGAAAACGGCACCAGCAAAGGCAGATGATGTTTTAGAGGCAGCGGCAGAAGGCGACGCCTCCACTGCCGCCCACGCGGAGCAGCCAGCACCAGCAGCACCAGCGAGCGCTTCTGCGCCGCCATCGCCTGCCGAACCCGCAGCCTCTCTGAAGTGCAAGGCAGACTTCGCGAAGGCCCGCAACCGGCAGGAAAACGATAGAACGATAGGGGTGGTGAAATTGACAGGAACACAATCAGGAAGAGGAGGGGGAGGCAGGTGGAGGAGTGGGTGTGATATAAACAAAATGAGCGAGGGCTCGGGAGGCGGACGAGGATGGAGGGAGGAGGAGGAAAAGGATGAGGAGGGGGGATGAGGAGGAGGAGGAGGAGGAGGAGGAGGAGGAGGAAGGAGGAAGATAGAGGCCCCCTCGGGGCCAAGTCCGAGGCCCTCACCCGCATTCACCTTGACGAGTTGCGCATGACGGAAGCCGCCGACAAGCAGCAGTGGGACAGTGCGGTTCAACAGGTGAAGGGCCACGTCGACGCGTTGTGCTCATCAACCCGGAAGGCCGTGGACGCGGCTCTGGGGGCTCAGTGTCAGGCGCTCAAGAAGGCACATGGGGGAGTAACTAATGGGGTCGAGGATCTCAACGCAAATTTAAAAATATAGTAGTTCGAGTAAGTGGAGAGAGAGAGAGAGGGAGAGCGGAGAGAGGGATAGCAGCAATGATGGTAAGTGCCGTCATTCCAGCGCACGCTCCCTCTCTCTCGCTTTCCCTCTCTCTCTCTCTCTCTCTCCCTCTCTCTCTCGCTCTCTCTTTTTTTTTTTTCTCTCTCTCTCTCTCTCTCGGTCTCTCTCTCTCTCGCTCTCTTTCTCTCACCCTCCCCTCCCTCCCTCCCTCCGCCCTTCGTTATCTTATGTTATCCTATCCCCCCTGCCTCCCCCCCCCCCCCCCATCCTCCCTCCAACCGTCCTCCTTCCCCTCTGAGGTCCGCATTGCGCTACTGATAACAACCCTGGCCCTCTTCCTTTTCCTTCCTTTGAAGGTTGGCTCCAAGAACTACGTTGTCCTCCGCGCGACGATGTCTCGCATCGACTGCCCCTTCACCCAGGCGGAGCGGATTGCTGGTTATGCGACGGCGGAATTGATCCGCTTGCACGAACTCGACAGCACTGGTGGAGTGGGCATTCTCGAGGCCATGCCGCATGGGAATGGGAACCCTGGGAACAAGGATGCTCCGCCCCGTGGCTTGTTTGTGCAGCTCGGCAACAATGAAGACGTTGAGAAGGTCGCCAGCTCGTTGACATGGACGTTGGTCGGCAGAGTGGTGTTGACTCCTGGCCAGCCGATCACTGGCAAGATTGGTTGTTACAAGGCTGGGTTGGTTAGCGTTTGTGGCATGGACTTCCACGTGAACGTCAAGCGCCCCGAGTTTGGTCCTGGCCACGACTCTGCCACTATGAGTGTTGGGTGGTGGGTTCGCACGTTGAAGGCCAACGGCGGCCTGAAGCGCCCCACCATGACGTCCGACATTTGCCAGCAGGACTTCAGGGGTAACGCATGGCCGACAATCACCTCCTGCGTTTGCTTCCTATGTGTGGAGGAGGCGGAGGTGGGTGGAGGAGGAGAAGGAGGAGGAGGAGGAGGATGAGGAGGTGGAGGAGGTGGAGGAGGAGGAGATCCCTGAACATCCTCGCCGTTATCGTCGCACTCCTCCTCTTTAATGCTCAACCTCCCCCTTGCTCCATTGCTCCACTCCTCCACGTCTCAACTTCCCACTCCGCACCGCCGCCCTCTCCCACCAGCGCCGCGGGCGAGGAGATCCTCGTCCCTGGCGGCAAGGTCGGCGACCCGCAGGTCGTCCTGCGCCTGAGCCTCAAGCGGCTGCGCTTGGACCCGAGCGCCTTCACCGAGCAGCTGGAGGGGTTCGACAACAAAAAGAACCCCCTTCACCAGCTGGGCTACCACGACGGGGGCACGGAGGTTACGAAGGAGGGCGAGAAGGACCGCGAGAAGGACGAGGAGGGCGGGGCTGGGGAGGCCCCCCAGGGGGCCCAGAGCCTGGGCTACGCCTTCGAGCTCACGAGGGCCATCTTCCCAGAGGAGATCAAGCCAGCCCCATCGCAGCCTCAGGGGGGCGGCGGTGACGTCACCGAGTTTGCTGACGCCGACTTGTGGGGAACTAGGGATGCCATGATGAAGATGTGCAAGCACGTTTTCTGGGCGTCGTAATGGCACACAGCTTGGGTTGCTGTGGCCGCTGGCCAATTTTAGGGCCGACCCGAGGGCCAGGGCGGCTTGGCCTTCGCTTTTAAGCTACTAGGGGGCCGCTTCTAGGACCTGCGAGGGGTGGATTTCACCGTCACCTCAACAAGATAAAAAGTTCAAGTGTCCCTGGAAAGTTGAAATGCCCCCCTCGCGCTTGCGGCATAGTTTTCCTAGCTGCGCTTGCAGGCCGACGAATGTGACGAGTGAGGTCAGATGTCGGCGGGGTGCATGGCTGAAACTCTCTCCCTCCATTCCCCCCTCGCCTCCCCTCAACGAGAACACGAAGGAGGGGGAGAAGAAAAATGAGGACGAGGAGGGGAGGGGAGAGGAGGAATAGGGAAGGAAGATCGACCCACGCTCGGGAGATACCCGCACATGAATGATATCGGAATGCCTTCGGCTTGTCCTGTCAGCCCTCTTTCTTGGTGATGAATGTCCAGTTTTGGGCGCGCGACGGCTCCCTCGGGGGCTCAGATGTTTTTTTTGTTTTTGTTGCCTGTTGTTGGTTATGTTGTGCTGTGCTGTGTGCTATGTTTTGTTAGTTTGTTTTTGTTTGGTGTTGTCTTGTTTGGTTCGGGGCCTATTTGGGGCATTGGCGGTCTCTTGGGCCTCTTGGGCTAGGGTAGAAAGATATGAGTTTAGGATTAGGCGGAGGTCTAGGGCTAGGGATTGGGAGTATGTTCGGGCAGCGTCGAGGCTCGACGAGTGCTTGGCGCGAAGCCTCAGGCAGCCCCAGGGAGTCCGACTCAGAGCCGATGGGGTCGGCTCGACCATCGGGATTCCTAATATTTTGCCTTGATTGCGGACGCCGGCGGACGACCCTGAGAGACTGAATGGTAGGACCCTGAACTGATTCAAGGCCTTCGGCCCTTCCCCGCCTGACCCCGCGACTCGCGCGAGAGGCGTTCGGAAATGATCTTAGGCGGCTCGGAAAGGTCCAACGCGGTCCAACGCGAGGTCTCTTAGATCCCATTGGGCGGCGCAAGCGAAGCCTTCCCGTGGGGGCCCTCTGTGAGCCCCAACAGGGACCCCACATGGTCTGCTATGTGCCCCGTGGGGTCTGCGATCCCGTTTCGGCTCGGATCCGACCAAATCACGGAGATAGAATGGGCGTCGTTCGCCCCTACCCACCCTTCCCCTCCCTTCCCCCCCCGCTCCCACCGCTCCGCCTCCCCCCCTCCCTCGGGGCGCAGCACGCTGGACTGGCCACCCGCCAGGAGCGCCGAGGGCGGCCGCGCCTCGTGCTGCGCGGTCCGGGGCCGGAGAGCAGCCCCTCTCCGAGGGCGAGGGCGCGAGGACGTGATCGCGCCCCGCACGGCGCGCAGCGCGAAGCTGGGTGGCTCGTGAGCGGGCTGGCCCGTGGATCCTCCTCGGTGGGGCCTCCTTCCGCCCGCCTCCTCCGCGGCCGCCCTCTGCTCCTCCTCCCGCTCCAACCTGCCCGGTGTCCAGCGCGGCTCGCCAGCTCGGCAGTCGCGCCCGCGTCCACCAGCGCTGCCGACAAGATAGTCGGCTGGGCTGGGCAGTCTTTGAGAGTCGCACCCTCAATCGGGTCTCGGAGTGCCGCGGCAAGTCTGGCGAGTCTTCTGTCGTGCCCCCCCCCCACGCCGCGGAGCCGCGGGGGGCCGCGAGAGGGCCGCGGGGCGGCGGGGCTGCTGGAGCCTCGGCAGGACCTGAATCAGACAGAGGCTCCCAGGAAGCTCCCGAGACCCCAAGAGTGCCCCAAGGGGCTCCCAAGAGGTTTACTTCTCCTCCGCCTCATCATCATCAGCATCCTCCTCCTCCTCCTCCTCCTCCTCCTCCTCCTCCTTATCCTCCTCCTCCTTATCCTCCTCCAGGGCCTTTCAGGGCCCAGGAGAGGGCCTTGGGGGCCCGAGGGGTGCACCGCCCTTCCCCCGCCCAATTCATGTCCCCCCCTCCATGCATCCACGCCCAAGCGTGGTGGAGACCTCCAATGGTATTCATGTGCGATTTCATGTGGGCTTGCGGGGGCGGGGGCATCGGCGGCGACCAGTCCGCTCGACTCGTTTGAAGAGGCCACGCAGGCTCCACTCCTTGGCTTCACGCTTGGATGCCAAGTGGCTTTAAAAGCGCGGCACTGCTCCAGCTCACCTCCAATGGTATCCCTCCTGTGGGGAACTGCGACTTTACGACACGATGGATCAAGTCATGTCGGCTCAAGGTCGGCCCTTTCCTCCAGCCAGATCATACCGGGCCCCCGCCGCCGTGGCGCCATATGTGCAAGGATGCTTGGCATCACGCGAGGGTCTCGAGAAGGCGCTGCTGCTCCATTGGAAGCGTCGCTCAAGCAGTGCGGCCGAGCGACACAATGGAGCGCCGCATTGCAGTTGCTCCGCGAGGGGATTCAATCAGGTCTGAAGGTCTTCCCAGGCCACTACATTGCGACTGTCAGCGCCTGCAGGAAAGGTGGAGAATGGCAACGGGCACTGTCGTTGCTCAGTGAGATGTGGGAGGCGAAGATGGAGCCCAACGTTATTTCGTCTACAGTGCAGGCCCCCGCGCGCGCCAGAAGGGTCCTGAGCCGCGGAAGTGTAGGCACCCCCCGAAAGCCGAAGGAGTCCAGAAAACCGTCCTGAACAGTCCTGACGGCTTCGGGGCTCCTCCAACTGTTCTGCGGGGACTTCGGAGGGGCACAGGCGGTCTCACAGAGCCCCCAAGATACCCCAAGACGATACCGAGGTGGCCCCGAGAGACCCTGCGATGTCCACGCCGAGGGATGCTGGCATGCGAAAATAGCAATATTCTGTTATCGTATTCCGTGAATTGTACATCTTCACGCTTTTCGGCTATTGATCGCTCCGCAATGGGCTTGGGACACCTCTAATCGGGCCCCTGAGGCCTACAAGGGCTCCCAGGAGGGCCCGTTACGCATCATGCCTCATACTCGCGACATGGCCGCAGATGGGCCCAGTCGGCCTCCAAGCTGGCCCCAAGACAGCCCAAGACCGCCCCAAGATGCCCCCGCAGCCCTTCCAAAGCACCCCACGACCTATCCCACACCGGCACCTGGAGGCCGCATGGGACGCACAGATGGCCCTAGGAGGCCAGCGAGGGCCCCGAGGGAGACCAAGAAGTCCCAAACACGATCCCAAGAAGGCCCGAGGAGGGCACCATGAGTGACCCAAGAGGAGACAGTTTTCGGCCACACGCGAGCCGAGGTCATTGGGACATTCGTGTGCCGTCCGCCCCGCAAGCCTCCCTCCCGCTCCATGCTCCACGCTCTACGCTCTTCTATCATTGCCGCTCTTTCATTGCTCGTCGCTTCTCGTTTCTCGCTCCTGTCTCCTCGTTCGGCAGCTAGCAGCTAGCACGCATTCCGCAGAAGGCAAGATAAATTAGCGAGAAGCAGCACCCTACAGCCTCAAGCAACAACATCGAACAGCAGTAGCACGTAGTCCGCAGCCAGCTGCACCTGCGGACGCAAACAGCAAGCACCAGCATGCAGCAGGCAGCAGTAACCTGCAGCCGCTGGCAGCAGCAGCAAAGGTGAAGTTCTGGCCCAACGTCATCGTTGCAACGTTCCGACAAACTTTCCGCTCTGACTCCACGCGTCTTCTCGGAGAGACTTCGTGACCGGCAGTTCATGGGTCAGCCTTGGTCAGCTACAGCGCTGGGATCAGCGCGTGCCAGAAGGGCGGGCAGTGGCAGCAGGCTTTGGCTCTGCTCAGCGAGATGTGGGATTCTAATGTGGAGCCCGACGTCATCATCTACAGCGCCGGGATCAGCGCTTGCGAGAAGAGTGGACAGTGGCAGCGGGCAATGGCGCTGTTAAGCATCATGTTGGAGGCGAAGCTGAGGCCAGATGTAGCCAGCTACAACGCCGGGATCAGCGCGTGCGGGATTGGCGAGCAGTGGCAGCGGGCCCTGGCGTTGTTCAGTGACATATTGGAGGCGAAACTGGAGCCCGACCTAATCTGGACTGCAACACTGCGACCATCGCGTGCCCGCGGCGTCGTCAGTCAGAAGGGTCCCGTTGGTCTGTGCCGGAGGCCTCGACGGCCCCACACGGCCGCAGATGGCTTCAGACGGCCCCGTGGGGTTCCGGGCTGGCCCACACGGCCTTCAGGACGAGTCCGGGAGTGGGCGAGGCGCTGGCCCGGGTAGGCTCCAAGCTGGCTTTGCGCATGCCCCCATGTGAAGAGAAAGCCATGCAACGTGCATGTGCTTTCGCTGGCTCTCCTCTGATGCCAGCAGCTCATCGCCAGAGGGCTCTATGAGGGGTGCAGAGAAGGACCGCCCACAGTGAGGACGGGGAGCCTATAGTCCACCGCACGAGGTAACAAGAGGACCGCAGGAGAGCCCCAGAGAGGGGACGGAGAGCCCAGGACAAGCGCCCGAGGTCGTTTGATGTCTGTCAGGGCTGTCGCGTGAGACCTCCTGACAATGTTTGAAGGAATCGTACTGTCGCCTCACTGCCCGCTACATGTTGGGTCTGGACGGTCTCGATCCTCGTGTGGAGAAGCAACCTGCGGAGCACATGGCCGTGCTCTCGCCACTGCCCTCGACCTGCCTCTTCACCTTTGCTGCAGTGGAGGTCTCTGCCGGGGTCGTCTGCTCTGTCCACTTTTCTGCTTCCGAGGGCTCCTTGACAACCCAGGGCAATCTCCACAGATCCAGTTGGGGCGTCGCGTAACGGAGAGGGCGCTGAGTGGGGGGGCAGCGAGGGCTGCAGGAAACGGGCCCTTGAGGGCCCCTGAGGGGCCCAAATTGGACCCAGAAGGGGGCCTGTGGGGCCCGAGAAGTGCACCTCCCTTACCCCCTCATTTATCGACCGCGCCCCTCCATGAAGAGCCACTCAGCTGAAGATGGTTCGCATGATACTGGGGCGGAGCCGGATCAAACGAGAGCCAGATGAAGAATTAGACACGTGCATCGAATGGTTGCGGCGGGTGACTCCGGAGGCGAAGCGCGCGATGCATGAGTGCGGAGTGCCGCATTGGGACGCCGAGCTGACGACCCGGCAGCGTCAGTGGGGCATGCGCGTGGAGGCGATGAGTAACGACCGCTGGGCGAAGAAGGCGCTGAGCCCTGAGGGCATGCTGCCGCGCGGGCGCCGCGCGGCACGTACTCAGAGCGACCCTCGACCCTCGGCCCCCTCCACGAAGCGTTGAGGCCAGCCAACGAGGCCCCAAAGGCCAGGCTTGCCCAAGATGGCCGTCCCTCGCTCCCCGTCACCTGCCCTCCGGACAGTCCACGCCGAACGGGGTAAGTTAACCAAACAGAAGACGTGGTTAACCACACAGAGCTGGTATCCGTAAAAACACGTCGTTAAAAACACGTCGCTAAAACACGCCGATCCAGGACTGCGCCGAGACGGTCCCGAAGACATCCCCAGCAGGCCCCCAAGAGAGCTCGGAGGAGGAACAGTTACCAATACCGCTACCCTCACCCCGTGTTCGCCATTTGGGGCGTACTGGGAGGCCCTCGTCACCATCACCACCACTGGATTCGCTTCGGAATTCTGGTCAGAACGCACCCTGGGAGAGGTCCAGGGAGTATAGCAGTACCAGTACCTGTTCGCCCCGGGCTCCGGGGGGACCCCGAGATTCGTATGCCAGACCAGACCCCCAAGAAAGCTAAAGAAGGCCTTGCGTGACCCCCGAGGGGGGGGCCATGAAACCTCAAGATGGTTTCAAGATGGTCCAGAGAGGCCCCACGAGAGCCCCGAAAGGCGGCAGATCCATGCTCAGAGTTTCCTGCAGCAGCAGAATTGGCAGTACCAGCGACCTGGAGAGCCAATCGCCGCAAGTAGCGGCAAGCAAGCAGATCGCAAAGCAGCAGGAGCAGCGCAAATCCTCAGCACTCAGCACTGGCTGGCAACGTCACCACGCGAAGGAAGCAAGCAGCAGCACGTAGCGGCCACAACTAGGATGTCGCATTTGGTAGCTTCGAGCAAGAGACAGGTTCTGCCCACTGCGAATCTGACCCACGGTGGTCTCTAATCCCTTCTACTTTGCAGGGCCCTGTTCGTGCCAGAAGGGTCTGCATCAAGAGGCCTTCCAAGTCCCCTGGCGCCTCCCGGAGGCCCCCGCCAAGCCCCCCAAGGGGGCTCCAAGATGCCGTTGGCACGGCCCCAGATAGCCCTCGACAGAGCCCGAGATGGCCAAAGTTGTCGTCAAGTGCGACCCGTGGGGGCCCCAAGAGGCTCCAAGCGGCTCCAAGAGGCCCATGGACGACCACAGAGGCTTCAAGGGGCCTCCCAAGAGCCGCCCAGCAAGTCACGGGAAACTGAAGGTGGCATCCACGCGGCAGAAGAATCTTAACAGTTGCACGCATTGCTGGGGTCCTCCGCGATGGAAGGCCACGATTGGGAGCCAGGACGGAGGGCCACGCTCCATGCTTTTTGATCCTCGCCAACTGGTCCGCGCCACTCGCCTTTCTCTCCTTGCTCCTAGCTCCTCACTCCTCACTCCTGCCCGCTCCTCCTACCTCTTAATTTGCCCTTCGCTCCTCCCTCTTGGCTACTCGCACCTCTCTCCTCCTCCTCGGCTCACCCTGGCTCATCGGCTCACCCACCCTCCTCGCCCCTCTCTCATCGCCCGTCGCTCCTCTCTTCTGGCTCCTTCTTGCCAATCGTCCCTCGCTTCTCGATCCTCCCTCCTCGATCCAGACTCCTCGCTTCTTGCTCCTCGATCCTCGGTGCTCCAACGAGCAGCAACCTGCGTCAGCAAGCAGAAGTGGCGAGATGCGTCACCCTGCAGCAGCAGCAGCAGCAGCACGCAGCACGCAGCACGAAGCACGCAGTGCAGCAGCAGCGGCAGCACACAACCAGCCAAACAAACATAACACAGCACACAGCAGCATTCAGCACGCAGCAGCGCCCTGTGGCAGCAAGCAGGGTCTTCAGCGGGGAGCACCCTGCGTCCACAGGCAGCACCAGCAAGCTGCAGCTGCGCGTATAACCAGCATCACGCAACACTGGCAGCTGGAGACCGTGTGCACTAGCAGTCGCGCAGCATGAAGCAGCACCAAAATCAGCAGCATGCAGCAGCGCTAAGCCGCTTCAAGCAGCCCCACTTTGCATCAAGCGGGAGCATGCAACGGCCAGCACCAGCCCGTAGCGGCAAACATGAGCAGCATGCATGTGAACACATCTGAGCATGCGAGGTTGCGCCAAGCAGCACCAAGCATCAGCAAGCGGGCGGAGGCGGCAGCGAACGGACGGGCGAACAATGAAACAACCACGACAGACCGCAGGTGATCTGGTAAACCACGATCAGCCTATCAAGCTAGCAAACTTCGCAGGCATAATAGTAGACAAGCAGACATGTAAGCAAGTTATGCTCACCCTTGCATGCGATTAAGCTGTCGTGGAAGTTTGTTCACGAACCAGCCCTAGCATCTTGTACAATGCAGGAACCTCTGCGTGCCAGAAGGTACTGTGCATCAAGTGCCGATGTGTTTTTAGCTCCGACAGGCCCCAGACGGCTGAAACACGCTCCGGGGCACACCCGACAGCCCCACGGGCCTCGGGCCACGACGGAGCCCAAAGACGGCCGAAGAGGCGCCCAAGACGGCCCCAACTGCCCGAGAGGCCCCGAAGACGCCCTAAGAGAGATCCACAAGGGCTCCCAGGAAAGCCCCGTTTGTTTTGCTTTCGCAGCGTTCCAGCAGGGCCCTGCACACTCCCCGAATTCCCCCGATAGCCTCGGAGGCCCCAGTGAGAGCCCAAGACGGCCCAAGGGGGCCCCAGGACGGTTCAAGAGGCGCCCAAGAGGGCCCCAAGCCCAGGAGGGGGAATTCGAAGTGACACTTCGCGCCATCCGTTCCAGGATGATCCCAGAAAACGCCAGCACGCTCCCAGGAGCCCCCCCGCTCCCGAGATGCCCAAAACAGGCCCTAAGAGGGCCCCGAGAGGCCTCAAGGCACTCCAAAATTCGCCTCGAAGCGACTTCCGAGGAAAGATCTTCGGGCAGCTCTGTGACCGCGCCAACCACCCAAGAGAGCTTCATGAGCGAAGGGGACCAGATGTTCAGCCACACGCGCGCCGAAGCCATGGAGACATGTGTGTGCAGGCTTCTTCTCATGCCTCCTTTCTCGCTCCTTGCTCCTCGCTCCACGGGCATCGCTCCTCCCCGCTCTATCCTCGCCCCTCGCCTCCCTCATCTCGCTTCTAGCTCCCTTGTGCTCACGCCACCTCGCTCCTTCCATCTCTCACCTGGCCGATCGTCTCTCCTTCCTGGCTACTGGCGCCTGCCTACCCCTCTCCGCTTCTGCTCTCCCGTATCTTTCCTTGTCTCTCTCGTTCTCTCTCGTTCTCTTTCTCTGCCTCTTTCCCTTTCTCTTTCTCGTCCTCGCTCTCCCTCTCTCTCTCTTCTCGACCGTCGCTCCTCGCTCCTCGTTTCTCGCTCCGTGCTCCTCGCTGATCGCTCCTCCCTTCCGCCACCTCACCCTCGACCCTGACTCATTGTTCCTTGCTCCCCGTTCTCAGATCCACTCACGAGCTGCAGGTTGCGTCATCTACCATGGGCACCAAGAAGCAGCACCCTGCAGCCTCAAGCACCAACAGCGAACAACAGCAGTCCGCAGCAGGCAACGGTGCCACCGCAAATATAGGCAGCAGTAACAGCATGCCGCAGGCAGCAGCACCCTGCACCCTGCAGCTGCAGGCAGCAACAGCACAGGCGAAGTTCGGGCCCAAAGCCATCACGAAAGCCTTTCGGCAATATCTATGTCCTGGTCCAACGCGCCATCTCGGACTTGTTTCGTGGCCGGTAGGCCACGGGTCAGCTACAGTCAGCTACAACGCTGGGATCAGTTCGTGCGAGAAGGGCGGGCAGTGGCGGCGGGCTTTGGCGCTGTTCAGCGAGATGTGGGAGGCCAAACTGTCGCCTGACGTTGTCAGCTACAGCGCTGGAATCAGCGCTTGCGAGAAGAGCGAACAGTGGCAGTGGGCTCTTGCGCTTCTTCGGCAGATGCGGCAGGCGAAAGTGCATCCCAACATTATTAGCTACAGCGCTGGGATCAGCGCGTGCAGAAAGGGCGGTCAGTGGCAGCGGGCTCTTGCGCTGCTCAGCGAGATGTCGGGCTCGAAGCTTGGGCCCGACGTCGTCAGCTACAGCGCTGGGATCAGCGCGTGCGAGAAGGGCGAGCAGTGGCAGCGGGCTCTGGCGCTGCTCAGTGACATGTTCAGGACAAAGTTGAAGCCAAACGTCGTCAGCTGCAACGCTGGAATCAGCGCCTGCGAGAAATTGGGGCAGTGGCCATGGGCGATTGCTCTTCTTCGCGTGATGCGGAAGGAGAAGCTAGAGCCCGACGCCACTTCTCGTACCATGCAGGAGCCTGCGCGTACGATAAGGGTCTAGCGGCTCAATCAGGGGTAAAAATCGGCCCAGCGGGCCCCAGCGCACCACCAGGCGATTTGGGGAAGTTGGAAGAGGGTTCGGAGACGACCCGATGAGCCCCAAGACCGTCCAAGAGCGCTCCAGCGCGACCTGGCATGGCTTCCAGACGGGCCAAGGCGCTCCAGACACGGCCCAAGAAGGCTCCAAGAGTGCCCCCCGAGAGAGCTTCCAGAAGCAAAAGCTGCTGTGCTGCGTACGGTTTTTGTATGATTTTCGCTGCCTTCCTTCCTCGGGCCTCAGGACGCGGCCCGCGAGAGGGCTCCAAGACGGCCCAACATGGCTCCAAGACGGCCTAAGTAGATCCCAAGACCGTCCGAGAGGCTGCCAATACGGACCCAAGACGTTCAAGACGGCCAGGAACGTTTCTGCGTCCCCGAATCTCCCCGAAACAGCTCCCAGCGGCCCCAATTGCCGCCCAGGAGGCTGGAGAGGTCCCCGTGGAAGCCCAAGAGGCCGAAAAAGGTCCAACAAGGCCCGAAGTTGGCTCTAAAACGCCCCCACTCCTCGCTCCTTGCTCCTCGCTCCTCGCTCCACTCAAGAGCTGCAGGTCGCGTATGTACAACGGTACCAAGAAACGACACAGCAGCCTCAAGCAGCATCAGCGAACACCAGCACTCCGCAGCAAACAACGGCAGCACAGCAAACATAAGAAGCAGCAGCACCATACCGCAGGCAGCAGCACCCTGCAGCTGCAGGCAGCAACAGCACAGGCGATGCTCGGGCCAAGCGTCGTCGCGACAGCCTTTTGGCAACTTCTCTGCCGTGGCCCAACGCGTCATCTCGGACTTGTTTCGTGGCTGGCAGGCCACAGGTCAGAGCTAGTCAGCTACAATGCTGGGATCAGTTCGTGCGAGAAGGGCGGGCAGTGGTGGCGGGCTCTGGCGCTGCTCGGCGAGATGCGGGAGGTGAAGCTGGCGCCCGACGTTGTCAGCTACAGCACCGCGGTCAGCTCGTGCGCACCGACCGCGTGCCAGAAGGCCGCCTGCCCAAATGAGAACACACATCGACCAGGCCGGGCACGGTGCGCCCTTCAGGCTGCGCGCAAAACAGCACCCGCCGAGATGGCCCAGAGGAGACCCTGGAGGGACCACAGGCAGTCCCGAAGAGCTTCAGGGGGCTCCCGCCCCCCGCACCCCTCTCTCCTTGCCCCTTGGCTCCTCGGTTCTCTCCTCCGCGCTCATCGTTTCTGCATCTGCTGGCCACTCGCTCCTCCCTCTTGGCTCGCCCCTCCCTCCCTCCTCCTACCGCCTCGGTCCTTCCTCCCGCCTCGCTCCACCCTCCTCGGCCGTCGCCCCTCCCACTTCGTTCTGCGCTGATCGCCCCCTCGCTTCTCCCATTTCGATCCTGACTCCTCGCGCATTGCTCCTGACTGCCGAATCCCCTCACGAGCAGCAGGTTGCGTCAGAAAACTGCTCCCTGTATCATCAAGCAGCAACAGCGAACAGCAGCAGCAGCAGCAGCAGCAGCAGCAGCAGCACGCATCGCGAAGCAGGCATCGCGGTAACAACGGCAGCACGCAGCTGCAGCCTGCATCAGCAAGCCAAGTTACCAGTCGTGAGCACCATGCAGCCAACAAGCAGCAGCAGCAAGTACAACCAATCTGGCGCAAGATCTGCAACACGCAGCAATGCGCACCAACAAACTCGCAGCATCAGCTAGCACCACACAGCGGTACGCAGCAACTCCAAGCGGCGTGAAACGGCAGCACGCAACGGCCAACACCAGCCCGCAGCGGCGAGGAAAAACTAGAAACGTATCAGAGTGAGGGGGCCGAGCGCTCATTCTCTGTCCCAGGGCGCGTGGCTGGAGTGAGGTTCTGCGGTGCGGATTGGTGTTGAATATTCATTTCTAGAGAAAATATACATATATATATATATATATTTATATATATACGTATATATATATATATATATGTATACATATATATATATCTATGAATTGTTGATCTCCAGAAGCGGTTCCGCGTGCTATCGCTGGCTACATTTTCTCTGAAAACGAGGCTCCCGCTCGAGCGTTGGCTTGAGTGTAAATCTGGGCCCTTGGAGGCCCGGCCGGCTACGAGGACAACGGCTCCCGCCCGACTTTTCTTTACAATTTACCCCGAGACACCCTGGCCAGAGAGGCCCCCCGAACTCAGGAACGGCGCTTTCGTTCGAGATTTCCTCGCAATCCGGGCAAGTTGGTGGAGGCCCAGCCACGACGACAAGGGCTCCTGTTTGATTCTTCCTCACGATTTAATCCGAGAGCCCCTGGCCAGGAAGGCCACCGAACTCAGGAAAGGCGCTCTCGCTCGAGGCCTTCTTGCGATTCAGTCAAATTGGTGGAGGTCCAACTACGACGACAAGGGCTCTTGTTCGATACTTTCTCAAGATGTATTCGCAAAGGTCCTTGTCAGATAGGCTCCCGAACTCAAGAGTTGCGCTCTCGCTCGAGACTTATCCTTGTAATTCAATCAATTTGGTGGAAGCCCAGACACGGCGACAAGGGTTTCCGTTCGATATTTCTCCATAGGTTGTCCGAGAGCCACTTGCCAGAGAGGCCCCCGAACTCAGGAACGGCGCTCTCGCTCGAGACATCTTCGCACTTCAGTCAGCGGCCGACAAGGAAGATATCCCCACCGAAAGGGGGTGCAATGGAAGACGAAGTGGGCGAAAATCGAAGGTTGGGGTAATGCAAGACACGCGTGCCAGTAAGAGCGAACAGTCTTAAAATGATTATTGCTTTTTGTTGCTGTTGAACTATCACTACTGAAGAATAATTCGTGTTGATCCCCCCTCCTGTGCACAGTTTTGTTCAATTGAAGTGCCCCTCCCGGCGCTCGTACCCTGTTCGTTTTATCAGGGAAAGTCTTTCTCCTCAAACTGGGCCCCTGGCCCCCGGGTTACAACAACAACGGCTCCCGCATGAGACCTCACAATTTAGCCAGGACCCCCGCTCCCGATTGAGACGTCTTCGCATTTTACTCAGGAATCGCGTTCTCGCTTGGGATTTCCTGACAATTCATACAGGAGTCGCTCTCTCGGCGCTCCGGAGTCGCGCTCTCGCTGGAGATTTGCTTGCAATGTACTCAAGAATAGCGCCCTTGCGTTGGACTCCCCTGCAATTTACTCAAGCGCCGCGCTCCCGACAACCAGGCACCCAGGAGTCGCGCTCACATTTAGGACTGACTCACAGATTATTTAGGAATCGGGATCTCGCTGACCTTCGTGGCTCCGTTGCAGCCCTTCGTGGCCCCCTCGCTGCCCTTCGTGGCCCCGTTGCAGCCCCTCGTGGCCCACTCGCTGCCCTTCGTGGCCCCGTTGCAGCCCTTCGTGGCCGTCTCGTCTCGCTGCCTTTCGTGCCTCGTTGCAGCCCTTCGTGGCCGTCTCGCTGCCCTTTGTGGCCCCGTTGCAGCCCCTCGTGGCCCCTTCGCTGCTCTTCGCGGCCCCGTTGCAGCCCTTCGTGGCCCCCTCGTTGCCCTTCGTGGCCCTGTTGCAGCCCTTCGTGGTCCCCTCGCTGCCCTTCGTGGCCCCGTTGCAGCCCTTCGTGGCCCCCTCGCTGCCCTTCGTGGCCCCGTTGCAGCCCCTCGTGGCCCACTCGCTGCCCTTCGTGGCCCCGTTGCAGCCCTTCGTGGCCGTCTCGTCTCGCTGCCTTTCGTGCCTCGTTGCAGCCCCTCGTGGCCCACTCGCTGCCCTTCGTGACCCCGTTGCAGCCCTTCGTGGCCCCATCGCTGCCCTTCGTGGCCCCGTTGCAGCCCTTCGTGGCCCCCTCGCTGCCCGTCGTGGCCCCATATGTGTATGCCTTTCGTGGCCCCCGCTCGTTCGCGCCCGTCCTAGCCCTACATGCATGCCCGTGGTGACCATGTTGTCGCCCTTCGTGGCCCCCTCGCTGCCCTTCGTGGCCCCGTTGCTGCCCTCAGTGGCCGCGTCCTTGCCCTCCGCGGCCCAATATACGTATGCCCTTTGTGGCCCCCGCTCGTTCGCGCCCGTCGTGGCCCCATGTGTTTGCCCTGCGTGGCGCCGCTGTCGCCCTGTGTGGCCCCCTCGCTGTCCTACGTGGCCCAGTTGCTACCCTCAGTGGCCCCGTCGTTGCCTTCTGTGGCCCCGCATTATCTGCCCTTCGTGGCCCCCGCTCGTTCGCGCTCTTCGTGGCCCCATACGCATTCCCTTCTTATCCCCGCTGTCGCCCTTCGTGGCTCACTTCGTGCCCTTCGTGGCCCTGCTGTCGTTCTTTCTCTCGCTCGTCGTCGTCGTCGTCGTCGCCGTCGCCGTCGCCGTCGCCGTCGCCGTCGCCGTCTTCGTCGTCGTCGTCGTCGTCGTCGTCGTCGTCGTCGTCGTCGTCGTCGTGGTCGGTCCCCTGTCCGTCCCTCTTGCGGTCGGGCTGCCGCCGGTCAGCGCTGCCTCTGGCGAGGCCGACGGTCTGCGGCCGCCCCGCCGCTTGTTGAGGCCCGGCCTGCAGGGAAGAAAGGTATACCCCCCAAGTGGGGTACGATCGGAGACGAAGAGGGCAGGTATCGAGGGTTTGGGAAGCACGCGTTAACGGACACTCGAGTAGATAAGAGCGAACAGTAAAGGATCGTTGAACTCTCATTTCTCACGTATGATTATTGTTGATCCCCTCTCACAGGTGCAAACTGTTTTTTCTCAATCAGAGTGTGCCCCTCGACGCTCGAACCTTGTTTTTGACAGGGGAACTGTTGGTGCTCAAACTGTGCCCCTGGCCCCCCGGATTTCACCAACAGCGGTTACCGCCTGAGACTTCCTTCAAATTTTCAGATATTTCTCAGGATCGGTGCTCCCGCGCTTGTGATTTCCTCGAAATTAGTCAGGACCCCTGCTCCCATCTGAGATTGCAGTGGTCTCTGGCCAGTGCCGCCGATCCAGGGCGCCCCAGATGATGATGATGATGATGATGATGATGATGATGATGACGATGATGATGATGATGATGATGATGATGATGATGATGATGATGATGATGGTGATGGTGATGATGATGATGATGATGATGATGATGCTGATGATGATGATGGTGATGATGGTGATGATGATGTGACGATGGTGATGGTGATGGATATGGTGATGGTCCCGGCCCCCCAACCCCCTCTCTTCTCTCCTGTCCCCCCCCGTCTCTTGTGTCCCCCACCCCCCTCTCTCCTTTCCCCCCCCTCCTCTCTCCTGTCCCCCCCCCCTCTGTCCTACCCCCCCCCTTCCCCTTCCCCCCTCTCTCCTGTCCCTCCCCTCTCTCTCCTGCCCCTCCCCCCCTCTCTCCTGTCCTGCCTCCCCCCCCCCTCTCTCCTGTGTCTGTCCCCCCCCCTCTCTCCTGCCCCCCCACCTCTCCTGCCTTTCTCCTGTCTTCCCCCCCTCTCTCCTGTCCCCCCCCCTCTCTTCTTTCCCCCCCCTCTCTCCTGCCCCCCCCCCCTCACTCCGGTCCCCCCCCTCCCCTCTCCCCCCCCCCCTCCTCGCTCTGGCCCTCCCCCCCCCTCTCTCCTGGGGTCTGGCAGAGGCGGAGGCAGAGGCGGAGGGGGGTGCAGGAAGAGGAGGCGGGGGGGCGGAGAGGAGATTGCAGGGGAACGGGGGGGGTGCAGGAAGAGGGGGGGGGCGCCGGAGAGGAAGGTGAAGGTCGGACAGGCACAGAGCTACACTTTGGGCGAGTGGCTTAGTTTCTTGCGCGGATCCCCAAATTCCAAACTTATTTTTGCGACATCGTCTTACGTATTGGTTCGCCCCCCATTCGAGGGGGCCGATCGCGCCTGTCGGATTTGCCGGGGCCTCGACGTCACTTGCCAGTGTCAGTGTGGAATCAAGACTTGCGCCTCACGAGTGGATTGGAGGATGAGCGCAAGGTGCATCTTTCAACTGCGGGGGGGCGCGGGCGTTTGCCGCCACGCAGGGGCCAGGGGCAAATGGGAAACGCTCAGGGAAATGGAGGGCAGCAGGTAGAGGAAGAACGGGGGAGGGGCAGGGCAAAGCAGCGGGCGGGAATGGGGAACATAGTGACCAGGCGAGATGCACTGATAGGGGGAGCGATGCGGGCGGAGGCCGCAGGTGGAATTCCTTCGGATAGCCCTGGGACGTTCAGACACTTCCGCCCGGAGGCCGGCAGGGGGATCAGCGGCCCTTGCCTTCCTGACTCTGCGGGCTGGGCGCGACGACGCACCCGACCTGTACCCCGCCCCTTTCGCTAGGTGCCGGTCTGTGCGCGCTCGCCCCGCGCGAGATATCCAGCACGTTCAGAACTACGCTTAGCCAGGCGCCAGGTGTAGTTCTGTACGCGGTGGTTTCGCCGGAGACATCCTCACAAAACGGAGCATTTATAGAACTACACCTAGGCGGCGGGGCGGGGTGCATGTCGGGTGCCGCCACTCGCGCTCCCAACGTGTACCGCGCCCCGGCCGCTAAGTGCCGTTCTGTAGGTGTCCCCTTTTCGCGAAGCATCGGCTGCCCGCGCTGCCCATCGCCGGGGCCCCGCCCTCTGGGCCGCTTCCCACCGACATCCCACATCCTCTGGTTCAGCGAAGCTAGCCGTATGCCTGGGGGCCTCGACCTTGCGCAACCCGCTTCCCTCCCCCGCCTGTGCCCCAACAGCAAATTCGCGATCCGATCCCCTACGTTTTCGAATTCTTCGTGTCGGATTTCCCGTCCGAAGGAGAAACGCTCGTTCGTGTTATGATTTGTCTTGCGGCTGCCGCCAAGCCTCGCCGTGAAACGTGGTGATCGCTTCCACGTTGGGCACGCAACGTCGTCGGCACGACCATCGCCTTCCATCGTAGGTCGTGAGGCGGTGTCCGTCCACCCAAACCGACCTACGCGCCAAATCTAAGTATGATTGCAACCCCTGGTTCCCGCAACGAAGTGCAGTCTTGTTGTGTGTAGTTGTAGATGTGTTCGAGAAGGCGGTCCCGGTATTGGGGAGGCCTTGCGCGTCAATTCTTTCGCCGTTCGCGTCCACCCCCCCTTGCAGAGCGAAGCTTGAGCGAGCTCAAGCCCACGCCCTCGGAAATTCGCACGCCGGATCCCATCTGAGATTTCCTGACAATTTAGTCAGGAACGGCGTTCCGGCTTGAGACCCCTTCGCAATTGAGCCAAGATTCCTCGCAATTTAATCAAGACCCCGCCGCCAGAGAACCCTTCACATTTTGTTCAGGAGCTGCGCTCTCGCTTGTGACTTCCATGCAATGTATTCAAAAATCGCGCTTTCGACGCTCAGGAAACACGCTGCGCCGAGGACGCCGTTACAATTTACGTACGAATCGCGTTTTCGCCGTACTCGGGCATCCTGCTTGAATGTCCCACTCGACCCGCCCGTCAGGGGATCGCCCGCCCGTCGTGGGATCCTGCCCGAGACTTCCTTCAGGAACGGCGTTTTCGCTTAGGGCTCCCTCGAACGTTCACGCTCTCACCTTCCTGTTTCTCCTCCCTCCTCCCCTTTTCCTCCCTTCCCTGTCCCTCCTCACTTCCCTCATCCTAATGCCTCTCTGCCCTATCCCATCTCCCTCCTCTCCCTCCTCTCCCTCCTCCCTTTTCCCTCCCGTCGCCTGCCTCCTCCCTCCCTTTTTTCTTTATTTTTCTCTCTATCCCCTTTCTCTCTCTCTCTCTCCCTGTCTCTCTCACTCTCTCTCTCTCTCTCTCTCTCTCTCTCTCTCTCTCTCTTTCTACCTCTCTTATCCGTTTTTTCTGTGTTTCTCTCTCTGTCTCTGCCTCTAATCAACCGCCCCCCTCTTCGCTCCTTCTCTCCTGGCGTGTTCCCTCTTCCTTCGTCCCTCCCCTTCCCTTCATCCCACTCTCCCTCGTTCTCCCCCTCCTCTTTTCGCAGGGCCCACACCAATTCCAACGGCGATCACATGTACGCCCACGAAGGATTGTCCGCCCGTTCAGGTTTGCCCGCCTGTCTGAGCCAGCCGCCCCCTGCAAAGAGAGAAGACAAAAAGGGCGGGTACCGAGGGTGTGAGGAACTCGTTTTGAATGACGAACACTGTTAGAAGGTTGTTGTTGTTATTGAATTCTCATGGCAGAAGGATAAGTATTGTTGCCCCCCTCCAGTGACCATTGTGTGTTTCAAACGAAGTGCTTCCCCCGGGGCTCGCGCGTTGTTGGCCCCTGAGTACAACAACGACGGTTCCAGCCGGATGTTTCCGTGCAGTTTAGCCAGGACCCCGCTCCTGCCTGAGCCTACCTCGCATTTTATTCAGGAGTCGCGCTGTCGCTGGGGACTTCCTTGGATCGCTCTCTCGGCGCTTTGGAGTCGCGTTTTCGCTGGAGACTTGCTTACAACTGACTCAAGAATAGCGCCTTTGGCGTTGGAGTTCCCCGCAATTTACTCAAGCGCCGCGCTCCCGACATTCAGGCACCCAGGAGTCGCGCTCACGCTTAGGACTCCTCCACAGCTTAGTTCGGAATCAGGATATCGCTGCCCTTCGTTGCCCCCTCGCTGCCTTTCGTAGACCCTCTGCAGCCATTCGTGGCCCTCTCGCTGCCCTTCGTGGCCCCGTTGCAGCCATTCGTGGCCCCCTCTCTGCCCTTCGTGACCCTGTTGCAGCCATTTGTGGCCCCCTCGCTGCCCTTTGTGGCCCCGTTGCGGCCCTTTGTGGCCCCGTCGCTGGGCTTCCTGGCCCCATGCATGTATGCCCTGCGTGGCCCTTGCTCGTTCGCGCTTGTCGTGGCCCCATATGCATGCGTTTCGTGGCCCCGCTGTCGCCTTTCATGGCCCCCTCGCACCCTTCGTGGCCCCGTTGCTGCCCTCAGTGGCCCCGTTCTTGTCCTTTGCGGCTCAATCTACGTATGCCCTTCGTGGCCCCCGCTCGTTCGCGCCCGTCGTGGTTCCGTATGCATGCCCTTCGTGGCCCCGCTGTCGTCCTGTGAGACCCCCTCGCTGTCCTACGTGGCCCCGCTGCTACCCTCTGAGGCACCGTCGTTGTCCTCCGTGGCCCTGCATTATCTGCCCTTCGTGGCCCCCGCTGGTTCGCGCCCGTCGTGGCCCCATACGCATGCCTTTCGTGGCCCCGCTGCCGCCCTTGGTAGCCCCCTTCCTGCCCTTCGTCGATCAGCGCTGCCGCTGGCCAGGCCGACGGTCCGCGGCCCGGACTGCAGGGAAGAACGATATACCTCCCAATAGGGGCACGATCGAAGACGAATAGGGCGGGTATCGAGGGTTTGGGAATACACGTTGAATGACGCTCGAGCAGAACACTTCGGACAGTCTTAAAAGTATGATTGTTGTTGTTGTGGTGGTGGTGTTGCTGTTGAATTCTTACTGCTGCAGAATAATTGCTGTTGCTGCACCCTCCTCCGGGGCACATTGTTTTTTTGTCAATTGAAGTCGCCATCCTGGGGTTCGAACCTTGTTTTTAATCCGGAAAATTCCTGGGTCTCAGATTTGGGCCTCTGGCCCCCAAGTTACATCAACAACGGCGCCCGCCTGATATTCCTCACAATCTATTCCCAAATCGCGCTCTCGCGTGGGACGTCTTCACAATGTATGCAGAAATCGCCCTCTCGCGTGGGATGTTCTTTCAATTGGTTCAAACGCCGCGGTTTCGACACTCAGGAATCACGCTCTCGCGATGGATCTCCTCACGATGTATTTGGGAGTGGCGCTGTCGCCCGAGACCTCTCCGCGATTCATGCAGGACGCACGCTTCAGAAACCCGCCTGCTCGACCTAGCCGCCTGGGCCCGCCTCCCCGACCCGCCCGCCCGATCTGCCCATCTGGTGTTGCCACGTGTTTTCTGCTCCTAGCCCCTCTCCTGCTACTCTCTCGTGCTCCATCCTCCTCCCTCCCCCATGTCCCTTCCTTCCATCCGTCCTCGCTTCCCTTGCATTACGGGCTGCACGAAATACACATTGCAGGTAAGAAGGATACACCTCCAAGGGGGTACGATCGAAGACGAAGAGGGCGGGTACCGAGGGTACGAAGACGGCACGCGAGCGCATAAGAGCGAACCGTCGTAAAATGGTTGTTGCTGTTGTTGTTGCTGGTCTTTTTGTTGTTGGTGGTGGTAGTGGTGTTGTTGCTGTTGCTACTGCTGTTGTAGTTGTTGTTACTGCTGTTGAGTATTCATTTCTACAGAATAATTGTTGTCGATCTCCGGCAACGGTTACGCGCGCTCTCGCCTCGATGCCGGCTACATTTTCCCAGAATGCGAGCCTCCCGCTCGAGCGCTGGCTTGAGCCTGAATATGGGCCCTTGGAGGCCCAGCTTCGACAACAACGGCTCCCGCTCGATACTTCCGCACAATTTTCCCCGAGACACCTTGGCCAGAGAGGCCCCCGAACTCAGGAACGGCGCTCTCGCTCGAGACTTCCTCGAAATTCAATTAAGTTGGCGGAGGCCCTGCCACGACGACAAGGACTCCTGCTCGATACTTCCTTACGATTTTCTCCGAGAGCCCCTGGCCAAGAAGGCCCCCGAACTCAAGAACGGCGCTCTCGCTCGAGAATTTTCCCGTATTCAGGCAAGTTCGATATTTCGATATTTCTCAATAGGTATTCCGAGAGTCCCTTGCCAGAGAGGCCCCCGAAGTCAGGAACGGCGCTCTCGCTCGAGACATCTTCGCACTTCAGTCAGTGGCCGATAAGGAAGGAAGAGATTCCCCCCGAAAGGGGGTGCAATGGGAGACGAAGTGGGCGGGTATCGAGGGTTGGGGTATACGGAATTCAAAAGACACGCGTGCCAGTAAGAGCGAACAGTCTTAAAATGATTGTTGTTGGTGTTGTTGTTCATGTTAGTCTTGTTATTATTGTTGCTGTAGGTGGTGTTGTTGTTGGTTGTGGTTGCTGTAGTTGCTGTTGTCGCTGTCGTTGCTGTTGTTGGTGTGTTGTTAGTCTTGTTATTGTTGTTGGTGCTGTTCTTGCTGTTGTTGTTGTTGTGGTTGTTTTTTGGTTAGTTCTGTGCCATTTGTTGTTTGTTGTTTGTTGTCGTCGTCCCCCACCGCGACCTGGCCCGCGACCCACCTGCGACCCACCTGCGACCCGGCCCGCGACCCACCCGCGACCCACCCGCGACCTACCCTGCGACCCACCCCGCGAACCGGCCGCGTCCCACCCGCGACCCACCCGCGACCCACCCGCGACCCACCCGCGACCCACCCGCGACCCGTCCCGCGACCCACCCGCGACCCGGCCCGCGACCCACCCGCGACCCACCCGCGACCCACCCCGCGACCCACCCACATTGTTTTAAGAAACAAATCGGCACCTGCGGCGGGCTCGTTGTACGATTTGTAAAAATTCGGCCTGCGGCGAACTTTTTCAGAGCCTCACAGACTGCCGACGTTCCCGCCGCTCCCTTACTCTTATCCGCAACTGCGGGGTGCTACGTACTCTGATCAAGGAGCGCGCAGCAAACAGCATCAATCATCAGCAAGAGGCGGGAAGCGGCAGCGAGTGGACGGGCAAACCATGAAGCAAGCAATTCAGAAAACATGCGATCCCGCCAAAAGTTATAAGGCCAGAAGGCTAGCAAACCTCGCAAGCAGGATACCAGGTGAGCCGAGAAGTTGGCAAGGATGCTCACTGTTGTATGCGATGAAGCTCACAGGTCTGCCCTGGTCTCTCTTCTGCGGTGAGTGCCAGCGCGTGCCAGAAGGGTTGGGCACCGGGTCGCGGCTCAAGTGGCCAAAATCGACCCCGGCGGGTCCAGGCGGCCCTGGCGGGCCCTGGAGGGCTGTGAGACGATCCCAGATGGCTCGAGACGCCTGCAGACGGCCAAGAGGTTGCCAATATGGTTTCAGCTACAGTGCTGGGATCCGCATGTTAGAGAAGCGTGAGCAAGCGACCTAAGAGGAGGTTACAGGTTTAAGTTTTTGGCCACGCACGCGTCGAGGCCATTGGGAGATACGTGTACTCGTCGTTCTTTTAAGCCTCTCTCCTCGCTTCCTCGCACATTCCTTTTTTTTGCTCCTTGCTTGTCTCCCCTCACTCCTCCTCGCTCCTTTTTCCTGCCTCCTGGCACCTTCCGCACCCGCAGGGCCTCTCACGGCCTCGGAGTGGCCCGACGCGCCTCGAAGACGGCCCACGCAGTGCAAGTTCAAGAAATGTACATCTTCGCTGGGGCGAAGACGAATCAATCTCTGAGCGGCCCAAGAAGATCGCCAGAGGAACGTGCGCTAACATCAGACGAAGAATGGCGGGCAGCCCTGAGTAGGGGGGAAGGGGGGCTCATCGCAGCGCTCCATTTCAAGATGACTCCACGACGGTCCACAAGCAGCAAGCGACAGCGAGCGGACGAGTAGGCAATGAAGCAAGCAGCAAAAACATCGGGTGACCAGGACACGGGTTGCAGGCCACCCGGCCAGCAATGTTTTCGCTGGCATCCACGGGCCGGCTCCAGTCTCTTCTCCTGCTTTGTAGGCACACTTGCGCGCGAGAGGGGCCTCTGGGAACCGCTTGGGCCCCCAGGTCCCCCCGGCGGCGGCCTCGGAGCCCACGGGGCGCTGCGTGACCGCCCCGCGCGGCTCCGAGGTGCCTCGGAGGGTGCCGATCCGGCTCTGGAGGACCTGGCTGGCAGGGACCATCAAGACGGCCCCAGAAGACAGGAAGAAAGGCGAAGACGCCCCCAAGACGGCCCAGGAGGTCCCTGCTGACGGCCCACAAGGCGAACCTCATCGATGTCCTTTCGGTGTTCGCCAGATTTTCAGGTTCTCGCCATGTCGGGCCAGGAGCGGCCCCAGACGGCTCCAGGGGCCTCCCGGATCGCCCCAAGACGGCCCCAGAGGACCCGAAGCGGGCCCCAGACGGGCCCAGAGGGCTCCAAGGCAGCCCAAGTACGTCCCAAGACGGCTCAAGAGAGCCCGGAGTGGCCCCCAAGACAGCCCCAAAGAGGGCCCGAGAGCTGTCTGAGAGAGCCCGCAGCGCGCTGCGCGACAGCCCCACCCTGAGATGGACATGAAGCTCCCCACGACAGCTCAGGAGGGGCCCCAGCTGGCCCAAAGGGCTCCGAGAGGCCCCGGGGAGGCCCTCCGGAGGCCCCGCAGGGTCCTGGAAGAGGGTTCCGCCGACAGGCAGCAAGTCCCAACAGGTCCCAAACATTCCCCTGCACAAGTGCTCCCGCGAGGCCCCGAACACGCCCCGAACCAGCGCTCCAGTCAGCTCATTACAGCGCTGGGATCAGCGCGTACGAGCAGGGCGAGCAAGCGACCTAAGAGGAGACTAAGTGTTCGGCCACGCGCGCGCCGAGTCATTGGGAGCCCCGTGTGTTCGTCGCTCTTCAACCCTCTCTCCTCCCTGCTCACTTGAAGCTCCTTGCTCCTCGCCCATTGCCATTGCTCATCGCTCCTCCCCCTGGCTTTTTGCTTGACTCCCCTTACTCCTCGTCGCTCCTTCTTCCTAGCTTCTGGCACCTTCCGCACCCACAGGGCCTCTCACGGCCTCGGAGTGGCTCGACGTGCCTCGAAGTCGGCAGCCATACAATATTTCCCCAAGCCGCCCCAATGCAGCAAGCGGCAGTAAGTGACAGCGAGCGGACGAGCAAGCATGAAGCAAGCAGCAACAGACATCAGGCGATCAGGTCACCAGTTGCAGGCCGCCGGCCAGCAGTTTCGCTGGCAGGATTGCAGGTAGAACGTCAAACAGACAAGCGACCCTCACCCTGGCATTCGAGTAAGCTCTCGTGAGCGCCGGGAGGAGAATGATCAGATCAGGCCGCTAGCCGTGGACGTATACGTCGACGGATCAGCCCTAGCCTTCTGTACTATACTTCTGGCCGTTGCGCGTCCTCCTCCTCCTCCTCCTCCTCCTCCTCCTCCTCCTCCTCGTCCTCCTCCTCCTCCTCCTCCTCCTCCTCCTCCTCCTCCCTCCCTCCTCCTCCTCCTCCTCCTCCTCCTCCTCATCCTGCCAAAGGTGCTGGGAGGTCGCGAGATGCCCGCGAGCGCCCGGAGCGCCTCGCCGTGCTCGGGCGGCTCCGGAGAGCCCCCAGGTGGCTCCAGGTCGGCCTGAGGCAGCCCCTGCCGCTCCGAGGCGCTCGCGGGATGACCGGAGGACATCCCAAGAGAACCCGAACAGAGCCCCACTGGCCAAATGCCTCCGAAGACGGCCCAACCCGACCCCGATGACGGTCCCCCGATGCCGAGTTTCGCAGGGTTTTGGGGGAGGTTTTCCGTGTTCTCGCCATCTCGGGCCAAGAGCGGCTCCAGGGCCATCCCAGATCGCCCCAAGACGGTCCAGGAGGCCCCGCCAGGTGTCCCAAGACGGCCCCACGGGGCCCGAAGATGGCCCAAGACAGCCTCACGGAGCCCCCCAGCGGCCCGAAACGCAGCCCCCCAGAGGGAGGGCTTATCCGTAAGGGCTTCGCCCCCTGCCGCCGGCCCCCTCTCTCGGAGAATGGGCCATGGGGGAGCAGGTTTTGGACCCTGACCCCGCGGATCTGCGTGAGGGGTGGCACCGAATTTCAGAAATGTGGCAAATCCCCTTTGCTTTTGGACCCTGACCCCGCGGATCTGCGTGAGGGGTGGCACCGAATTTCAGAAATGTGGCAAATCCCCTGTGTTTTTGGACCCTAACCCCGCGGATCTGCGTGAGGGGTGGCACCGAATTTCAGAAATGTGGCAAATCCCTGTGTTTTTGGACCCTGACCCCGCGGATCTGCGTGAGGGGTGGCACCGAATTTCAGAAATGTGGCAAATCCCCTGTGTTTTTGGACCCTGACCCCGCGGATCTGCGTGAGGGGTGGCACCGAATTTCAGAAATGTGGCAAATCCCCTGTGTTTTTGGACCCTGACCCCGCGGATCTGCGTGAGGGGTGTCGATTTTGAGCCCCCCCAGCAATTCAGACAACGCGCCCAGGTGGTGCTAAAAATCTGGTTTGGGCCTCCCTCCCCTCGCGCGGTCAATCAACTAGTTACAGTAACCAGCAAGAAGCAGAACTGTAACACTGGAAACTACAAACTACAACTGGTACAGGAAACTGCGAATCACGGGCCTACAGCCTGGTGGCCCCACAAGGGGGCCAGCGGATTATTTGGCTACTCAACAGGCACCGCTCCTCCACCTCCTCCTCCTCCTCCTCCTCCTCCTCCTCCTCCTCCTCCTCCTCCTCCTCCAAGGCGGCCCGAGACCCTAAACATGGCCCCAGGAAGGTCAAAGAGACCCCCGATACGCCCCGTCCAGCCTCCAACTGGGCCAAGAGGGCCCTTCGAGGCTCCAAGGAGACCCCAACGAGGGCTCGAAGAGGGGCCGAAGGGAACCCATACGACGCCCTTCCCGCAGCCCCCAGTGGGCCTATAGATAGGACCCTCCAGGGACAACGCCCACATGCACCAGAGACTCCCGGGAGACCGCAATGGTTCTCGAGGAGCTCCCAAGGATAGCGCCTCCAGCCACGAGATTCCGATGGTCCTCAGAGAACTCCTACCACGAGATTCCGATAGTCCCCAGAGAACTCCTAAGTCAGGAGGGAAAAACACACAGGCACAATTCATCGTCGATTCCTCCGGAAAATGGGAACATAAGGGAAGTGGGGGGAAGACAAAACCATAGAAACTAACCCCATGCCCACGATAATAATGTACCCCCCCCTTAAGTCGTTAGAGTTTTTTTATCGTCGACCAGTAAGAGTTTGGTCGGTGGCGCGGGGGCGCGGAGGCCGAACTTCATTATCACGGGAAAAGTTCGCCATCGAAGTTACTTCCTTCTTATGTTGAGATAACAACATCAAGCGAAGCGAACACGTTGTTTCAGGATGTCTCAAGCGAAACCAATGTCCTTATGTCTCTTTGTAGTTCTTTCTGTATCTCTTTCTTTCTTTCTCTGTCTCTCTTTCTCTCTCTCTCTCTCTCTGTCTCTCTATCTCTTTCTCCTTCCTGGCCTCTCTGTCTCTCTCTCTGTCTCTCTACTCTGTCTCTCTATCTCTTTCTCCTCCTCCTCCCCCTGGCGCCCTGAACTTGTTTATCGCTGGGGTTGATTATCCAGGGAAAACGAGGCACGTGAGCTACCCTACACGAGCACTTAAAAAAAAAAACATAAAGCGCTTGTAAATAAAATTTAATACAATTGAATCTTCAGATTTGTTGTTTTATCCTCCTTTCCTCTTCTCTTTATCCTTTTCATTTATTATCGAGGGATTTGTCGAGGATGTCTCCAGCGAGATAAGCCATTGTTGAGGATATTTCTATGAAGGCTAAACGCCAAGGATGTCTCAAAACGTGCTCGGTTTGGTCTCCTCTTGATCATCTCTTACTTCGAGATTATGCTGAGGTCTGGTGGGCTACTTTGATTATCTCCCCCTGAACCCCGAACTTTATTATCCCCTAGTGTTTATTCTCGTGAGCATGGGGTTATGGGAAAGTATGGGGAATCCTGTTATTAGTATATTTATATTTGTGTGTCCCAGGGCCCCTACACTAAGAGCGGTCCCAGGACCATTCCGAGGTGCATCACGGTGGCCCAGAGACAGCCCAAGAAAGCCCAAACATGAGCCCCCAGGGCCCCTGGAGGCTCCGGAGAGACTGAGCTCCCTTCGCGGCCCCTCTGCGAGCCCTCCTGGGAGACGACGCCCTTCCCGCCGCAGCCCACAATGGGCCCAAAACCTTCCAAGGACCGCTTCCACATGCCCCAGAGTCTCCCAAGACCTTGCGATGGTTCTCAAGGAGCTCCCTTCCAAGGAACGCGCCTCTGGCCAAGGCATCCTGTCGCCGTCTCTCGCACCCCAAACGCCCCCAAGGAAGCCCCACACCCCAAGGCAGGCCCCAGCCCACTGCGAGATGCCCCAGAGCCTCCCAAGAGACTCCGATACTTCCAACTGGGCTCCCAAGGTCTATCCCAGGACCACTCCGAGATGCCCCAGAGTCGCCCACAAGACTCCGACGCTTGCCAAGAGACTCCGACAGTTCTCACGGAGCTCCCAAGAACGGTCAGGAATAGACTACCATAGTTGCCATTGAGCTCCCAAGAGCGATCCCAGGAACACTCTAAGATGGCCCAAAGTCGCCTTAAAGATCTCCCCCCACATGGCCGATTAGGGGTGACAGGGGGGAGCCTTCTCCTCTGATCTCTTCCTTTTTCCCTCATCGAGGCTCTGGGCGCTGCGAGGCCTCCACTCCGCCTGTTAGGGGTGACGTGGGGGACCTGCAGCCGCTTCGGTCGCTCCCCCTTTGCGGCCGATGAGGGGTAAACAGGGGGGGGAAACCTGCAGACACTGCGGGGACCAGCATCTCGCTACCCCCCTACGGCCGATGGGGGGTGACATGGGGTAATTTCCTCGTAGAGCCCTCGGTGGCCCGCAAGACAGTCCTGGAGCAAACCCGCAGGCGTCGGCGACACGTGTGCGTTCGGGACCGACACCTTCGCCTGCCAGCCGTGGATTCGCGGGTTTACAGTAGTCAGCTACAACGCTGTGATAAGCGCGTGCGCAAAGGGCCGGCAGTGGCAGCGGGGCTTGGCGTTGCTCAGCGAGATCTGGGAGGCAAAGTTGGCGCCCAACACCGTCAGCTACAACTCTGCGATCAGCGCTTGCGAGAAGGGCGGGCAGTGGCAGCTGGCGATGGCGCTGCTCATGGAGGCGAAGCTGGAGTCCAACGTGAGCACCAGCACAGGAAAAAGAGGGCCCGTGGCCCGCTCCTGAGGGCCCTGGAGACCTTCTGGCCGCTTCCTCCTCCTCCTCCTCCTCCTCCTCCTCCGCCTCCTCCTCCTCCCCAGACGTTCCCAGACGGCCGTGAAGCCCTCGGGTGGCCCCACGCCGGCCGCAGAATTACCGGCCCCAGACGCCCGAAGATTGCGCCAAGTTTCGGGGGCGGCCAAGAGGGGTGATGACTGGGGGGGGATTTAATAGCGTGGGCCATGATATTTCCCCAGATTTCATGGCGCCTCTTCCTGTTTTCATTACGTCCCTGGTCCCCGCCGTGGGCCGCGCACATGCCGCCGGCCATGATCTGCACCCCCCCCTCTTGGAAGCCCCCCTCTTGGCCGCCCCCTAAAGTTGGCCCTGAGAGCCAAGAGGCCACATCATGGCTCCGCGCGGGGCTGCCAGTTGTGACTCTCCATTCTCTGACTCTCGACAGCAACGACTCGGGTTCCAGGCGCTTCGAAGAAAAGCCCGAGGTGCCCGCGATGCAGTGCCAGATGACCTTCAATAAGTGCCGCAAGACGGCTCCAAGACGACACGGGGTTGCCCTAAGACAGACCCTGCACCCTCAAAGAAAGCGCGCACACCCCCAAGAGGGCCCCGCCGGTCCCCAGAAGACCCTTCGATGGGCCCCAGATGGTGCACGGGAGGGCCGCAGCAGAACCCCAGAAGGCTCCAGGATAGCCCCAAGAAGGCCACCAGAGCACACCATGACAGGACGAGCCAGCAACTGTCAAGCTGGCATCCACATGGTTGCGAGACAGCCCCAGAACGCCCCGAGATGGCTGCAAGAACCCCCGACGCGAGGCCCCACTGAATCCCACGATCGTCCTGCGATGCGGAGTGCGAAATTCGAGAACAACGCCATCATGAGGTCTTTCTGGCAGCGCTTCGGCCACGAAGTGCCAGTTCAGACATACCTCCTGGGCGGTAGGCGGTCTACGGGTCAGCCCTGGTCTCTCCCAAAGGGCCAGAAGACCGCCAGGGTCAAGCCGATGAAGATCGACCCAGCCTGGCCATGGGCGACGCCAGGACGCCATCAGGGCGGCCCCAGGGGCTTCGCGGAGCCCCCTCTGCGCCCAATGCTGCCCAAGAGGGCCCCCAGGAAGTGTCCACGACCGCAGCGCATGTCCCCAAGATAGTCCCAGGCGCCGCAAGACGCCCCGGGATAGCGCCAAGGTGGCCCCACGAGCCTCCAACACCGGTTCCCGCAGAGCCCCCCAGGAGGCAAGCATCTTATTCTCCCGGCAAAGCAGCCTAACAGCGATGTGTAGGAGCATATCTGGAAGCATTCCCCTTAAGATTCAGATGAGAATCCAGTTGTAGAATTCTGCTGTTCTCGCAGTCGTAGTCGCATTCGCGATGACAGTCGCAGTAGCAACGGCAGTCGCAGTCACAGCCTCAGCCTCAGCCTCAGCCTCAGCCTCAGCCTCAGCCTGCCTCAGCCTCAGCCTCAGCCTGCTTCAGCCTCAGCCTCAGCCTCAGCCTCAGCCTCAGCCTGCCTCAGCCTCAGCCCTCAGCCTCAGCCTCAGCCTCAGCCTCAGCCTCAGCCTCAGCCTCAGCCTCAGCCTCAGCCTCAGCCTCAGCCTCAGCCTCAGCCTCAGCCTCAGCCTCAGCCTCAGCCTCAGCCTCAGCCTGCCTCAGCCTCAGCCTCAGCCTGCTTCAGCCTCAGCCTCAGTCTGCCTTCAGCCTCGGCCTCAGCCTCAGCCTGCCTCAGCCTCAGCCTGCATCAGCCTCAGCCTCAGCCTCAGCCTGCCTCAGCATCAGCCTGCCTCAGCCTCAGCCTCAGCCTGCCTCAGCCTCAGCCTCAGCCTGCTTCAGCCTCAGCCTCAGTCTGCCTTCAGCCTCGGCCTCAGCCTCAGCCTGCCTCAGCCTCAGCCTGCATCAGCCTCAGCCTCAGCCTCAGCCTGCCTCAGCATCAGCCTGCCTCAGCCTCAGCCTCAGCCTGCCTCAGCCTCAGCCTCAGCCTGCTTCAGCCTCAGCCTCAGCCTCAGCCTCAGCCTTCAGCCTCGGCCTCAGCCTCAGCCTGCCTCAGCCTCAGCCTGCATCAGCCTCAGCCTCAGCCTCAGCCTGCCTCAGCATCAGCCTGCCTCAGCCTCAGCCTCAGCCTGCCTCAGCCTCAGCCTCAGCCTGCTTCAGCCTCAGCCTCAGTCTGCCTTCAGCCTCGGCCTCAGCCTCAGCCTGCCTCAGCCTCAGCCTGCATCAGCCTCAGCCTCAGCCTCAGCCTGCCTCAGCATCAGCCTCTCAGCCTCAGCCTCAGCCTCAGCCTCAGCCTGCTTCAGCCTCAGCCTCAGTCTGCCTTCAGCCTCGGCCTCAGCCTCAGCCTGCCTCAGCCTCAGCCTGCATCAGCCTCAGCCTCAGCCTCAGCCTGCCTCAGCATCAGCCTGCCTCAGCCTCAGCCTCAGCCTGCCTCAGCCTCAGCCTCAGCCTGCTTCAGCCTCAGCCTCAGTCTGCCTTCAGCCTCGGCCTCAGCCTCAGCCTGCCTCAGCCTCAGCCTCAGCCTGCCTCAGCCTCAGCCTCAGCCTCAGCCTGCCTCAGCCTCAGCCTGCCTCAGCCTCAGCCTCAGCCTCAGCCTCCTGCCTCAGCCTCAGCCTCAGCCTGCTTCAGCCTCAGCCTCAGTCTGCCTTCAGCCTCGGCCTCAGCCTCAGCCTGCCTCAGCCTCAGCCTGCATCAGCCTCAGCCTCAGCCTCAGCCTGCCTCAGCTCAGCCTCAGCCTCAGCCTCAGCCTCAGCCTCAGCCTCAGCCTCAGCCTCAGCCTCAGCCTCAGCCTGCTTCAGCCTCAGCCTCACTCTGCCTTCAGCCTCGGCCTCAGCCTCAGCCTGCCTCAGCCTCAGCCTGCCTCAGCCTCAGCATCAGCCTGCCTCAGCATTCAAAATGTGGCCCGGGAATGGAGTTCTGGGAACTCGAAGAACACGAAGTGGCCTACAGTGGCTCTGGGCATTCAAAATCATGCCCAGGAATAGAGTTCTGGGAACTCGAAGAACACGAAGTGGCCTACAGTTGGCTCCGGGCATTCAAAATCGTGCCCAGGAATGGAGTTCTGGGAACTCGAAGACCACGAAGTGGCTTACAGTTGGCTCCGGGCATTCAAAATCATGCCCAGGAGTGGAGTTCTGTGAACTCGAAGACCACGAAGTGGCCTACAGTTGGCTCCGGGCATTCAAAATCATGCCCAGGAATGGAGTTCTGTGAACTCGAAGACCACGCAGTGGCCTACAGTTGGCTCCGGGCATTCAACATCATGCCCAGGAATGGAGTTCTGGGAACTCGAAGACCACGAAGTGCGTTACTGTTGGCTTAAAAAAGAGTCTCCGGTTTTCCCCGGCACCCGTCCGGCATCTGCCCAGACCTCCTTGGGGAGTCATGATGCTCTCTGTTGACCCTACTAGAAACCTATTAGTCTTCGTTGTTAGGTAACAAGACTTCCAACACGAGTTCTCTCACCTTGGACTCAGACGCGTCCATAACTGCCCAAGATGGCCCCGGCTGACTTCCAAGATGGTTCCAAGTCGGACCCCAAGACGGGCCGAAAATTGCCATGAGATGCCCCCCTCCAAGACCCCTGCAAGTGGACGTAATCCCCGAGTCAGCACTAGTCTCTCCTACATGGCCAGTGAATCTGCGTGCGAGAATGGTTCACAGGGCCTCGTGTGCACAAAATCGCCCCTTTACGGCGCCACCACGGGGCCGAATCGCCCAGGCCGGTCCCAGAGGCGCTCCAGAGGGGCTCCAGACCGTCTCCAAGACGGCCTCAGCTGGTCCCGAGACGGCCCACGAGGGCCCAAAGAGGGCCCCGACGATCCACGACGATCCAAGAGGCCGCAAAGACGCCCCAAGAGGGCCCCGAGCGCACGCCAAAGTGGCACAAATCGTCAAATCCCGATGGGAAAACGTATATTTCCAGCATGCCCGCCTTGTGTGCTCCTCAGCGGCTCAGGACACGCCAAGAGGCCTCCCAAATCGCCCCAAGAAGACGCCAGCGGCCCCTAAGGCTCCAAGACGGGCCACAAGAGCCCCAAGACGATGCCAGAGAGCCCTGAAACGGCCTCACAGAAGCCCAAGACGGCCCCAGGAGAGCTCCGAGGGGGCCCAAGAGGCTCCCAAGACGGCCTCAGGCAGCCTCAGGAGAGCTCCAAGACGGTCCACGGCATCCCGGACGCCTCGTGACGGCCCAAAAAGGCTCCAAAACGTCCCAAAACGCTCGCAGAGCAGCCCAGCGTCAGAATGGCCCGAAAACGACCCCCACAAGGACCACCAAGCAGGCCCAGAGACGCCCACTAAAAGAGCGATCGGTGAAGTACAAAGCTCTTCTCACCAAGGCTCCCAAGAGCGAGACGCAGCGTAGAGAGCTCTCCCAGGCACAGCTCCCAAGAGCGAGCGGTGACGTCGGGACACCCTTCCGACCTCTCACACAGGAGCACGCACGCACAGCACGCAAGCACAACAGATTTCCTGGGCTGTCCCACCGGCAGAGGCTCGGGGGACAGCACGGGAACGGCCCCAGAGGCGCCCCAAAAAACTTCAAGAGAAAAGGCCCCCAGGAGGCCGCAAGACGGCCCAAGAGGGCCCCAAGGGGCCCCTAGGAGGCCGCAAGACAGCCAACGAGGGCCCAACAGGGCCCCCAGGAGCTCGAACAGAAAAACCCGAGAGGCCTACTAACCGTGCCCAAGGAGACGGCAGCGCCCGCCATCAGGCTTCGAAGAGGCAAGCGGAAAAAAGTCACCAGAGCCCTCCGGGTGACTTTTTTCAAGGCCCCAGGTGCTTTCAAAATTGACAAGCGACGAGACGTACACCGCAGACCCACCATAGCCGTCTTTGACGCTCCGAAGGTTGTCTAGGCGGAGGTAGAGCGGAAGGCGGACGAAGAGAAGGAAGCGGTCCAAGAGGGCCTCCGAGACGGCCCAAAACCGCTCGAAGAGGCTCCAGACGAGCCGCGGCAAACGAAATCATTGATTATTTTTATAGTTTCTGAAAGATTTCCACCTTTTTGCCATTTCGAGCGAAGGCAGGCCCAAGACGGCCTTTTCGAGCCAAGACTGGCCCAAGATGACGTGGACGAAGTCCACGGGTTCGCCCTAGTCTTACAATACTGGGACCCGTGCGTGCGAGAAGGGTCTGGGCATCAATCGGATTACCTGGGCGGAAAGGGAGGCCCGGAGAGCCCCCGGAGAGCCCCAGACGGCCCCAAGGCCTCAGACGGCCCCCAGTCGCCGGAAGATCGCCCCACGCCGCCCAAGATGGCCCCAAGCGGGTCCAAGAAGCCTCCAAGACGTCCCAAGAGTCCTTTTCGCGGATTGCCGGGAGAACCCTCAGAGCCCAATTTCGCAAATTTCCTATGGGAAAACATTTATTTCAAGCACATGCGGCTGTTCGGCCTTCACGGCGTCGACGTTGGTCCACGAGACCCCCAAGACCGCAAGACGGCCCAAGACGCTTCCAAGAGACCCTCCAAACGGCCCAAGAAGGCGCCAAGACGGCCCAAGAGGCAATCCAGACGGCCCCAGGTCGGCCCCAGAGGCCTCCAAGGCAGGCCAGGAGGCTCCCAAGGCGGCCCAGGAGGACCCACAGGAGGGACCCAAGAGGCAAACATTGCCCCATTCCTTTTTGGAAAACGTGCATTTTTGATATGCTCGCTCTTTTCGTCTTCACCGCGTCCAAGACGGCTATACAGGCCTTCCCGATCGCCCCAAGACGCCCCCAGAGCACGCCAGGAGGGCCCCCAAACGGCCCGAGGCGGCCCCGCGACGGCTCCAGAGACGCCCTGGACGGCCCCAGAGGCAACCAAGACAGCCCCAAGAGCGGTCAATAACGGCCCAAGACGGCCCCAAGACGGTCCGAGCTGCGCCCAAGCCGGCCCCACACGGCCCAGAGGGCCTCCAAGTCGGCTCAACGGGGGTCGTGCGTGCCAGAATGCAGCAGGATCAATGAAGTCAAAACCGCCCCGGGCTGTCTCCAGGCCGCCCAGGGACGCCCAGGGGGGCTCCAAGACACGCCAAGAGGACCCCAAGAGGCCCAAGTCGGCCCTAGAGGTCTCCAAGGTGCTCCATGAGACCTCCCCAGAAGCTTCCCCAGAGGGCCCCGAGCAAGACAATATATAGATTTTCATTGTTTTTGTGTAAATGTTCTGCCGTTCTCGCCTTGTCGGCTTCCAGACGATCCACGACCGCCCAAGATGTCCCCAAGACGGCTCCAAGATGGCCGAAGAGGCCCCCAATAGAGCTCCAAGACGGGCCCAAAGGGCCCCAAAGTCGGCTCAACAGACCCCCAGATGGGCCCCAGACGCTCGAGATTGGCCCAAGATTGGCCCAAGCCGGCCCGAGAGGCCTCCAAGGTGCTCCATGAGACGGAACTTTCCCTAGAGGGCCCCAGGGCCCCAGCGGGCTTCCAAGATGGCTTAAGACCGCTCCGAGCCGCCCCCGGAGGCCCCCAAGAGGGCCCCAAAAGGGCTCGAAGACGGTCCAAGAGGGCCTCCGAGACGGGCCCCGAGCGTTCGAAGACGCCCAAGACAGCCGCCCGACGGCCCAGGATGCCCCCCGAAATACTCCAGGTGGGCTCCATAGAGAGCCCAGGAGAGCCCGAACAAGGAACATTCGTCCCAAAATCGAGGGAAAGCGCACATTTCGGGAGTTAACGTGCTTTTCGTTTTCGAAGCGTTCAAGACGGCCACACAGGCCCTTAAGATCGTCCCAAGACGCCTCAGGAGGCTGCCAGGAGGGCCCCAAGACGGCTCAAGATTGCGCCAGGACGGTTCCTCAGGCGCCCATGGCGGCCCCAAGAGGAGGACAGGACAGGGTGGGAGCGCTCCCGAGGGGCCCCAAGAGGGGGCCAGGAGGGCCCCAAGATGGCCCCGACAAGGCCCCAAGACACATGTACTTGGGTGCCCATCTAGCAAGCCCAAGAAGCATATCAAGTACATGCGGTTTGGGGCCCTCTTGGTGCCTCCTTGGGGCGCTCTTGCGGCCCTTTGGAGGCCTTCGGGCCCCTCCAAGACAGGGCCGGGCGCATTCTGCCACAGAAAGGCCTCTCGTGGCAGAGTGACGGGCCCGCGCCCGGCGGCGTCCTGGGGCCCTCTTGGAACCCTCTTGGACCCAAGACAGCCCCAAAGACGGCCCCAGATGGCCCGAAGACGGACCAATGGGCGCCCAAGACGGCCCGCGACAGCTCCAACACGGCCCCGAAGGCACGCAAGACAGCCCCAGGAGCCGCCAAGACGGTCCAAGACGGCTCCCAGACGGCCCAAGAGGCGCTCAAAACTGCCCAGGACGGTTCCAAACAGCACCGACGAGAGCCCACGAGGGCCCCCAAAGGCCCCCTCGAAGCCCAAAAGAAGCTCCAAGAGGCCCCCACACGGCGCCTAGTAGACCCTAAGTGGTTAACCGTGGGATCATCGCGCAGAGCGCCCCGCGCCCGAACTACCTCCCCGCAAGCGTTCTGTGTCTCGCTGCCGCCGCCGCCGCCGTCATCGTCCCCGTCGGGCGGTGCCGGCAGGCGCCACGGAGCGTGCCAGTGCAGCTCGGGGCGCTGCTTTGGAAGCTTTGGAAGGGGTGAATAGCCTTTCGGCACCATTCCCGCCGGTCCCCCCTAGAATACTCTTGGCCAGATGTCGTGGACGGAGTCCACGGGTCAGCCCTAGTCTCTACTACAATGCAGCGTTCACCGCTCGCCAAATTGTAACGCAGTGGCCGCGGGCCGGCCCCTCCGGAGCCCTCCCCGGGCGTCCCAGCAAGCTCTGGTCGACTCCAGCGCGGCTCCGATGCTGCCTCAGGCCGCTCCGAGACGCTCCGAGATGCCTCCCCGGAGGCGCCCTGGAAGCTCAGCAGCCTCCCCCTCTTGCCCACGATGGCCCAAGACACTCCAACACGCGCCGGCAGGAGCGTCTGAGGAAGGGGAAAAGAGGCATTTCCTAGGGAAAACGAGCCACTTTCAAGTTACTGCTGACGAGGTTCCCTGCCAGCTCCCAGTGCCTCCGGGCTCTCTTGGGATTTCTTCGGGCGCTCCGAGATGCTTCCGGAGGCGCCCTGCAAGCTCAGCAGCCTCCCCCGCGCGCCCAAAATGGCCCCAGAGCGGTCTAACACGCGCCGGCAGGAACGCCTGAGGAGGGGAAAAAAACATTTTCTCTGGAAAACCAGCCACTTCGACGTTCCTACTGACGAGGTTCCCTGCGAGCTCCTGGTGCGTGCTTTTCCCCGCGCCCTCGCGTTCTTTGCGGCCCCACCAGGGGCTGGGTACTGTTTGTTTTGAGTGTCCCTCAAAACGAACACCTGGACGCTCTTTTTGGTTCCGTCCTGGCGCCCTCGAGGCCCCTACCAAGAGGGCCCTTGAAGCCGCGACGACCCCCCCAAACGAGCCGACGAAGATCTCAGACGCTTCGAAGAGAGCCCCGAGAGAGGCCTGGGAAAACCCCACCAGGGGCTGGGCCCTGTTCGTTTTGAGCGCTCCTCAAAACGGACACCTCGAAGCTCATTTTGGTTCCGTCCTGGCGCCCTCGCGGCCCCTACCGAGACAGCCTTGAAGCCGCGAGGACCTTCCCAAAGGAGCCCAAGAAGATTTCAGGAGCCTCGAAGAGAGCCCCCCCAGAGGCGTAGGAAGGCCCCGCGAGAGGCCGCGCTCTCTTCGTTTTGAGCGCCCCTCAAAACGAACACCACGAAGCTCTTTTTGGTTCCGTCCTGGCGCCCCGGAGGCCCCTCCCGAGACGGCCTTGAAGCCGCGAGGAGCCACCCAAACGAGCCCAAGAAAATCTCAGGAACTTCGAAGAGAGCTCCGAGAGAGGCCTAGGAAAACCCCGCGAGAGGCCACGCACTGTTCGTTTTGAGCGCCCCTCAAAACGAACACCTCGAAGCTCATTTTGGTTCCGTCCTGGCGCCCTCGAGGCCCTTACCAAGACGGCCTTGAAGCCGGGAGGACCCTCCCAAAGGAACCCAAGAAGATCTCAGACGCTTCGAAGGGAGCCCGAGAGAGGCCTGGGAAGGCCCCACCACGGGCTGGGCACTGTTCGTTTTGAGCGCCCCTCAAAACGAACACCTCGAAACTCTGTTTTGTTCCGTCCTGGCGCCCTCGAGGCCCCTCCCGAGACGGCCTTGAAACCGCGAGGAGCCCCCGAAAGGAGCCCAAGAAGATCTCAGGAATTTCGAAGAGAGTCCCGAGAGAGGCCTAGGAAGACCCCGCGAGACTGGGCCCTGCCGACGCCTTCAACGCAATCGCATTTTTCGACGCCTTACCGAAGGGTGTTGTCGCGCTGCGTTCCAACGCTGCAGAGGGACAGGCGGGAGAACCCGAAGGAGAGGAGAATGAAGAGGAAGATGAGGGACAGGATGAGGGGTACGAGGATGATCAGGAGGGCACTGAGAAGGATGAGGGAGTCAGGAGGAGGAGGAGGAGGAGGAGGAGGACGAGGAGCAGGAGGAGGAGGAATAGGAGGAAGAGGAGGAATAGGAGGAGGAGGAGGCGGAGGAGGAGGAGGGGGAGGAGGAGGAGGAGACGGAAACGGAGGAGGAGGAGGAGGAACAGGAGCAACAAAAGGATAATGAGGCGGATGGGAAGACATCCATGTTCTTCTCCCCCGGCTGCTCCATCGCGCCTCCGTTCCCAATGCGCTTTGCACATGCCCCGATCGAGCCTCCTCATCTCCCATGCTCCCCAATCAGGCGGCGCTCAAACTGCTCGGCGACATGTGGTAGGCGAACCTGACGCCATCCATCGTGATCGCGTGACGGCAGCGCTCCATCACTTCGCAAGTGGACGTAGTCCACGGGTACACCCTGGTCAGCTACAACGCTGGGATCAGCGCGTGCGAGAAGGGCGGGCAGTGGCAGCGGGCTCTGGCGCTGCTCAGCGAGATGTGGGAGGCGAAGTTGGATCCCGACGTCATCTGTACTACAACTCTGGTCGTTGCGCGTGCGAAAGGGGCGAACAGTTCGCGAGCTGCCCGCGGGCGCCCAACGCGCCCCAGCGCTCTCTGGCGGCCCCAAGACGGCTTCTGACAGTCCCAAGACAGCTCTGAGACGTTCCGGAGCGCGCGAGGTCGGCCCAAGAGAACCCGAACGGATCCCCATGACAGCCCAAGACGGCCCGGCGACGGGCCAGTTGCCTCCCAAAACAGCCGACTGGACCCCGATGACGGTCCCCCAAAGCCAAAATCATTTATATTTTCTGTTGTGTAAAAATTTTCCAGGTTCTCGCCATTTCGGGTCCAGACCGGCCCCAGACGGCTCCAGGGCCATTCCGTGTCGCCCCAAGACGTTCCAGGAGGCCCCGCCAAACTGCCCAAGAGAAACCTCAGGCAGCCTCATAGAGTCCCCGGTGGCGGCCCCCAAAACAGCCCCAAGAGGACACCAGGGGCTACCCGACAGGTCCCAAAGTTGGGTCCAAGGCGGCCCGAGACCGCCAGCATCGCCCCATGTCAGCCCGAGAGGACCCCAAGACAGCCTGGGTTTCTTCGCTCCGCTCGCTGCGCGGTGACTCCCCGCGGCCGTCAAAGAAGCTGTTGCATTCGGGGTTCTCTGGCTTCCCCACCAACATCGCACCTCGCGCGCGGATGTTCCTGGCTGGGTTTCTTGTGGGGGTTACTTGCGGCCGCGTCCGCATTGCAGGGATCCATCACGTGTTCACTCTAGAAGATAGTTCCAAGGCCGCATCGGAGAAGTTCCAAACGCCCTGACAGGCCCAGACATTGTGCGGCTCGTTGGAGGACCCTTCGGAGGAGACTGAAGGCCAATCGCGCGCATGATGCTAGCGACAAGCGTGGACGAACACCCGAGAGAGACTCTGGGACAAGTATTGGCGCCAGCCTGCGGCATGTTGGGGCCACTGTGGCGGCCATCCTGGACAGTCCACGAGGCTCTCTTGCTTCATGTTGGGCCACCTTGGGGCCATGCTGGGCTGTTCTGGTGGCTGAACGGCCTGGTGCGCTTTTGGGGGCCCCCTGTGGGTTTCGAGAGGGCTTCAGCGGGCTCCCATACGGCCTGAACCATGTAACATCGCCCCCAGACGCCCCAAGACTCCCAACATCAACAGCCCCCCCCTGCGGATGGCCCCAGGACGTCCTTACAAGCCCCCAGAAATAACCCCAGAAACGCGTTCCAAAATAGCACCAGAGACGCCCCGGAGGCTCCAAGAAAAGACCCCGAAGGAGCCTCCAAGAGGGTCCGAAGATAGTCCAGACGAAGGCCTCCCGCAGCTCCCAATGGGCCAAGAACCTTCCCAAGACCACTCCTGCCAAGGACCACTCCGATGCCTCAGAGTCTCCCAAGAGACTCCAAAACTTGCCAAGGAGTTTTAAGCAGAGCGCCATCAGCCACGGCACCCTTGCGCCGAAGCTGGAACCCCAGAAGCTCCAAAGAAAGCCGCGGAGCCCGAACGAAACCCCAGACCACTCCGAGGCGCCCGAGACACTCCCAAGATATTCCGATAATTCTGGCGGGGTTCCCAAGAGAGCTTCCCGCATTTGTGTTTTTTCCGGTTGCCTTCAGCAAAGCCTCTTATCTATAACAAGTCCAGACGAGCCTCCTATCCCCATTCAGCTCTCTACTCTCACTCCTTCCTCCTCCTCCTGATCCTTCTCCTTGGCTCCCTTTCCTTGAAGCTCCAGCCACTCTGGGGCCCCCACACAGCCTGTTCGGGGTGGGGGACATGTCTCCCTGCAGCAGCACCCGCATCCCTTGCTGCCTCCGAAGGCCTCCAGAAGAATCCGAATACCGTCCTCGCTCTAGAGCTACTCCCGTCCTCCTCTCGCTATCATGCGCCTCACTCCCTCCCCCCGCACAGCCCAGCACGCCCCCCTCCCCCCCAGCGATCGGGGGTGACAAGGGGAACAGTCTTTTCTCTTCTCTCTTCTCTACCCTGGTTTCCTCGTCTGCGAACCTGCACTTCCCTCCCTCTGGACTGTTCACTCCCTCCTACACCCCCCATCCGATGAGGGGTGAGAAGGGGGACATCCTCCCATCTTCTCTGCCTCCGCTTCCTTCTATGAGCCTGCACTCACCCCATCTCCAGTACCGCCATTCTCCTCCTCCTCCTCCTCCTCCTCCTCCTCCTCCTTACCCCCCGCCTCCTGCAAGAGGCTGCAGCGAGACTGGACTGCGGGAAGCCTTCGATCCCACCAGAACCTTCCAGGGACCACTCCGAGACAGCCCAGATCCTCCCAAGACACTCGAAGACAGCCATCAGCTCTGGAGCCCGGAACCCCCAGCATTCCTCGGAGCAAACCCGCAGGCGTCGGCGACACATGTGTGTGTTCGGGGCCGACACGTGGACCTGCCAGCCGTGGATTTTCCTACGGATTCACACCAGTCAGTTATAGCGCTGCAATCAGCGCGTGCGAGAAGGGGGGGACCTGGCCGCTGGCTCTGTGGCTGCTCAGCGAGATGCGGCAGGCGAAGCTAGAGCCCAACGTCGTTAGCTACGGCGCTGGTGTTAACGCGTGTGAGAAGAGCGGGCAGCAGGCTCTGGTCATAAGCATGCTCAGCAATTTGCGCTGGGCAAATGCGGACGCCGGCTTGAATGCGAATGCCTACGGATCTACCATAAGTTTGTGCGAGCAAGGCGGAGAATGGAGGCAGGCGCTGTCGTTATCCAGGGAGCTGTATGGCTTACTGGCCGAGGACTGATGCATATTTGGCACGGTACTCGCCCCAGCGCGTTCGGTAAAGCCACACTGTCACGATTCTTTCGCAAATCTGGGGTCAGTGCGTGCGAGATGGACGAGCAGTGGCAGCGAGCTTTGACGCTGCTGAGCGAGATGTCCAGCGCGAAGTTGGAGCCCGACTACGTCATCTGTACTGCAATGTTGGGCGAAGCGCGTTCGAGTTTAGAAATCAGTGCTAGATGCTAGCTCCTGGACCCTAGAGATGCCCCTTGGAGAGCCGGAAGATGCCTATGACGGTTCATGTGCCCGCGAGTTGACGAATCAAGTTTTGTGGATTCCCAAGAGGTGCCCAAGAGGGTCCCTCACCACCCACCAAACCACCCTAACCCAACCCGAAGGCTACAATTTGCCCTCCATTTCCAGTGTGGGGGGGTCTGGGAACACTGTAAAAACACATGGAACCCGCACCCCCCACAACCCGAAATTCGATTCAAATTCGGGTCTTCGGGTTGGGTTGGGGTGGTCTGGTAGGTAGTCAGTCCCGAGAGGCCCCGAACACGCCGACGGTGTCTTCAAGAGGCCCTTCCGATCGTCCGCGGGGAGCGCCAGAGAGGCGAAATTGTCAGACTACAAATGCTGTTTGAGCTTTTCTTCAGAGGAGGAAAAGAGGTACCGATACCGCTGCCCCTCACCCGTTTTCCCCCTTTTGGGCATCCTGGGAGGCCCTCGTCGCCACCGCTGGATGCGCCTCGAACTCCCGCAGAGGCTGCCGACGGATCGGAGAGAATCCCGAGAGATTCCAAGCGGACCCAGGACGCCCCGAAGGGAGCCCAAGATGGCTCTAGCTGGCCTCCGAGACTGCTCCAAGGCGGCCCAATGCGCCCCAGCATGGCTCCGTGAGCCCCCTGATCGCCTCCAGCCCCTTCCCCCAACAAAACCAACAGCACCCAGAGGCTCCAAGGAACGCCAAGCTATCTAGATGGCCCTAAGGGGCCCAGCCCCCGAACACTCCCACTTCCGTCAAGATTACCCCAGCTGGCCGCCAAGACGACCCCTATGAGGGCCAATGCCGCCTCAACACGGCCCTGGAGACCCGCAGACCCCCGCAAAACAGCACGCAGTGACACCAAAGGCCACCAAGACGGCCTCGACAGGCCCCAGGAGAGACCCAAGATAGCTCGAGAGAGCCCCGCGACGGATGCAGGAAGGCTCCAAGCCAAGAGCACTCCAAGAGCGCCTCGAGGGTCTCAACTAGATCCTCCCACTGCTTCATTGGGCAATCTGCGTCTTGTCCGCTCTTTTCTCCTCGCTCCCAGCGCGTCCCTGTTCACGCCATTCTCGCCTCGCACCCTGACATTCGCCCATCACTCCTCTCTCCCTCCTCTTCGCTCATCTCTCCTCTCTTCGGCTTCGCGCTCTAGGCTCTTCGCTCCTCTCATCGCGCTTCCCGCTTCAAGCTCTTCGCTCCTCGCTGCTCTGGGCGTGCCCCACGGAGCAGACAGAAGCCACAGGTAGGGTAGTTCTCAACGATCCCTCCTGAATCGGCCACATGGGACAGCGCGGGCTTGCTTCAGCCTCCCATGGTCATTCACTTTCTCGGTCATCCCCTCCTTTCCCCGTCTCGATGGTGTCAAGTCCTCATGGCCCGGATGAGCCCCGGACTATGAAGGACGACCCCAGGATGAACCCCCACCCGTCACAATCCTGCTTCATCATTTTCCACGAGCGCTTGGGACGGCCCTCTCACAGACCAAGGTCCAGATCAATTTTTCCCGAACCTCATTAACAGTCAACGACTGTCTGCAGCGGCAGGCGACAGCCTCCCGCTCAGAGGCGCGGCGCTCAGGCGTCGCCGCCGTTCTCCCGCAGCTCTCCACTTCCTCGGACTTCGTGAACTTCGCCATGGAGCTCTTGCTCCACCTCGTACCAGCGCCAGGCGGCCAGTCCTTCTTCGTCATTAACGATTTGAGAGCATACCTCGATGCTTGTCCTGCTGGCCACCCGTCGCACTCTTTCACCATCTTGTAGCTGAGATGCTTCTCCGCTGTGGCCCCACAACTCCAGCAGAAGTATCTCCCCTTGTGTCTCGACCAGCAGATCGTGTGCGACTGGTGCGAGATTTCGCCCTTGAGGACTAGGGCACGATTAGCACCTTCTTGGCGTTCCGCTTGGGCGTTTGCTTCTCCTTTTGCATCTCCTGAGCCACCATTTCGACGCCCTGGATCGCTGGTGTCTCCCAATCGACTCTCTGCATCGTGCGCACCTCCATGTCCTCCCTTATTGCGTCAGCAAGTGCGGGGTGTTGGCCAGCACGCTCATGAAGGACTCGATCTCTGGCTGCGACTGCTTCCTTCTGAGTTTCGCCTCTGCCTTCTCTTCCCATGTCATGGGCTTAGTCCGCTCGAACTGCTCCATGTAGGCTTGGCCTATGCGTATCCTGACCTTGTGCGCAGTCGCCCTGACCCAGTCGTAGCAGCACATCTGCGCCCTCGGGATCTCATGCATCGCCGCCGCCTCACCTGCCTGGGTGTCCGCCCCCTGGTTGCCTCTCCACGCGTCTAGCGGTACTCCTCGATTCTGAGCCTGCTCGATCGTCATGTGGCTCTCTATGTGGCGCATTCGTACCTCGGCAACTCCTCGCGCCTCCAGTCGCTGCCTCATCTTCTTCCAGAGGTCTCCGTGCGCTTTCTTGTAGCCCGTGGATCGATACTTTCTGTTGTTCCAGCCCTTGCAGAGGATCTCCGAATCCGTGTAGAAGACCAGGTCGCCCTCCGTCGGCTGCAGGCAGTCCAAGAACGCCGTGATCTCCGCCCTGTTGTTGGACTGGCGAGCTCTTGGAAGCGGTCCATGCACCCGCCTCCTGCCAGATCCCCCCGTTGTTCTGCATGATGGTCCAGCTACAAGCCGCATCTCCTGTACCGTGCCTTGCTACCCGGTTCACCGCCGCTTCCATCTCCACATGTTCTCATGTCCTCCGCCAAGTTCAGCTTGTCGCCGTGCTCCTCGTTGGTGATGTTGGCTGCTGAACCCGTCCGTGTTGGCTTGTACTCGGTCTCGCACGCTGGTGGCGCAGTCCAAGCTCGTGGCGTGATCCCTCTGAGCCAGAAAGCCGCCCACTCGTGCTGTCCCTGTCGCGCTCGGTGAACCAGTTCCTCCGATTTCCTGTAGGCGCTGTGTTCGCTCCTGCAGCTGCATTCGCCCCAGACGATGTGGAAGTCGCCCGCGATCTCGCCGCACTCGCACAGGTTGCAGACGCCTTCTCCGAATGTCTCGCCTCCGTTGTGGCGACCACGTTCCTGCGCACGCGGCCTTGAGGATCGCCACGAACATCTGGTGCTTCCCGTACTTCCTCAGGCGTTTCAGCTGCATCTTCAAGTCGTAGGCAGCGGCCCCACGCTGTAGGCCCGCTCCATTGTGGTGTAGGCTGGCTCGCTCCCAGCCCTTTCTCCTCAGGTCGATGGTGATCGCGTCCAGCAGCTCCCTGGGGTCGTCGTTGCCTTCATCTGGTTGTAGCTGCCATCCTCCTCCGTCGGCGTCCTCCCAGAAGTCGGCTGTCTTCGCGTCCCAGTCGATCTCCCAGAGCTGCAGGATGAGCGATCCTATGATACCTCTGCGCTGCTGCCATCTTGTGGTCTTCGGTGTTGCCAGGAGTCGTTCCCGGATCTCTGGCCAAGCTCAGCGTACTCCTGCTCGAAGATCAGGACGGCTTGCCCACATATCGAACCACGCCTGGATCTGGTTCCTGGGGATGGTATTGCCTGGGTCGGCACCCTCTAGGTCCAGCAGCGTGGTGAGGCACATTCCTGGCCATGCCTTCCTGAGTCCTTTCGCACACCTCCTCCTGATGGCCGCGGGCTCTGAAGGGCTTGCTCCGTACGCCTTCGTGCCGTAGCCGACCTGCGCCATGGGTCTTTGCTCGATGACCTGTCTCCTCGTCCTGGCTTTCTTGAGCTTCTTCGCGATCGCTGCGAACCTTTTCAAGCCCTTCATCTTCCTCGTGCTGTGGGTGGTTCTCCTCGTGCAGGTCTCCCCTGCTCTGTCGAGTCCGAGGTCTCTTCCTTCTGTGGCGGCCTCAATCGTGATTCCCACCTCCTCCAGTCTTTTGGTGGCCCTCCTGGTCATGTCGAAGCTCGTGCTGAATAGGACTGGCTTCCCCGCCATGGCCAGTCCCATCGCTCTGTAGTTCCTTCGCCAGCTCGTAGGTTGCGTCCACGATGCAGTCCTCGACCTTGGTTAAGCTGCCCACCGCTCTGAAGCCGATGTCGTCGAATCAAGTCCTGGGCTGCACCATCCTCACTTTGCACCTCATGGTCTCCACCACGTGGTAGATGAGGGTCCGCGCCAGGTTGTTGCTGTGCCTAGAGCCCGCGAGCAAGCTGCGCCTGGCGTAGATTGGCAGGCTGCATGCGTTGCCCTCCTTCAGCATCCTCGGCGTGACATGGAGCATCATGGCCATGGCCAACACTCGGCGGGGAGCCGTGCTCCCGAGCTCGCTGCGCCACCTTCTCGAACACCAAGGAGTCGTAGAACCTCTGCACGTCGACCAAGGCGTTCGCCGAGTGGGCTCCAAGCTCCTGCGAGGTCTCGTCGCCCAGCGCTCTGGCCATCGCCTCTCTTAGGCAGGAGTTCCCTGCCACCGCCGCGTCGAAGTCTTCTTCCACCTCCTTGGCCAATTTCCTGGTCTGGCTCCTGTTGAGCAGCTCCCACGTCCTGGCGAGCCAGGTGAGCAGCGCGAGGGATTTGTCCCCGCCTCCCGTGAGTGCCGTCTCGTCGATCTTCTCCGCGTCCTTAGGTTGCAGCATGACCATCGCCTGCAGTGTCTGCCATGGCCACGCCACCTCCTCCTCACAGCTGTTGTACATCTCGATGTAGGCCCTCCTGCCGTTCTCAGGTAGCCTCCTCACGTCTTCCATGATCATCATGTCGGTGCCTTTCCCTTTATTGGGGACACCCTTGATCGCTTCGTCGAACTCCTCAAGTGTCCAACTTGGCGTGGGCTCCTCTTGCGCCCTTTCGCGCAGCATGTTGATCACTTTCACCGCATCCTCGTGCTTGCTGGCGTGCTTGAACATCTCCTGGAAGTCTTCAGCCTTCAGGTCGACGCTGTCCTTCGGTTTCGTGGCCTTCCGTCTTGCTTTGACGCATCCGTCTTCGTGTCTCCTCTTGGGCTTCGTGATCTTGTGCAGGGCACCTGGCGCGCTGGCCTCCATGTTGGCTACCCAGCGCGCGTCGTCCCTTGCACCTCTCCTCAGGTCCTCCTTCAACGCTATCTTCGCCTCTATCTTGGCCTGCTTGACCATGCCCGCGAGTACTACCTCCTCAACCTTGTGTATCTCCTTGATCCTTTGGCTCCAGACCTTCCTGTGCAACCTAGCCGTTCGTGTCGCTGTTCTGCCCGCTGGCGGTACTCCTTCCAAAGCGAGCCTCCTGCAACACTCCTCAAGGTGTCTGAGCTGGAAGTCTCCTCGCTTCCTGCAGCTTCGCGTGGTGTCCAGTGCTGTCGCCGTCCTGCTCCACCAATATGTTCTGTTGTTGGTATAGGATGCCCTCCTCGCTCCTGACTCTCGGACTTCTTTCTCCTGAAACTCGTACGCTTCGCCTCTGCCCTTGTACCTCTGCCCTTGTACCCCTTGTACCTCTCGCTGATTTCGTAGGCTTCGCAGTGGAAGCACTCCATCGTGGTAGCTTGGTAGCCTCCGTCTCCGTAGCCCTAAACGCCGCCGTGTCGCTGATGTATACCGGTACTTTCGCCCTCCTCCTGGCGTGGTTCATATAGAAGCTTGTCCCACAGGTGGTTCAGCGTGGTCGTGTCGACCTGCTGGTCCTTCAGCTCGGTGTTGGGCTTCTCCTCCTCCAGCTCGCTGTCCCCTGCCTCGATGCCGTTCCAGGGGTCGCAGCCTCGCGCCTGGCCAGCCGCCTCGGTGTCAGGATCGTTGCCGTCACCTGCTGCCGAGGCTGCTGGAGGGGACCCTACAGTGTCGGGCCGTGGCAGGCTTCCCACTGTTTGATCTCCTGATATTTCACGCCCTTCCAGTTCTGGCGGGAGGGGTTCCTCTCGGTAGAAGTTCCACTCCTCCAGGTCCTCCTCCATGATGTCTGCCTCTGGGTTGTCCATGTCGTTTGGTGCTGTTCTCGTCGTAATTTCTCTGGCCCCTGGTGCAGGCCACTGTCTCGTTCTCGAATTGTCTGGTGTCGGTGTCCCCGATCCCTGGCTTCCATCGTCTTGGCTGGCCTCTGCCACAGGCCTCTGCTGACTCGATGTAGCTGGTGTCGGTGCCTCCGATTATTGGTCTTGCGTTCGCCTCGCTCCCCACTTTCGCGGCAGGTGATCAGGTTGGTCACCGCCAGGTAGAAGTGGGACTGACGTCCATCCAATCGGTGATAGGGCCTCCCATGACGTGCTCTTGCCGTAGGGGTTGGAGTGCCTGCTCTTGTCGCTCCTCTTGTGCCGGTGCTCGCTGTAGTTGCCGCCTCTGCGCTGTACTGTCTGGGTTCGGTACCTTCCTCGTGTCGCGCTTCGGGTTGCAGAACGCATTCGGCATCTTCAGCACCCTGGTGATGTTGTGCTCGAGCTGCGACCTGATGGTGAGCTGTTGGCTTGCGGCTTCCAGCTTACCTCTGAGACAGCATCGAGCTTGACGATGTGCTTGCAGGCCGATGGGCTCGCCAGCACGAAGTCGATGAGGGACGGCTCCGCGTCTGCCCTGTAGAAGGTCGGCGCGTCGCCTGGCATAGTGTAGGTGCGCGCATCGCCCAGGAAGTCGCAGAAGCCCTCGGCCGCGAACCTGGTCGGGCTTACGTTGAAGTCCCCCGCGATGATCCAGGGCGTGCGCACAGACCGTGTAAACCTCGCCACCTCAGCCAATCGCCTTGCATTGGCCCCCTCCTTCAGCGGTTGGCCGCACCTCAGGTATACCGAGATGACCACGAGACTACAGTCTTTTAAATGCCAGGTCATCGCTGTCCAATCCTCCACCTGAAGTATGCCAACGTCTTCTGCCACCTCGGCTTGTCCTTGTACGCCATGACTGCCAGCAGTAGCACCCGAAACACTGCCGTACGCCGCGTACTCGCGGAAGAACGAGCTCTTGAAGTGCGGCTGTCATTATTCCTCTCGAGCCCCCCTCGGACGTGACGGAAGGTTGAGATGCCGCGAAGTACGCCCTCAATCCCCATTTGTTGAGGAGCTCCTTTTTCTCCTCCAGCAGGTGGTATCAAAGGTGGGTCTCCTGAATTGGGTATGTGTCGAACCTCTGCCCGCTGTGCTTGTTGCCAGTGATCCCCAGGTGCTTATCCCGAAGCCAAGACTCCACAGTAGGGCCCCACTTTGTGATGTTGCCGACGAAGATACTCCTGACGCCCTGGTCGGTCTTGCAGGTGCGGGCGTCAGGGTGTAGGAGTCACTCCTGCTTGCCAGGGGCCGTCCCGCCAGTCTTGGCGAGCTTGGCCCTGGCCTGCTCTAGCACTTCCTCCTCCATCTCCTCGTCGTCGTCGCTGTCGACCTTGACTGCGGCAGCATCTGGCGTGGGTCCCATAGCTGCCGCGCCGACTGGGCCTGGAGGTGCTCCTGCTGCCGCTGCTGCAGCCGGTGCCTGCTCCATCGGGGTCTCCACCTCCCTCTTCTTTACTTCCTGTTTGATCGCCTCCCTGTTCTTTGCCGCCGCCTCCTTCGCCGTTCGGATGTGCTCCTGCAGCTGCTGTGCATGCGACTTCGCTCCTTCTTTTAGGTCCTGCAGCACCTTCTTCTTGGCCTCCGCGACCGCTTGGCGTGCTGCCTCGTCCATTTCGTCGTCCTCCAGCTCCAGCTCGTCTTCGAGGTCGATGATCCCATCGAGCGCCATGTCCTCGGGCGTCTGGGTGATCAGCTGCTTCGTGAAGCTCTGCTGCTGCCCTTCCTTGGCCCTCCGCGTGGATCGCCTCCAAGGTGTTCTCCTTCTCGGCAACGGCCGCCGCCTTCTTCTCGCTTAGTTTGGCCTCTGGCTCGCGCAGCCAAGCCCTCTGCTCGTTGACCTCCGCTGCCACCGCCAGGAAATGCTTGTTCGCAATCCTCAGCGCCTCGGCAGCCTCCGCCATCCTGTCAGGCTTGGTCTTCACCTTAGGCGGAGCGGCCTGTGCGATCTGCTGTGCGAGCCCCTTCACCTGGGTGCCTAGCTTCTCGCTGTTCTCCAGCTTCATGGTCCCCAGCTTCTCCGCTATGACGACCAGCGCCTGCGAGAGCTCCTGCTTCTCCGCCTTCTCCACCTTCTGGCCTCCACCTCCGCGCTGGCGGCCTCCTGTCCAGGACTGGCTCGTCGAGGAGGAGCTTGATGCAGCTTCCGCCTGCTTGACGCTTCACGGCCTCTGGAAGGTCGCCTCGCAGCCGTGGCACTGCAGGCCTGGCTTCCAGATGGCGTCCGTGATCCAGCCCTTGCATCCCCACGTCGCACAGCGGGCGTAGTCCTGGTCAACCTGCCAGCCCTGATGCTCCCGTGGTGCGCCTCCAGCAGCTCGCGCGCCTGCACGAGCGTGAGGGGCCTGCGGGCCGAGGCTCTCCGCTTTCTCGGCCTCCTGTGCCACGCGGGCGAGGGAGATCTCCCCCTCGCGGGCGTGGCTCCGTCGCGCGCGCCCGCCGCGCTGGATGGAGTCCCACGCATCATGTAGCCCAACATCGACCTGCCAGCCGTGCACGCGTTGGATTCACACCTAGTTGATATCATCGTATCGCCAATGCTCGGACCAGCGCGTGCGAGACGGGCGAGCAGTGGCAGGGGATCTTGGCGCTGCTCGGCGAGATGAGGGAGGCGAAGTTGCAACCCGGCGTCACCAGGTACAGTGCCCTGATCAGCGCAGCGCGAGGAGGGGGAGCCGTTCTGAGCCGGCCCCAGCGCGTCTCGCTGCCCAGCGAGATGCAGGAGGCGACGTTGGAGCTGAGCGCCATCCCCCCTGCAACATCGTGCGCGTCGCGCTCCAACAGGACGCCAGCCTCGAGGCGATGAAAATCGGCCTGGCCGGTCTCCACGCGCCCAGTGGGCGCCCCCCAAGGCGCCTCCGAACCTATCCATGAACGGCCCAGCGCGGCCTGGGGGGCAGCCTCCTGCGGGGCGCCCACGACCGACAGAGCAGGCTCCAGATACGTCCCCGGGCGCCGCAGGACGCCCCGAAAGGCGGCGGGGAGCCTCCTGCGGAGATGGCTCCCCCGTGGGGGCACCGAGGCCTCCTGCCGCCAGGGGGGCCCCATGCGCCCCCCCCTCCGCGCCACCAGCACTTCTCCCTGTGGCGCCGCTGCTCGCCCGCTGAGGGCTCGGAGCTCGGCCCTCCCCCCCCGCTGTACTTCTGGCGTCCTGAGTCTCTGTTGACGACTGGCCTGGGCCCGCGGGGCCTTTACGGTGGGGGCGCTGGTCAAGGAGCCCTCAGATCCGGGCGTTGCGGAAGTTTCGGGCCCCGGGACCCTCACAGATCGATCCGGCTCGGAAAACGACGCAGAAGATTGGATCCAGGGTTTCGTTGGTGATTTTAATGCGACGTTGCACGTTTGCTTTGCAACGTCGGACCTCAGGAACTGTGCCCAGGAGGCTTCAGACCCTGCGGGATTCCGTACCTGCCGAGGGCGGCAGCGTTGTTCATGGCCGATCCACGACTGGAGTTTCACCAGCTTTCAGACCCTGGAATCCTTCTTCAGTGGTTCCTGGTCCAAAGCCCTGCCCCTCACCGGGGCAGCTGAGGGCTCCAGGCCGCCCTCGCCGAGGAGCTCGAGTCTGCGACGGGCCCAACAGGTCGCCGGAGCGTTTGCGGGCCGGGCCTGACGCCGCCGGGGCTGCAGTTTGATAGCCTCGGCAATCCTCACACGGAGTCCTTCTTGTCGTCTGCCGACACGTAGTCCTTCGTGTCGTCTGCCGAGCGCTCAGAGAGAGGTGAGAACCTACGAGCAGCTTGCAGGCTGCAGCGCGTCGGGCGCGTCGGCACACCAGGAGTTGCGTTGTGAACCGTGCTGTCAGCTCCCTTGTTGCCCTCTTCGAGCCGGCCCCTTTGTGCCCAGTGCCGCCATGCGCACTGTGGTTCCGCAGTGGTGGTCTGGGCCCAGTTGCTTGAGTTCGTTCGTCCGTGCATGCAAGTCCTCGGCCGCGGAGAGATCTAATGCCCTCACCGTCGCCTCTATCAAGGGAGGAAAAACCACCCGGCCCCGGTAATTGGCGTTTTCTAAACGGCCCTGAGCGTTTACTGGACAGCCCTGCCCTGTTCGATTCCTCCTTTGGGTGCGTTTACTAAACGGCTTCGCGTGTCGGGGTGATTCTGATGAGGGTGGATTTTCTGCTCTCTACTCTGGGCCCCATGGCTCTTCGTCCGGGATGAGCTCGCTGAGCGTCTCGGAGCCCCGAGACGGGACCGCCGCGGAAGCCCGAGCCGAGGGGAAGAGCGGGGTGCCGCGGTCTGTCCCCGCGGCGCCAGGGCACTTTGCCTGCGTCGCTTCGCTCACGGCCTGGGCCGGGGACGGCCCGCTCGGGCATGTCCCTCTACAGGGGGAATCTTCAAAAATAGTGACAGAATATTTCGGGGACGAATTCTCGACTTTCATTGACTATTTTGGAACATGGTTTTACTAGTTTGCGTTTTTCTCGCAAAATCCGCCTGTATGGGGGGCATGCCCAACCTAACCCTAATAATTAGGGCAGGTCAGGAATGAAAGAAGGACGTGCATTCGGCGACGCGCAGATGGCGGCAGGGGGAGGCGGCAGGCTTCTTAGAAGCACCCCTGGTTCTCAGAAGGCGCGGGCCTTGCCCATAGGTGTCGGGCTGGCGTTGTGATGCCCACGCGCCCCTTTGTAGATAGAATCCAGGAAAACAGCGCGATAGGCAAAACATAGAAAAAACATAGGTTTCCGCGGAGGTTGAAAATAGAAGCCAGTTTTGGTTTTCATTTAGGCGAACGCGGCTTTCTAGTCGCAGCGCCGCCCGCGGTCCGAACGCCGCCAGCTCTTTAGAACGCCATAGCTGAAGATTGTGTTTCTTCCAAAGGCAGTCTAACCCTTTGGAAAAATGCTTTCGGCGCTCTAATGCGCCGCCCTGGGTTTGAACAAAGCGTGCCTGTGCTCTCTTTGCAGTTCCTAAATGGCCCGAAATGGCGCCACGAAGACCCAAGATGGCCCAATATGGCTTCACCGTGGCGCAAGACATGTAAGCGCGGCTCATAAATCGCCCGCGACGGGCTGGAGTGAAGAACGCGAGCGGCCCCAAGACGGCTCCAGAGTTTCCGCGGGCCGCCAAGGACGCCCCCGAGAAGTCAAGTCTCATTCCAAGCTGAAGTAAACAAAGGGACCGAAGCCACAGGACGGCCTCCAAAAGACTGCCAAAGACGGCCACCAAGACGGCCCAGCGCGCCCACCAAAGGATCGCAACACGACCCCGAGAAGTTGCCCAGACGGCCGAGGCGCACCCAGGACCCATCGAGATAGTCTTGAATGGACCTTGACGTCCCAACAAGGGCAGCAAAGGACAGGCGGAAGGCGCAATAGCGAATCCCACCAGCCCTTTGGGCGACGGTGGTCTAACGAGATTCCTCTTCCCTCTGCCAACAACTCATCGTCCCCTATGGGGAGGGGTTTACCCCTCCCCCGACCCCCTCCCCTAGACCTGGACGGGGGGGTGGTAGCGGGTGGTTGGAGCGCCCTGTTTTCTGACAGTGGGGAGCTTATTGTTTGACACCGCTCACAGGGATCGCGGCCTCCGAGGGAGGGGGCGCGATCGGGACGTCCCCTCTTTTCACCGACCGCTTCCAAGATGGTCCCCAAGAGGCCCTCCAAGGCCCCCAAGAAGCCCCCAAGAGCGTTCCAAGACCGCCCCAAGAGGCCCCAATATTGCCCCAGGACGGCCCCAGAGGCCCCCAAGGCGACCCAAAGAGGGCCCACATACGGCTCAAATGGCTTCCAATACGCCCAAGATGGCCTCCAAGAGCGCCAAGATGGCCCCAAGAGAACCCCTGATGGCCCCACGATGCCTCCAAGGCGGCCCAAGATGCACCCAAGACGGCCCAAGATAGCCTCAGGATGGCCCAAGAGACGACCCCAATGGGCCTCCAAGACGGACGTTGTTTATGATTGAATTGCTTGCTGCTACACTTCCCTCATCAAGAAAACGTGACCTGGCGGCTGTCTTGGGATGGGCTGGTGGGGATACGCGAAGCGTGAAGACTATAATGTGAACTTTGGGCACATCGCGAAGCTGAAGATGCGGGGGGGGAGGACTACGAGGATCATAGTAACGAAGATGAGGATAAGGACAAGGGCCAAGGGAGAGGAAACAATCAGGAGAGGACCCTGCGCGGCGAACATACGAGGAAGGAAACTCCTGAACCAACCAACGACGGCGGTGGCGGCGGCGGCAACGACGACGACGACGAGCTCCCCTTTTTGAGCTTGCGACGCTCTGGGACAGCCCGAGGGCCCCCCAAGACCATACCAGCACGACCCAAGAGAGCGCCCTAAGACGGCCCAAGAGTGCCCAAGAGAGTCACACGCCAGACGGCCCAAGACGGCCCAAGAGGGTTCCAAGGCGGCCCAAAGAGGGGCCCATGAAGAGGACCGCGAACCAAACATACGAGCCTTCCGCCCCAATAGGCAACCAGGAAGCCCCAAGATGCCCCGAAGAGCCCCCAAGACACCCCGAAGCCCCCCCCCAACAAACCCCAAGAGACTCCCCAAGAAGCCTCTTGGTCCAAGAGCCCACCCAGGCCATCAAGCTTGTGACGATGTTTTCGTTTTTTGTTTTCAAGGCTCCAGCTGCGGCCCAGCTGTCTCGGCAATCGCCGTCGTTCGTCTAGGACACCCGCTGCATCTTGACGGCCCTGCCCGCCATCTCGAGGAGGCCCGACGGCACGGACTCCTGGATCCCCAACTTCTTGATCTGCGCCAGCGGGTCCGCGCATTGCTTCCGCATCCTGCTCAAATCGGACTTGTCCGTGTTGGCCGCCACGTACGCCAAAATGCCACCGTAGTGCGCAGCCCTGGCCATGCGGAACAGCTTCTCACCAAGGTCGATTGCCGTCTTCGTCGGTCCCGAAACCACGTCGTAGAACTTGGCGGTTTTCACCATCTGGCTGTGCTTGGAAACCAACTCGTCGAGCATCTTCTTCCGCTGCTCGGGCGAGTACGTGAAGATCGTGTCGCCAGCCGCAGTCACGCAATCCCCGATGATGTCGGCGTTGGCAGCGGCAGCGTACCACATCGCACCGTCGGTACCCCCGCCTGCAATGTCCTCCCACTTGTTGGACGCCACATCGTCATCGAAGGCCTGCTTGTACATGCCCACCACTGCAGTGCTGATGAAAGTGATGTACGCTGGCGTGAGCTCGTCGTCAAGCATGCGCTTCATAGGGTCGGGCGCGCGCTCATGCAGCTCGGACCTGATCGAGCTCATGGCCTTCGCAAGGCTGATTGCCTCCGCCATGAGATTAGCCCCAGCCTGCGTCACTGCAAGGTCCCTGTAGGCAGCGCGGTCCGTACCGAAGTGGTTCCCGAGTCTCTCGAGAAGGCGGGCCTGGTCGAGGGCAGCGCCCACGCATTTTTTCCACTGATCGTACCCCGTCGCCTGGACCCAATTGAACCACGAAGCAATAGCATCGCCAATCGCATCCGCCAGGTTAGTAGTGAGGGTGCCTTCGTGCTTGTGGTGGTGGATCGCCTGCTCCACTACAATGAACGCCTTGGCGACCACTCTCTGCTTGGCGCTTTCCTTCGTCGAGGGGTCGATGCCTGGGTAGACCTGCTGAGTGAACGTGACCGTCTTTGCCGCCATGAGGCGCCAGTCGTCACAAGAAGCAACGGCCTCGTGGGAGAAGAACAAGTCCAAGTCATCGAGGTAAGCCGTGGCAGCCTTACCAGTCTCCAGGACGGGGATGGTGTCGTTGATCTGCTTGAGGGTGTCCGCCCACTCGCCGCCGAACGAGAGGTGGCTGTGAACCGCAACGAACAAGGAGCGCTGGCACTCCCAGAAGCTATCGATGGCGGCGGAGGAGGATTTGCCCGAATCGATGTCACCGATCGCCTGCTTCACACTGGCAGCCTCTTCATTCACCCTCGCACGAAAAAGGTCCTCGAGGATCTGCGTCGAGCCTGGCCGTGACTCCTTCATAAACGTGGAGAGCTCCTTCGCCATTGTGATCAAGCCATTCGTGGTCACGGCCTCACCAGCACGCAACGTCGCAATCATGGTGTCGATCATCGGGCGGAGCTTCCGCGTCTGATCCATGTAAGGCTTGAGCTTGGTGACCATTTCCTTCGTAACGGTCTCTGTCCTCAATGCCGTCGCCAACTGAGTCCGCGGGTCCTTTATGTCACGTTTCGTATCGTTGCGAAGGAGGTCCAGGAAATCGCTCCAATGCTCCACTGGAGAAAGAGGGTCCATCAGGCAAGCGAGACCTCGAAGGCAAGTGAGGAGCTTGAGAACTGCTTCGACGGCGTCGTCCTCCATCTCCCCAGAATCGGTCCAACGCTCGATGACGTAGTTGATCATGGCCATGATATTCTGGTAATCCTTCTGGTCCACCAGCCGCGCCATGACGTAGCCTGTGATGAAATGCCGAGTGAAGAAGTCAATGAACATGAAGGACTTCTCCCTGATGGAACCATCGATCGTGTTGAGCGTGGGGGCCTTCGCGTTGAACTTGAACCTCTCGCCGTCTGCCTCCGTATCCTGCTGGACTGCGCCCTCGGCGTCATCGCCAGCGCCGCCGCGCCTGCCCCAAGGCTCCACAACGTCCAAGAAGTGCGTCAACGTGTCGACCTTGCCGCTGACAAGCAGCGCCGCCGCGTCAGCGCACTCCCTGGTGAGCAGCTTCGTTTTGAAAGGCGTGGGAAAGTCCACCCCATGTTCAATCAGGTCACTCACGATCTTCTTAAGCCTCTCGATCGGCATGGTGTTCACGTGATCTTTCGGCTGGGATATCTCCTCCGCTAGCTTGCCCATGGCATAGTGCTGGTTGCAGGCGTTCAGTTCGTTCTTCAGGGTGGTGTCGGAGCTGTTGGCGTCGATCCAGTCTTTCAGCCTCCTGCGTTCCTTGCCCATCTTCTGACCCGAGAGGATGGCGACAACGTCGTACTTCATGATCTTGTGCTCCCACGCGCTCATGTCGCCAAGGTCGCCACATTGAGAATCTCCGTCGCCAGAGTCGCCGAGCGAGGTCCTCGATGTCCCATGGCTGATAGTCGACATGCCGCTGCCGAACTTTTGTTTGTTGATGCCCTTGTTGTCGGGCGTCCTCAGCTCCCCAGCCCCAGCGCCAGAGACGTGGCTGGTGACGTCCTGCACGTCGGGATCCTCATCGTCGCTCGCAGGAACTGGTGGCGGCGGCGACCCGTCGACCAACTGCTGTAGCTTCTTCTGCAGCTCCTTCATTGTCAGCGCCGCAGCCATCCTCTTGCGATTAATCTTCCACCCAGTGTTGCCCTTGTTCATCGCCTTGATGACCATGCCAGGCTGCTCTTTGCGGTAATGCTTGCGCTTATCCAGCTTCGTCCGCTTGGTCGCAAGGGTCGACCTCTTGAAAAACCTGAAGCGCACGTACGGTTGGTTCCAATCTTTCATGAGCACGCCCTTGAACTTGTCGCCGTTGGGCCCCACGAGGTCTTGAATCTTGAGCCCTGCCTCCGACGGCTCGCGGCCCTGGGCGATCTCCTTGAACTGGGCGACGGTGAGGCCGACGCAGTCCTGTGATACCTCGACGCCAATGTCGCTGTCAGAGTCGATGCCAACCTCGTCGAAGTCCTTCACCTTCTCACCCCTCTTCACAGCGGCACTCTCATCGAACCTCTTGTTCGTCTCCTCGTTATTGCGGCACTCCTTGCTCACATCCGAAAACGACCCTTCCATGGCCCACGAATCACGATGAACGGTGGCGCACTCGAGGCAGGCTGACCCGACGGGGACAGTGTTGCCATGCTTATCGGTCCCAGTCAAAGCCCACGGCTTCATGCTGCCAGGTGTGACACCACACCGTTCGCACTTACAAGAGTTCCCCACTGGCTGGCGACCTCGGGTCGGCACCGACGGCCCCGATGCAGACTTGCTGGAGGCCGCCTTCTTCTTCTCTCTAGGCTGCCGTGGGGCTGACGAGCTGGCCTTCGACTCGCAGTCACTAGACGGCTGGCGTTTCGCTTTCTTCCTGACCATCGCAAGGAAGGGCGCGCCCGCTGGAGGCCGACCCGCCAAGTGCAGTGCAAAGTGCAGGTGGCACTGCACGCCTCACATCTGGAACCTTCTAGAGCCCACATGCCTACGGCGAGCGATGGCGAGGGCAATGCCAGCTCCAAGTGGAACGCCGCCTCCTGGAACCGATTGGCCAGTCCAGGCCCACCCTTCGCGTGCACCAGACCCCACCCCCTCTGGCTAAACAGTCTTGGGCCCTTCTCATCAGCCCCCTCTTGGTCTCGATAGCCTGGGCCTTCCCCAGACGGCCCCGACGCGGCCTATTGCTAGGAGCCCGACAGACGGCTCTAGATGACACAATACGGCTGCACCCCAGAGCCTACGGATAGCAACGACACCATCGCGCCGTCGGATCGTTTCTGGCTGGGCTCTCTTAGGTATGTTGGATCGTTTCTGGATGGGCAGCACCTGCGGTCATGGCAACTCCCTTGGATCGTTTCTGGATGGGCGGGTCAGGGGGGGGGGCGAAGCGCTCGAGATCACTAGAACGACGCTGTTCGCAACCGCCTGCCCCCCTTTGATGTTTACGTTCTGGGGCATGCGTTGTTCGGGTTGTGGGGTTGGGGCGCCACGCCCTCGAGAGAAGCATCGGGGCGAACGCTCTCTGCGGGTGACCCTGGGTGGCTGAGGGGGCGGATGGAGGGGGGAGATGCGGGGGGGAAGCGGGGAGGTGAGCTTGAGGGGGGCAGATCGCGCCCAGCCGACTGGGATGGCGGAAGAGGCCTGGGGGGAGGGACGAGGGAGGAGGAGAAGGCGGGAGGGACATGGCGGCGAGAAGGGCGGCAGGATTGAGGGCGGGGACAGGCAGAATACAAGTGACGCCATGTGCAAAAATAATGCGTTTGATCAAAGTACTCTGGTTGAAGCTGCTGGCCGATGGCGGACCATGCCGTCTCCCCTACACGCTGCGCTCTCTGGCGGCCACAACGTGCAATTGCTGCAACACCTGAAGCAGCGATCGGCATGGCGATTGCAACACGAACTGTAAACCACCGATGTGCCGCCCGCGCGTGGTCGGCGACCTCGCGCGCTCGAGAGGCTGGCGCGCGCTGCCCAAAGTGCGGCTCTCAAACTGGCCACGCTCGACTCATCAGCTAGAGGGCGCAGGGCTGCCAAAGGCCGATGCCGCGTCTGACGACGCAGAGCTCGAGGGCGCACCCGCGTCGCCGCGCCTGACCGAGCTCGGGGACGACGGGCCCGTGGCGGAGACAGGAAGCACCACGGCGTCGGCGGCCTGCGCGTCAGCGTCTGGGCCCAGCAGCTCGCCGTCTGCAGCCACGATGACCTTCGGCGACGTGTCCACCGTGCTCATGGTCTTCACGATGTAAGACCTCTTGATGGTGACCTCTGGGCGGACGATGCGGAGGTAGTCGCTGTGAACCTTCGCCGATCTCGAGTGCTTGCGCACCACGTTCAGCTCTTCCTTGGTGCCAGGGGGGCCCGTCTGAACCATGCTGATGGTGAGCCAACTCGGGAACTTGACCTCCTTGTGTGAGATCAGGAGCTTCGCAACCTCGTTCGGCAACTGCTGCAAGGCACTGGCAATCTTTGTGGGCGACACTCCGACATGTTTCCCAAGCTCGACGGACAAGAGCTTGATGTAGTTCGGCCGCTCCCGCTCCCGTGGGATCGGCTGCACCCTCGGGTTCGGCAACTCCGCTTCGCCGCCACCGACTGCACTGGCACTGCCACCGCCAAGGCCACTGGACGCCGCGTCTGGATGACGACAGATGTCGCCCACCACGAGGCCCTCCGACATCGAGTCATCCACGGCCATGGGTGCCGTCTCGGCCGCGGGCTGGGAGTCCCCAGAGTACCCGCCGACCTGCTGCCGATTGAACTCGTTCTTGTCCAGCGGCATCGCCGCGGTCTGCGCAGTCGCAGGCTCGAGACCGGATGACCTCAAGAATGCCCTGGCGCGCGTACGAGTGCGTGCACAGCTGCTGCTGAGGCCTGGAAGGTTTGAGCAACAAATGGCAATGACGAGGAAGAGGTTGGAATGAGCCTAAGCATAATCAGCAACTCATGCCTCTCTCCACATCTAGCGCTGAGCCCTCGGAGTCAAGCGGACACACGGGGCTGGGGTCCAGCACGATGGGGGCCCGCGGCGATGGTTCCAGGACTGGGCCCACCGCTGTTATATTTGTTGGGCTCCTAGCTGGTATGTTATTGCTAGTGCGTGGTTGGGACACCCAACCGTCACACGTTTTGAACTCCCTCCTGGTATGTGTTGTAGATACGCCCCCAACTGCTGATCTGTGTATTAGACTCACAGATGGTCTGTTATCGCTGGCATGTGATTTGGACTCCTAGCTGGCATATGCAATTTAATTGGCTCCCAACTGGTATGTTATCGCTGGTATGTTACGTTGGACTCCCAGCTGATATGTGTTTGGGGCTCCTGGTACATGGTTTGGGGCTCCCAGCAGGTATGTGCTTTGATCTCCCAGCTGGTATGCTCTCGGGGGCACGTTTGGGATCCCAGCTGGCGTGTGTTTGGGGCTCTCCCAGCTGGAAGCGTTTCGGGCTCCCAGCTGGCATGTGCGTTGTACGTCTAGCTGGTATGTAATCTGGGTAGCCCAACACCTGCCAACAACCATGCAACGATACGACTGCCATGACATTGTTTTTGCGAAGGCGTGCCCAAACGGCAGCCTTTCAATGCACAGTGAGGCTTCAGAACTGCGCAACTGCGACGGGAATCATTGCATCACGAAGCGGGAACGGCTGAGCTGGCGAGGCCAGAGAGGCCATGCGGCCTGAATTGGAGAGCGTCGAACCGACCAACGCTGACCTACCTAGAGAGCAGGGTGACAACGTCCTTAAAGAAAGGCAGCATCCGAATTGGCCGAATGACCTGGCATGGCACCGACCGCATGCTCCAACGACGGTTGCCTCCAAGCTGGAATCCAGATTGCCGCCTTGAAGAGGCCGCCAGGTAGCTGCAGGAGTACAGGAAGCATGGGCTTGGCCGAATCGACGAACCCGAACTCAGTTTCCTCTGTCTCGCACTGGCGGTGGGGGTACAAGAAACCCATGCCATATATGTCAGTCAAGGGCCTGTAGCACGAAGGCTGCGCACCGCGTTGGCCAAGCGGGCTCAGCCTGGGCGTCTCTCCAGACATCCAAAGAAGAACCATATGTTGGCAAATCCCAACAGCGATAGGGTGCTTCTCTGTGCCGACGAGCCGCAAGGCGGCGAAGGAATTGCGGTACTCCTGAGGATAGCGCTGCTCGTTCTCATCGGCTGCCTCCACGAGCGAGTCCAGCATCGCGTGGGCGATATCAAGGCTAACACCATGAATGCAGTCCGCGCTGCCGTCAATTATGCTGCCATACGTGGTGGTGGTGATGAGCCCAGAGGGCTCTGGCATAGCGGGCGCACCTGCTGCTGCAACTGGTGGTGTTGCTCGAAACCATGGCTGATCTGCTCGTGTCGCCGCGGCGAATCCCAGACTGTCCAGGCTGCGCGCCGTCGGCGGCGCGCTGCCGCTGGGCGTTCGGGTAAGTAGGGGATCCCACAAGGAGAACATATGTAATATCTTGAGCCAAAGAGGCTACGGATGAAAACTGATGCTCTAAACAAAACCCAGACACGTGCAAATATTGGCTTCTGCATTTTGGAACCCACCGCGTCTCCACAAGACGCCCTGCCCGCCAGGTCGTGAGACCCGAACCTGCTGCCCTCCGCCCCCCCCCCAGATACAAGACAAGGCCACGCAGGCGCCCTCTGGACCTAACGCAACTAATTGCGATGGCGCCGATTTAAACCCTGGGAGGTTGATGGCGTCGCCAGCGACCACGGAACGCCGATTACAACTCGGCCGCATGGACAACCATATGCCGCATGCCGTTTAACGGTTGTAGCACGCTGCGGCGCAATCAAGCAAACCTAAGGCGATCGCGAAGAAGTCTTTCGCGCCGCATGAGCACAACGACCCGCGAGCCGCATAGCGCGCACGACCGACCGTGCTAAGGGAACTGCGAAACGATTTTAAATCGTTGCATCCACTGCGCGCATCTCGCGAAAGCAGCGGCAGCTTCGCAATTCACAACCCCAACAGGAACACGGCGATGCCTCATGTGCATCACCCCAAGGCAACACTGCGTTGCCCATTCCAACGGCTCAAAAAAGCTGCGCCAAAACCCGCACTTCGCAAACCCGAGGAGCAGCCTCAGTATGACTGCTGCACGGCCTACCGCGCAGGCCGCGGGCATAATACAACGACGCAATCCCAGGAACGGCCCGTGGACCGCGCATCTAAGGGCCGCGCGCAGCAATGCGATGCGCGCTGTGACTCGCAACCCTTCAGGGCGCAGCTTACGCGCATGAAATAAGGGCCGCGCACGGCCCGTGGGGAGCTGCCAAACGCGGCATGTTTGTTTTATGTTGCCGCGTCGCGCCCCCCCCGTGAGCGCGATGAAATTATGTTCAGGCGCCGCGGCGCGGCCAACGAGAGCTACCATTTCCATGCCGCATTGCAGCGCGTGCGCCACATTCACGAGCGCCAGAAGGCAATTCCCACCCGCGCGCAAGTCTCGGCGCCATGTTCGGCCCCGCGCAGCGTTGTGCCTAAGCTCCTGCAGAACTGCAACGGCCTATGGCGACCACCTGGCGCGCCGCCCGAATCGCCGTGTGCGCTATGGCATCGCGTAAAAAGCCGCGTAAACAAACGCGCTCGCGAAGGCGTCGCCCCCGCGCACGCTGAGAACGACTCCAACGCCCCGCCGCGGCGCACAACTCGACTCACCTCAACCCCTTGCCAGGCACCCCGACGGGGGGGTGCTAGCAGCTACCATGGCCCGTCCACATCTATGACATCAGCCGCCGCTGGCGCGAAACCCCGCGACGCCAGCGCAGCGACCAGCTGAGGGCGCGCCGCGCGGGATGATCGCGCGGCGGTGTTCGACGCCGCGCGATGTCAGAGCTCTTTCGCGCCTTAACCGCAAATATCCAATGAGTCTCGCTGGCGCCGCTGGCGTTCCGAGGGCGCAGCTGGTGGCGCCGCAGCAAGTTACCCTATAACATCGGTGTCGTGTTTGCGCTGCGGCCGCCGAAAGTAGCGGACCCAGCTCTGGGCTCGGCGCGATGGTCAGCCTTGCAGGCCGCCGCGCCAGAGCCCCTACTTGGAATATTCTGGGCGCGCGCAGTTCTGTCGCGGCACCGTCAACATGTATGCCTCTGTGGGCGCCGCCGAAGAGTTCGCGTCAGTGCAATGCTGCGGCAGGACGACCGCGGCGTCGCGCAAGGGCACCGCATAGCCCAGAAGACCTCAGCCGCTTGCCCAGGGAACCCAACTGCCATTTGCACGAACACGCCGCTCGTGGACACATTCAACAGCAGCAGAGCTCTCTAAAGACACATCAGAACAAAGAACGCAGCGGACGCATCAATCGTGCACCCCTCCCGCCCCCCCCCCCCCCCCTGCCGCCATGCCGCTGCAAATGGCGTCTCCCGCCGCCCGATCGGACGGCGCGAACGTCGGCTTGGCCCCGCTCTCCATCACGCAAGAAAGCACAACAAAACCCGACATGCCGTGACGCGCCGCCAGCGCATTCACTAGACTAGGGCACCATGCGTTCGAGCGCATTGCCCACGCGCCGCAGCATCCCCACCACGCCCAGCCCAGCCCACTCCGCCCCCCCCCCCCGCGCCCTCCTCCCCACCCCCCAACCACCCGCCCCGCCTCGCGCCACCTCTACCCCGCGCCCGCACCCAACTCCCTTCAGAACGTCGCCAGGCTCGCGCAGAACTGGAACGCCACCGAACTTGACCCCCCCTCCCTCCTGCCCCGTCCTCTTCCAGGCACGACAAGCATTCGTACGTGGCCCGCGCCCTGCAAGAGCAACGCAATGCTTTGCCTTGCACGAGAACCGATGCCCTGGGCCCGATGGCGGCGATGCATGGCGCCGCGCGGCTTCCCCCGCGCAAAGTCTGCGCCGTCGGCGAGCGTGCCGTCGTCGAGACGCGTCGGCGGCCATGGTAGCGGCGACGGGCACGCGGGCGCGACGGCTCGGGCGGCACGGCGCGCGAACGCGACGGCGCCCGCGGCGACGGCTGCACCGCGGCGCGCGCGCGCGCGGCGCGCGCCCAAGATGGCGCCCAAGCTAACGGATGAACTTGCGCGCGCGATGCCCGAGCCGACGGCGCGCGGCGCAACGCGACGCCCGCGCGCGCAGGCGGGTGACACAGCCGCGCCTTCAAGCCCACATCGCGCGACGCGCCCGTCCACCCCCCCGCGCCCTGCCCCCCCCCATGTAGATCGCGCGCGGGTGCACCCCCCCCCCACCCCCCCCACCCTCCTATAGATTGCGCACAGAAAAGGCAGAGGCACGGCGCGCTTCTATGTTTTGCCTATCTGCGGCCTATGTGTTGTCAATGTTTTGCCAGTGTGTTGCCAATGTTTTGTCAATGTTTTTTTCTATGATTGTTCTATGTTTGGTCTATGATTTGCCGATCGATAGGCAAAACATAGGCAAAACATAGGCAAAACATAAGCAACACATAGGCAAAACATATACAAAACATTGAACGCGAACTTGGTGCGCGACCGCTCGCCTCCAACTTTTTCAGCACCCAAACATTGATGGCTGCGCGCGCCTCCAATGGTCACGCGCAGTGCCGATAGGCAGGCGAGCGCGCCCGCAATCGCGGTCGCCGCCGCCAGCGCGGCCCCAAGACGCGCGCCAACTCAACAAGGCGCGGTCGCATCGGCGACGACGCACATTCGCCCCCCCCCCCCCGCCCCCCTCCCCCCCCCCGCCCACCTTGGCAGCATGCCCGCAGACCGCCAGGCGAACCCAAGCGACGCCCCGATGACCCCCACCGCGGCAGACGAATCTTCGGGCCGAGCGAACGCGAGGGCCCGAACACCGCAGCGCAAAACGGCGCTGCTGCTCTTCACACGGACATCGGCTTCACGCCAGCCCGACCGCCACCGACCTTTGTTTGCGCCCTTCTGCGCGCAATCGCGCGCGCCGCTCAGGGCCACCGCGCACGAAGGTCAGCCGCGGGTCGCCCCTTCGCCCTTCCTCTTGCACATCTGCGTCGGCCGACCGCCAGCAATAACTTCGAAGCGCGGGCCGCCCATGCAACGCATGGCTGCAGCGCGCGCGAAAGCAGCGCGCACTGCCGACCACATCGGGCGCGCGCCGCGAGCGGCGCCAACGCGCTGCGGCGCCGCCCCGAGAATCATCAATCACCCATGTCAGCTGAGCGAGACCATGACTGGGCAAGGAGAGGACGCAACTGATGTTAGGGGAAGTGGAGATAGAGCTTGCGCGGTCAGCCTTGGGCCTTAGAGCAGAGGGCGGCGAACGGGACGTTCGCGGGCAAAGCACGCGTCCTTTTTTTTCCGGTATACCCACTACGGGTTGACCGCGACAGCGGCAGCGCCGAAGGGACCGCACGCGCGCGCGTCTTTCTTCTTCGGGGCACGGGGGAGGGCAGACGTAAAGCGAGCCTACTCTGCTGGCCGCACGGGGCCTATTCTTCGCCGCCTTGGACTCGACCCTGGGAACCGCATCTTGTGATACAGGAAGCGGTGCTTCCTTGTCGCCCTCGTGCTTCATTACCTCTCTTGCGATAACCGAAATCCGTGGCGCCTTCTTCTGCGCGGCCACCAATGCGCTGCGCAAGCTCAATGCGGCACTCACCTTCTGGCTCCACGATTTCAGTTCCGAAGCGCACATGCGATCGCAATGCTTTCTCGCAACCATCGCGGGCTCAACTACCTCATTGTGTTGTGACGAAGTCCTGCTCATCGCGGGTAAGCAGACATTCCAGGACTTCAATGTATCCTGGATGGCGCAGCTCGGCTGATGCATTCCCACGCATCGCGCGCAAGGCTAAACGACTTTTTCGAACTCCGAGGAAGACGAAGCCGTGCATATCGCCCTGGGAGGACAGCGGTGGCCGACCGTCGCCACGGCGCGTGGACCGCGCGGGCGAAACCACCGTCGCGGCGGGGCGCGCGCGACCCTTTAACTTTCACGCATCACGCGAGAACGCGAGCTGCCACCGCGACGTTGAACCAAACTGGCGCGGCGCAATCCTACATGGCGCGGAGGGCTTTCGCTGGGTTGGAACGGCGTCGCGCGGCAAGGGACGGGCACGTACGTGGGCGGGCGAGGGCGGGTGGGCGCCGCGCAATGGGCGGGCGGGCCAATTGCGCGGGCGGCTGCTAAGCCTTGCAATGCGGGCGAAGCGGCGTGCAATCCACTGGTGCGTTGTTGCGCGCGGCGGCAACTGCGCGAAAGTGGGGGCGCGGTCTGGGCTAACCGACGGCGCACGATTGTCGGCCTGCGGCATTAACGCGGGCGCGCTTGAAACCCAGCTACGGAGGCACGTGCCCCGCGGCAATGGAACGCGCCACCGCGGGGCACCGATGCAATCGCAATCTGGCGATGGCATCCCTCGGCGCGGGTCGCCTGCGACGCCGTGAACGGCTGCGAAAAGGCATCGGCGCTCACGGTTCGCTGCGCCAACAACGCAACACATGTGTCGCGCCGACGTTCGCAGCGCAACAGTCGTTGGCCAAACGGTTTACCGAATACCGTTCGCACGCGGTTGTGCTTGTCGCTGCGCAGGCAAACTTTAGCGCGGGGCGAATGACAGCATCAACGCGTACCATGTCTGATAACTTTGACGCGCTACATTACCATTACATTCAAACTTGGAAACAGAGCCCGACGCCCCCCCCCCCACCCCCCTTCCACCCACCCCCCAGCCCCGCGCCAACGCTGGCCACCCCGCGGAACTGATTAACTGCCCAAGACGGCGCCACGACTAGCTATCCGAACTCTTCCCACGCGCACCCAATGGACACCCAAGAGTCTTCGATAAACGCTACTCTCTGGCCCGCAACCCAAGCACGGTGGCGGGATTGCCGTCAAGCGCTGGATTTAAACGTTGTGGCAGTGAATGGCGTGCGCGCTGCGCGCTGTGAGCCGCCGTGCAATCATATTTCGGCGCGCCCTGACGCGGATCGCGTTCCGCATGTAGCTCCACCTATGCGTGCCAGCCGCGGGGCACTGCCGCATAACACATCGGAAAGCTAATGATATACTTCACGCGGATCTTGCCCCTTCTGTGAGCTCCACCGACTGCCTCAGTGGCTGCGGGCGCGACCGCGCAAGGTGGAGGGAGGAGGAGGGGGGGGGAATGCGAGGGCGTCGCGCTGTGGAGGAGGGGATGGGGGAGGAAGGTGATTTGACGGAGGAGGAAGACGAAACGGGAGGGTGGATGACGAGGAGGGGGAGGATTAGGAAGAGGGGGGAGGGTGAATGGGGCTGGGCAGAGGGAAGCAATGATGAGGAGCGTTGGAAGCCTCTGGGATGCCCTCGAAAGCCCCGCATGGGCCTCTCAACACCCCCCCGTGGCATATCGGGTGCCTCTGAGAAACCAGCGGCGGATGCCAAAGGCATAAAACATAAGGCGCATCGATGTGACCCGACGGTTTGCTTTCAAAGCTACGCAATGATATGCTGCACCATCCTCCTCCCTCCTCCCTCCTCCCTCCTCCTCCTCCCGCACCATCTCCCTCCTCCCTCCTCCCTCCTCCCTCCCCCCTCCTCCCCCCCCTCCTCCCTCACCCCTTCCCGCGGCGTCCTCGCCCGCGGCCCCCGGCGCAGCCGCCGCCGCCCCCTCCGCATTAGTAGTCAAAACAAGAGTAGTAGTCGTAGTACTAAAAATAACGTTAACATGGTAGTAGTAATAACAAAAGAAAATTAGATAGTACGAAAATAAAAGCAATACACATAAAGTCGGTGGGCCCACTATAGTAGTCAGTGTTAAACAAATACTCATATTCGTAAGTAGGTCGAGCACTACTCAAAAGTAAGAAGTAGTAGTATGATAGTAGTAGTATAGAAGTAGTAAGATAGTTAAACATAAAGTATAAAAAAATAAAAAAAATCAACGAGTAAGTAGGATAGTATAAACTAAAAAGTAGTAGTATGAACAGGGATAAGTAGTAGTAATAGTGTAAAAGGTAGTAGTAATAAATAAAGTAGTAGTAGTATTATATAAAAAAAGTAGTAAAGTAGTTAGTAAAAAAAATAAATAAAAAAAAAAAAAATAAAAAAAAGTATAAGTAGTAAGTAGTACTAGGACTAGATAGTCCCAAGGTCCACCATAAGTTCTCTGCGCGTGCACCTTCTGCCCTCCCCCGCCTCAGCCCTCCTCCTCGTGGACCCCTGGGGCCCCAGGCGCGGAGGTGGAGCTCCCTGTGGGGCCGCGAAGCGCGAGAGGGCAGGCGGGGGCCGAGGAGCGACGGGCGGGCCGCCAGCAGGCCGCCCGCCCCTTCAGGCCGGATGGCGGGGGAGGGGGGGGGAGGAGCAGGAGGGGAAGGGCGAGGGGGGGGCAAAGTGGACATGTTTACCTGAACGTATCGCACTCGCTATCCTCGCCGTCAACCTTGTCTCTCTCTTTTGACAGAAGAAGGCGGCCATCAGCCGTGGCCTTCAACGCATCACGGGCCGCCCTCCTCCGTAGATACGAGGGGCGGCAATGAAAAATGTGCTCCCTGGCCCCGACATAGTCATCGTGTGACAGGAGCCACGCCGCCAAGAAACCAGCAGGCCTGCCGACCCAGCGCCTGGCTCCCGCGAAGCACTGCCGATTGACTTTGCACACGGCCCCGCCGCCGTGGTCCACGCAGTCGCACAGCGCGAACATGCGGCGGCTGGCCGCATACCAGACCAAGGTCCCGCCACCGAACCGCATGCTGATCGAGTCGCCGTACTCGTCAGGCGCGGCATGGCCAGCGCGAGCGGCAGGGGGGGCATCGTCCTCGCTCTCGCCCTCGCCCCCGCCACTCGCCTCAGCATCGCTACTTGATGACGAGGACGAGGACGAACTGGACGAGGAAGACGCTGAGCTCGACGAGGAGGCGGGCTCCTCCCCGCCCGCGCTGCCCTCGTCTTCGCCCACGTCGCCGCCGCCCTCTGCGCCAGAGTCGCTGCCGTCGTCGTCGATGGCGGCCAAGGCGCCCCAGCTGCCGCGCGGCTCTCTCGCAGCAGGCGGCTCCCAGATAAGCCGCAGCAAGCCGTCGCCCAAAAGCGATGTATTCAGGCGCCGTGGGCGCACGGCGTCGAGGACGCCGTCCTTGTCCTTCGCAATCCAGAAACAAGCGTGCCATGTCAATTGTAAATCCAAGTCCCCCAGAGCCCGCACGTCAATACTCTCGGAGTACGCATAATCAAGCATGACGTCATTCTCGAAAGCAGCCCGCCCCTCGCGAACATCCAGTGAAAAGCCATCTCCTGCCACCAGTATGCTGAAATCAAGGCGCCACGGCCGCTGGTGAACGTCACCGATCAAGAGCCACTTGGACTGGTGCGAGCCTGCATCGCAACGTTCATGGTCTTCCAGTGCCAGCGGGGGATCGCGCCCTATCAGGAGGACAACAACCCGAGCAGCCAATAAACTAGATCGCTCAGTCGAGCCAGCAGGGCACGCTGCCTTGGTCGCAGAGACAAGGTTGCCGATGCACCTGGCAATCTTGCGGCCCTGCCCACTGCAAATGCACATCCCAGCATCATGGCACTTGCGGTGTGTCAGTGGCGGCTCTCTGCTCCATGCAACGGTGCGGACCGGCAAATTGGCTGAGCGCCAGGCTTCGGAAGCTGCCTTGAATAACGTCTTCACTGGGCGCGTTGCTGGGTCCAAGGCCGCAAGGCGGTGAGCCACGTTCGCCAAGTCAGGCGGTGACCACATAACCCTATGGTACGAAGGTTCAGGTTGTGGGTCCGACCAACTTCGCTGCAGCATGTCAGTATCCATCACGGGCGCGCATCTCTCTAAGTATTCCTGCAAACCGCCTGTGCTGAGCTGGTACGCCTCTAACCTTCTGCGCTCCCTATCAGATATCCGCCTCGATAACATGGATGCGGCTCGCCACGCCTTCTTGCAATGGCGCAAGCCATCGATTGGAACGCACTCTGCGGTGTTGCCCAAGTCGCCGCTGAATGCAACTTCACTGGACACTCTGCGGGCGGCCAACTGGAAAGGGTTGTCCACCGTGTCTCCCAAGCGCTGCGCCTCGGACTCAATGCGGTCGGCAAGCTGGGCCAACGTGATGTCCCGAGCAGCGTGGCTGGCGACGGGCGCACCGCCGTCGTCCCCGATTGCAGTTTCCAGGGCATTCATGTCATCAGCACGTTGCTTCAAGGCGCGCTTGTCAGGGCCTGACAGCGCTTGGTAAGCCTCCGAGCACTCAGAGAAGGACGTGCACGCACGGGCCCGCAGCTGGTCACTACAGTAAACGGACCACGCGCTGTGGAGACGTCTCCTGCGCCTCCCATCTGGCCTCTCAGGGCGCGCAAGGGTCGCGCCGCCACCGTCGACCTCAACTCGCTGCCCTGGCAACTTCCGCATCTCAGAATGCAACTTGTCAGCGTTCAACCGCTCGACGCTCACCCGCTTGGACTGCGCGCTCAAGCCGATGAGCCGACGCCGCGACGTAGCGTGCTTAGCTTCAATCTGCACTGTCTCCTCCCTCGCATACGTGGCCGTGGCTCGCAAGTGGGCAAGCAAGTCGGCTGACAGCGGGTCCCCGCCGTACGCCTCGAGCATGGCGTTCGACCACTGGTCTCGCACACACGGTCTGTCATCGAGCATCTCGGCTGCCACTCTCTCGCGCTCGTCGCCGAGCAGACCGAACAACTTGAAGGGGTAAAACCTATGAATACCGAACCCCACCCCCCTTACCCTGGGCGCGGCGGGCGTCGGCGACAAAGGCTTCTGGGGGGGGGGGGGGGGGGGGGGGGGCGGGGGGGGGGGAGGGGGGGGGGGGGGGGGGGGGGGGGGGGGGGGGGGGGGGGGGGGGGGGGGGTGGGGGGGGGGCATTTCCGCAGCCCCCCATGGGCCAACTAGGACCCCAGGTGCAATCAACAAACGCGACAACGAAACGAAACGGCGACAAAAAAGCCTGCCGAAAAAAAAAAAAAAACCTGCGCCTCAGAATTCTCTGTTCGATTGAGTGCCCCGCCGCCGTCCTACCAAACCGGCCCCCACGTCGCGGACCGCGACGAAAGGCCCAAAACACCCATCAACGAAACCCACATAAGCACACAACGGGTTTGATTGGAGATGGCATCCAACATTGCTCCATGACACCTTCAAATGGCGGCGCAACCCTTTCCATAGCGCGCCAGTGCGTGCCACGCCTTCCGCGGCCGCATCAGCTGCCGCAGGCGTAGTCGATGGGCTGGGGCTGGCGGGGGCGCGAAGCGTCAAGAATTTAGTTCATTGGTTTGCAAACGATACGGTGGACACGTGGAGCGGCTGGCGGGGAGGGAAGATGGGCAAAAGGATGATACGGGCGATATGTGGACGGAAAGGTGGAGTGAATGGCGGTGGGTCGCGGCTATCCGCGCATGCCGCCGCGCCTACCCCCCCTTCTGTTGTTCGGCCCTCCAGCCGACGCCCGCCGCCCCTAGTCCACATCCCCACCCCCGTGGCTGTGTGGCGAACTCCGAGAAGGGGTTCGGTTCGGTAGATTGCTTGAACCTGTGTCTCTCCATCAACGCGTTGACCCTGCAGCAAGACTTCGCAGCAATCCTACCAGCCCTCTGGGCGTGGGTGGTCTAGGTCGCCCGCCCTGTTCAACCCCTACTCCTCTCCTGTCGGGGCGGGGTGCGATCCCCCCTCTACCCCCTTCTCCCTGGGCCTGGATGGCGCTCCATCGCGATGGATTGGGGCGACCTTTGGATCCAAGGATGGGTGCGTAAGAGTGCTCAAGATGCCGCAGCGACCGCCCAAGATAGCCATCCCTGGCCCAATATCGCCCACGACATGTCTACAAGTGGCCCCCACCTCGCCTCAATGCGGCCCCAGGACGCAACGCGGCAACGATGTCTCCCAAGGACGCGCCCGAGAAGCCAACCTCGCACCACAACCTTAGGGACAACCATGTGCGCGTGTGCTTCCTTTCTTGTCTGTTCGTCTCTTCTGGCGCCTCCAGCTAGCACTAAGATGACACCAGCGAGGCAACGTGCGGGCCCGAAGAGAGGTCCGAGGCGGGCCCGAGTGCGCTCAAGGGCGCACCAAGAGCGGCCCATAGGGCCATATGGCACTATGCGGCGACGGTTCGGGCCTGCGGGGGGCGGGGAGGGATGAAACCAGATAAATGCTCGCAACTTTGTTTGATCGAGGGTACCCCTCACACATACGTCCCATACCCTCCCAGGGTGCCCCAAGATGGCCGTGCAGCGTACAGCGCCCCAATACGCCCCTAAGAGAGCCTTGGGGGGGGGGGCCCCAAGAGAGCACCGAGAAACCTGTACCCTGCAAACACCCTGCGGGGAAACCACCAGAAAACATAGGAGGTGGAGGGAGGAGGCGGAGATGTGCGAGAGCAGGAGGCCGCGTGGGCCCGAGCGCCACGACCGTCGGCTTTCGTCGCAAAGGTGGCTGGTTTGGGATGTGCTGGCGGTGACGCGCGAAGCGTACAGACTTGAAAACACCCACGCCTCCCTCTCGCCAGTGCGACCAATGGACGGTATGTGCGACCACAGCGAATCATCCATCATTACCACGTGCACGTCACGAATGAACTCAGCATCGCGCCTCGCTCCGAAGACCTCAAGCATCCTATATGTGGGACGTGGGCCGCCGCCATCGCCCGCATCCAGTGCACGGACGGCCTGTGTGCGGTCCCGCTCTTCCGATGCCAACCTGAGCAATCCTAACATCGCCGCGCAGGGCGAGCATGGCTTGCGACAGTTTCTTCCCCTGCGGGGATATGTAGAGACTTACATGCGCCAAACCTTGGCGCGCCTGGGCGCGGCGGGCGGAGGGCGGCAGGAGCGTCCAAGATACCCCCATATAGCTCCAAGACTTGCGTGGGAATGCACACGACATCACCGTGCCACTTCAATCATGCCCAACGTGGCTCAAGATAGCCCCAAGCCCCAACGGCACGGGCACAGACGATGCCGCGGCACGCAAACGCACGCATAAGGTAACCAACGGTCGTATTGGCACGCGCAACTACACCCACCAACACTCACTATGCATGATGTGCTATTATTGTTGCTCCCCCTTCCCCCCCGCCGACCGTCCCCAAATTATCAAATTGCTGGCCAAGGCGATAACTCTAATTACACAGTGGGCCCCATACCCTCGCAACCTTGGGCCCGACCAGGGGAACTCGTGACCAGGACAACTCGAATGGGCCACGCATGGGCAATCTCATTAGCGAGCCTGGGCGTGTCGCGAAGCGTCACTGATTTGAACGTGTACGCACGATGAGGCCCCATGAGGGATCTAATTGCAAAGACGTCTGCGAATGGACAGTCGTACTCCCTCGTGGCCCAAAGGAGCGCTTCTCGCCGATGCCCGTCGGCGGCCGCGCGAGCGGCAGCCACTGGATCAGCAGCGCCGCCAGAGCCAACCCCCAATTGCGACTCGCCTGAAAAAAAAAAAAAAAAAAAACAAACAAGAGATGGGGGACGGAGATGAGGGGGGCGAAGAGGATGGCGGGTTTAGGGAGGCAGCCTGGTGCAGCATAATCACCAGTAGTACCAGCTCGCCTGCAGAACGTCACGAAGGCTTCAGCGCAAATATTGTGAACCGCCAACAAAACACCGATCCAGGACGGCGTGACCTCAGACCCAACCCAATTCCGACTAGGGAACGATTTAGGACCATCTCCAACAAGCGCTTTCACGAACGTTGTCCGAAACAAGCGCTTGATGTACGCATCTGGCTTGTCAGATGTCGTGAAAAAGTGAACCCGTTCCGTATCATCCCAAGAACCATTGGCCAACGACAATATGACAGTCCTGCGCTTGACCGCGCTGGTATCGTGGAGGCCTGGCAACAAACGATACAACACATCTGCGTTCTTGGCAACAACTCTGGGGTGCGGCAGCGTGTCCCTGACAATGTTGAGCCGCCTCGTGACGATGTCTCCAACGATCTTGCGGAATTTCAGCATGCAACTGGGGCCCTTGAGTGCCAGCGCTGTGTGCGTGAGGGAGCTGATGAGGCCTGAACGAGGGAACACGCATCATGTTTCGCAGTCGCTGCCCTGTGGACGTGGCACCTGTCGTGTAAAGCCAACTGCCCAGCATCCAGAACGCTGAACAACCTCTCAGCCCTGGCGATCGCACCGTCGCCATCCGCGCACACAACCCTCTGCCTGTGCTTGAACAACCTCGACACTCCAGACGTATCCAAGCCACTCGCCTCCACCGCGGCTGCGTAGTTCTCGCCTTTGCCAGCCGTCATAACCTGGATCGGCACGAGCACGTTGAAAGAAACTTCAGTGTATGATCCACCGATCTTGAACAACATAGTGTACAACCATTCTGTGTTCAACAATGGCAATTTTGACACATGAGTTGGTTCTCTGCCGCCGTCCATGTCGACCTGAGCTCTGGAAAGGTCGCGTCGCTCCAACGCGGTTCCAACTACTAGTTCCAAGGATGCGTCGTCGTTGTCAAAACATGCGGCTGTCAGCTTCGCCCCATCAAACCTGCACTGTTGAGACAACAGCATGCACTCGCCACCTGCACTTGTAACCCTCCCAACGCAAGCATTCATCATGCTGATGGCCATTGCTCGTTCTGTCAACATTGCCAGCGCCACAAACCGTGACATACATCTTGCGAACACCGACCTGCTAACTCCAGCAGCTTGGTCACTGGCACTTTCACTCATCATATGGTTCGCCAGTTTGCCACGGATCGCATTGATCGTATATGTTGCCACTTTGTCGAACATACCTGGTCTGTCAGGGCCCTCTCTTATGACGCCAAGCGCAACCAACAATGGGTTATACAAGAGGCTACCGCGACGCTGCCGCTGAACATGCAGGAGGCCCCGTAAACGTTCGCAGCCCTGATCTAAGGCATCAGCCGGCGGCCCGACTGGACCAGCAACAACAATCTGCATCTCATCGGGCACGACGTCGCCAACGGCACCCTCGATGTCGGCTGGCTCGCCGTCGCCTTCAGAGGCGCCCTCGCCGTCGGCTGGCTCGACGTCGCCGCGCGGAGCTGCCAGCGGCGCGGCGACGTCCTTGGCCGCCAAAGCAGCACCAACGGGCCGCCACAGCTCCTGGGCGGTGGCGCGCCGCCGACGCCGCTTAGCCCCCCTGTCCAGCGGAGGCCCGTCCCGCGCGGGCTCCTCGGCGCCGTCCTCGACAGGGCTCAACGAGCCTGCTGCTCCCGCGGGAGCCTCCCAGCCGCCCGCGTCGCCATCCGCGAACGCAGCCCAGCCGCCGCTGGGCGGCGCATCGGCCTCGCTCGGCGATGGGCTGGACGGGCCGACGAAATGCGCCCACCCCTCCAATGGCATGGAGGGGCTGACGCCTGAGCCAAAATGGCTACGGATGTGCCAAAGCAACAGAACCTCTTGGAGAATTTGCAAGGCTTCTAATACCCCCGTTCAATGCAATCAGGTTTCGGAGGCTTCTATTCAATCAATACACGGGCGACTCTATCGTTATCCCACCAGCCTTTTGGCGACAGGTGGCCTAGATGCCTCTTCCCTCTTCCAACAACCCCTCTTCCCATTCAGGGAACGGTTCAGCACTGCCCCCTTCCCCGTCCCACCTGGGCGGGCGAGGGGGCCGCGCGCAGTTAGTTAGAGCGCACCTTTTCGGACCATGGGAATGCTATTTTTGCCACCCTCACACGGGTCGTGGCCTCCGAGGGGAGGGGCATCGATCGGGGCGCCCCCTCTTTTCACCGACCGCTTCCAAGATAGCCCCAAAAATGCCTTCCACGGCTCGCAAGGGCCCCCAAAGAGAGATTAAGGACCGCTCCAAGAAGCCCAAACATGGCCCCATGACTGCCCCTGAGGCCCCCAAGACTGCCTTAAGAGGGCCCAAAGACAGTGCAAATTGCCTCCAAGACGCCCAAGGTGGCCTCCAATACGGCCAAGATGGCCCCAAGAGAGCCCAAGATGGCCCAATGTCTCCAAAACGGCCCAATATGCACCCAAGACGGCCCAATATAGCCCAAAAGTGGCCCAAGACGGCCAGAGACGACCCCGACAGGCCTCCAAAACGGATGTGGTTCACTTTTGGATTGTTGTTCGCTGCTACAGCCCCTTCATCAAGGCAGCTCGCCTGGCGGCTGTTTTGGGGTGGGCTGGTGGGGATACGCGAAGCGCGAAGAGTTGTTTAGCCTCTGTTCAATCTACGTGCGGCTTCTACTCGATTCATCGTGCTGCGAAGCAACAAAAAGAACGCACAGCATGAGAGAACTCTGGCCACAAGACGCGTGGATTCACCTGCCTCCAAGACTATCCATATACAGCATGAGCTCGGCCACAAGACGACTATGCCCCCCCCCTTCCCCCCGTCCCCAGTCCAACCCCCTCCTCTATCCCCTGGACTGGCCCACTAAGGGCCCGTGATCCCGATAAATTTGCAGGTGGCGTCTAGATGTCCGTCGCACCCCTCCCTCTGCCAAAGCTAACTGGTCGCGGAGGAGGGCGAGGGCCCACTTCCTATGTATCAGGCCCTCCGTCGGAAGAGGGGTATAACGACTAGGCAGAGGGCAGGAGATTGCGGGGAAGACAATGAGAAGGGGAGGAGGAGGAGGAGAAGAGCAACATGATGACGTAGAGGAGAGTGAAGAGCGATTTGAAGGAGAAGGTTTGGGTGCCCATTCACAATCGCGCATAGAATCGCAGCCTGTTTAAAAAAATCAGGCGCCCTCACAACGAACATGGTTCATTTGTTTTTCTATCGGCGGCCATATCATTTTTTCTATGCTTTGCCGATCGCGCTGTTTTCCTGGATTCTATCAACAAAGGGCGCGTGGGCATCACAATGTAACGCCCCTCGCGGGGGTAGAAACCAATTGGACCAAGGGTATTTGCTGGGGCGTCACGCTGTCACCCTGCTCATCCTTTCCTCATCATGCTCGTCGTTCTCATCCTTCCCCTCGTCCTTCTCCTCCTCCATTTCCTTGTCCTCCTCCTCCTCCTCCTCCACGTCCTCCTCCTCCGCCTCCCTACCTCGGGCGTGATGGACCATGGGACCATGGGACCTCATGGAGCCTCCTGGTAATCCCGGGGGCCTCCTGGGATACCAGCCTCTGGGGATTTCCTGCGGCCTCTGGAAACCTCCTGGGCTCTCCTAGGGTATCCTCAGCCCTCCAGGGGCGTCCGCAGCGTTCTGGAACTTTTGGATCGTTCAGGATACGCCCGGAGCGTGATGGGACCTCCTGGGGCCTCGCGGGACCTCGCGGGGCATCCTGGGACCTCCTGGAGCGTCCTGGAGCCTCCTTAGGATTCCCACGGCCTTCGGGGACGTCCTGAAGCCTCCTGGAGCTTCCTGATGCCTCCTGAGACCTCCTGGGGCCTCTTGGCGGCTCTCTAAGAAGCCACGCGCGGGGCCTCAAAATTGGCGACAGTTTCAAGGATGGGAGCCTTCCCATTGAAAAAGAGAGCGCGGTGGACGTTAGAAAATGACGACAGTTACACACTTAAGGCCCAAAACCGTGCCGGGCGCCCCCCCCGCCATTCTCGGTCCTACATACTACGGTGCGATTTGCCCCCTCCCCGCTGTCCCGCCGGTCCCCGGGGGGGCAAGTTTTCTGGTTCTCGCTGGTAAGAAACACTTCCCCCCTACCTCTCGGCGGTGACGAGGGCAGGCGGCGGGGGAGAGCGGGTTGGCAGGGTGGCTGGTTGGGCACGGAAAGCAAGCGGAGGGGATCGGCTGGTTGGCGGGATGACGGGGTGGGCGGCTGGGCTGGTTGGCTGACGGGTTCGCTAGGTGGCGGGGTGGCTGGGTGGGCTGGCTGGCTGGTTGGACGGGTTGGCAGGTTGAGCTGGCTAGGGCAATTGGTTTCGACTATTACTACTACTACTACTACTACTACTACTACTACTACTACTACTACTACTACTACTACTACTACTACTACTACTACTACGACTACGACTACGACTACGACTACGACTACGACTACACTACTACTACTACTACTACTACTACTACTACTACTACTACTACTACTACTACTACTACCACTACTACTACTACTACTACTACTACTACTACTACTATTACTGATGCTGCTGCTACTACTAATACTACTACTACCACTACTACTCTCTACTCCACTCCTACTCCCCTACTCCCTACTCTACTCCTACTTCTAATCCTACTACTCCTAAGACGTACTACTACTACCACTACTACATCTACTACTACTACGACTACTACGGACTACTACGGGACTTACTACTACTACTACGATCCTGCTATACTACTGCTACGAACTACGACTACTATTCGCCACTACGACTCCTACTACTACTTACTCCTACTACTACTTACTACCACCGCTACTACCACCTCTTACTACTACTACGACTACTTAATACTACTACTACTGCTACTACTATACGACTACTACTACTACTACTACTACTACTATACTTAAGACCATGACTACGACTACCACTACTACCACTACTACCACTACTACCACTACTACTACTACTACTACTACTACTACTACTACTTCCACTTCTACTTCTACTTCTACTACGACTACTACGACTACTAGTACTACTGATACCAATACTACGACTACCACGACTATCGCTGCTACTACTACTACTACTACTACTGCTACTTCTACTACTACTACTACCACTACTACTACTACTACCACGACTACTACTACTACTACTACTACTACTACTACTACTACTACGACCACTACTACCACTACCACTACTACTACTACTACTACTACTACTACTACTACTACTACTAGTACTACTAGGGATACTAGGGATACTACGACTACGACGGCGACTACGACTACTACGACTACTACTACTATTTCTACTACTACTACGACTACTACTACTACTACTACTACTACTATTACTACCACTACCACCACTACTACCACTACGACTACCAGTACTACTACTACTACTACTACTACTACTACTACTACTACTATTACTACTACTACTACTGCTACTACCACTACCACTACTACTACGACGACTACTACTACTACTACTACTACTACTCCTACTACTAGTCCTACTACGCCTACTACGACTACTACTACTACTAATACTACTACTTTTAATACTACGAATACTACTTACTCTGAGGCTACTACTACTACTACTACTACTATACTACTACTACTGCTACCCATACTACACTTTTTTGTTTTACTACTATTACCACTACTACTACTACTACTACTACTACTACTACTACTACTACTACTACTACCAATACTACTACTACCAATACTACTACTACTACTACGACTACTACTACTACTAATTTCACCAATACTACTACTACTCCTACTACTACTACCTTACCACTACTACTACTAGTACTACTACTCTACCAGTACTACTACTAGTACGACTACTACTACTACTACCACTACTACTACTACTACTACTACCACTACTACTACGAGTACTACTACTCTACCAGTACTACTACTACTACTACTACTACTACGACTACGACTACTATTACTACTACTACTACTACTACTACTACTACTATTACTACTACTACTATCAGTACCACTACGGCTACCACTACTACTACGACTACTCCTACTACTACTACTACGACGACGACTACGACTACTACTACGACGACTACCACGACTACTACTACTACTACTACAACTACTACTACTACTACTAAGACTTAGACTACCACTACAACTAGTACTATTACTAATACCACTACTACCAGTACTTCTACTACTACTACTACTACTACTACTACCACTACTACTACTACTACTACGAAGACTACTACTACTACTCCTACTACTACGACGACTGCTACTACTACTAATACTACTGCTAATAAGACGACGACGACGACGACGACTACTACCACTACTACTGCGACTACTACTACTAGTACTACTACTACTACTACTACTCCTACTA
>CAUYUJ010014748.1:343831-380081 GCA_963575745.1 Prorocentrum cordatum | reverse complement strand
AACACCGCGGGGATTGAATATATACAGCCAGGGTACAGTGTATTCACAAGCAGCGTTTTTGGAGGTGCCTCCTGCCTGGAGGGTGCTCGCGTGTTCCCCTGTTTCTGGTTCGCCTGCGCCTTCGGCGGCGTCGTCTAGCTTTTCGTGATCGTTGTCGTCGTCGTCCTCCGCTCCCGCATCCACGCAATTCTCCGTCTCGCTCTCGCCCTCACTACACCTCCTCCTCCTCCTCCTTTCCCTCCTCCTCCTCCTCCTCCTCCTCCTCCTCCTCGTCCTCCTCTTCATCCCTTCTCTCTCCCTCCCATCGTCGCAGATTTGGGGCCCTGGTGGTCTTCGGGTCATAACTCGTGCCTCCGGCGGCCGCTCGGGACGATCCAGGCATTCCTGGAGCGCAGTTGCCGGAACGCACCGCGAGGTTGGAAAGCCGCCGGGAACCGACGACAACGCCCGAAAACCTCGAACGCCGAGAACCGAGGACAACGCCCGAAAGCCTCGAGCCCCGCTCGGACCACGCACGTTCAGATTCTACCTCGAAGAAGAACGAAGTCCGTAAGCACACTTTTTTTCGGAGGTCCGCTTGCCTCCGGCGCCGCCCCTGGCGCGCTCCGCGCGCCAGGCCGATCCAAGAAGTCCGCGCGGGCCTGCTCTTCTGACAATATGTTTTTTCGCTTGCCAAGTTCCAACGTGGCTTGAGCCGTCTTCTTGGTCTTCCGTCTTCCCCGTCGTTGCGGCTGCGGCGCTGGAAGGTCGCACGCTGCCCCCGGGCGGCGCGGTCGTCGGGGGAAGGAGAAGATACCACCACCACAAGGGGGGCCGCCTCCAGCGAGGAGGTCCACGACGCTTCCCCGAGCTGGGGATAGGGGATGCCTGGAGCGAGGGGGGAGGACCACACCGCCGGCGGAACCCCTGGCTCCTCCCGCTGGTGGTCGGAAAGGGGTGTGGCATAAAGGGGTGTGGTGCCAATCGCGGAAATGGCGATGTCTACTATGACCTCGCCAGATCCAGAATTGGCGCCACACCCCTTTACACCACACTCCTTTCCGACCCCCAGACCACTGTCAGGCGATCGCAAACATGGATCAACGGGGCGTGGATTAGCGACGGGTCCCGTTTCCATGGGACATCGCGGATTTCCGCCGCCGAACGAGGCGGCACCGGCCGCGTTTTGGGGAGGGCACCTCCCCCGATCCATGGACTTGGGGACCGCGCGCCGAATCCATGGATCGCTGATCCATGTTTGCGCGCCCCTGACACTGGCGGTGGTGGTGGTGTCGCTTTTCCTCGAAGCAGAAGAAACGCCATAAACATAATCTTTTGGCGCTCCGCGCGGATTTCTTGGATCTGCGCTGGGCCTCCCCGGCGGCGCCTCTGGCGTCGCCCTTGGTGCGCTCCGCGCGCCAGGGAGGGGGGTTTTAGCGCAGATCCAAGAAATCCGCGCGGAGCGCCAAAAGATTATGTTTATGGCGTTTTCTTCTTTTGTTTCCTTGCTCCAGGTCGGGGCACACATCGCGGCCGCGGCCGCGCTGGCGTGCGGCTACCTCGCCGCGGCGGTGAGCGGTGCGGACTTGTCGCTGGGCGGGCGGCTGCCGAAGGAGAGCCTCGGAAGAGGGCCCGGCGAGGCAGCGGCCAGGGCCGACCACGGTCGGATTCGGGGCGGTTCGACGCGCCAGCGGGGGCCGCGATTCCGATTCGACTGTATTTTCTCGGGGGCGACGATAGGGGCGCATAGCCCAGGGGGGCAGCAATACATGTATCCAGGGGCGGTGAGGATCCATGGCTTCGGCGAGGCTCCCGGGCGCATGCGTGTAATGCCCGCCCCTGGGCTATTCGCCCTTATCGTCGCCGCCGATTCTCGAAGAAGAAAAGACCACGTAAACATAAATGTTTGGCGCTCCGCGCGGATTTCCAGGATTCGCGCCTGGGCCCCCCGACGGTGCCTCCGACGCCGCCCATGGCGCGCTCCGCGCGCCAGGGAGGGGGGGTCCTGCTCGGATCCAAGAAATCCGCGCGGAGCGCCACAAATTTATGTTTATGGCTTATAGTTTCTTAGGGTTGGACAGAAGCCCCACCCTGAAACGTCGATTAGTGAATTGTTCGTGTTCGGTTCTCGAGAGGGCGCCGCGGCCGTCATTCTCCAGGCCTGCGCCCGCCAGGTATGGGCCCGAGGTCGCTTTCACTGCACCACGTTTTTCTAAAGGGGGTTATGTCCATCCCCCATTTCTCGCCGGCGACAACGGCTGAGGAGTGGCAAGCGTGGACTAGCGACGCGTGGATGAGCGACGGGTCCCGTCTTTGTGCAGAGTCGGTGCGCTCCGTCGCCAAATCAGGCGGCATTGGCCTCACGTTTCGGGGGGGCCCTGGATCTGAAGGGGGGATCCGTGGGTCGGGCGCCGACGCGCCAGATCCACGGATCCCGAATCCATGTTGGCGCGTGCCCGCAACGGGTGTGGCTACGCCAGGGTGTGGTTTGCAATTGGCGCCCGTGGGATTTTCGGGGCCACCGCGTTGCGCCAGAGGTTTGCGGAGCCCTCGGGACAGAGATCTCTGCGCGCCCCGCCTCCTCCCGGCGTGGGTTGCAAACCACACCCGTTGCAAGCCACGCTCTTCGGAGGCGCCGATGTTCGCTTCGAGCCCGGCGCCGCGGCCCGATCCCGATTCGATTCGAGACTTGTCGCTGGCGATCCGACATGCTTCCGCTCCGATCCGATATCGTGGTTCGATTCAGCTCAGGCCCGGCGGCCCTCCCTGGCGCTTCTCGCCCTCATCGGGCCGGCCCCGGATGCCTCTCGTCGCCACGGCTGGTTCCGCCTCGAAAAACGGGTCGGGACGGACCGCGGGAGGGGTCGGGGAGCTGATCTCTGGCCGATTTGGGCGGGGCGGCAGGGCTGCCGTTGTCTCGACTGGCCCTCCTCCGACATCTGGATCAGCCCGTGGCACCACATCTCGAAGAAGAAACAGAGGCACTGAGCACACACTCTCGGAGCGCCGCGCAGATCTCTCGGATCGGCTGGGCCCCCTGGCGGCGCGTCTGGCGCCGTCCCTGGCGCGCTCCGCGCGCGAGTGAGGGGGGTGCAGCGTGCACTCCAAGAAGTCCGCGCGGACCGCGGCAGGTGTGCCTTTACGCCGTGTTTGCTTGTTCGGACTTCGACGGGAGGAGCTACGGGGGCGCGGACCACGGCGTGCCCTTCGATTTGGCGGGCGAACAGCACTGTTCGATGCGGCCAGGACCGGGATAGCCGTCAGGCGATCGCAAACATGGACCAAGGGGGCGTGGATTAGCGACGGGTCCCGTTTCCATGGGAAATCGCGGATTTCCGCCGCCGAGCGAGGCGGCGTTGGCCGCACTTTGGGGAGGGCACCTCCCCCGATCCATGGACTGGGCGACCGCGCGCCGAATCCATGGATCGCTAATCCATGTTTGCGCACCCCCGAAACTCGTTTCAGAGCCTTCCGGACCGCTCTCGCAGCGTTCTGGAGCGTTCTGGGACGGCCGTGGCGCCCAGTACATCCTCCAGAATTGGCGGATCTCAGAAATCTTCGATCAATCTTGGTCTGATTTTGTCTTGGTCATGGATGCGCCTGGCTAATCAAATGCTATGTTCCGCCGTCGGGGACCGAAAGTCTACGACCCTGCGGCGGTGGCATATCGGGTCACGACATTTCCCAGGTCGCCCTGGCAGGCGGGCGCCCCTGGCGGCGGACAAGTCTGTGTGATAGCCTTGGGCCCACCCCATCACCGTGCCTGGGCTGTGGGTGAGAGGCTTCTTAGGTAGTTGTTGGGATCTCGTGGGGGGACTTTCGGGAAGCCTCTCGGGGGTTGATTTTTGGGTGCTCTCGTGGCCTCGTTTGGGTCTCTTGGGGGCCTCGTGGGGGCCTCTTGAAGCCTCTTGGGGGACTCTTTGGGCCTCCTGGGCGCCTCCTGTGGCGGAAAGCTGGGATTTGCGGGTCGTGTTCCCCGTTTGGGGCCCTTCTGTGGGTCATCTTGAGGCTCTCTTGGGCCGTTTTGGGCGTCCTCCTGGGCCGTCTTGGGAGCTTCTAGACTGGTCTTGGGAGCCCCTTGGGACGTCTTGGAGCATCGGAAGCTCGAACAGTTGAGAACACCAAAACATTGAGAACCAACAGAAAATCATGCTTTGGGCCTCCAGGGGCCCATTTGGGAAGGCTCTTGGAGGCCTCTTGGGACGTCTCGGGCGCTTCATCGGCCGACTGGAGGCCATCTTGGGCGTCTTCGACGGATTGTTCGGCGATTCGGGGCCCTCTTGGACTATCTTACGGGGCCTCTTAGCGGCCCTCTTGGCACGTCCTGGGGCTCTCTTGGGCCCGAAATGTCAAGGGATAAGCCGCGATGTGCCCCAGAAGGCACGCCGAGAGCCCCCGAACATTTGTGTATTTGGGGTCGGGGCTCCTTACAGAATCTTCAGGATTGAGGATTGAGGCTTACAGGATTCGGCCAAGGATCTGAGGAGTGCCTCAGGGCACGGTGGCGGATATTGCGAAGGCTTTACGGCCAGTGCCGCCGACCCTGAGCGCAACGGGCAGCAAAAGACATTGGCAGTGGCCTGTTGGGCAGGAGGAGGATGATGAGTCCCAGGAGGAAGCATGAGGAGGAGGAGGAGGATGGAAGGGGGAGGAGGAGGAGGAGGAGGAGACAGAGGAATATAATCGAAGGGAGAGGAGGAGAGAGGAAGAGGCTGGGAAGGGGAGAGAGAGAGAGAGAGCGAGTGGGAGGGGCGGGCCTCCTGGGGCCATCGCGGGGCCCCGCGGCGGACTTCAATTATCGCCGCTCTTCGCCCGCCGCTCGATCTCCTGTCCTCGTACCCCTGCTACCGCGGGGACTCCATGTGTGCGCTCGCCACCATGCGGGCGGGTGTTGCCCATCGGTCGCTGAAAGTGGGGTATATTTACGTTCACATAGTTATTCTGATGTACTTCGGGCGCCTTCCTATTCCAAGAGTCGAACGGTCCCTCTTCAGGGGGCGGGCGGAAGCCGAATCTACTTTCACCACCTTCATGCTTCCTCTCATCCCCCCTTCCACGTCAGCGCTGAGCAGTCGCGTGCAAATTCCCGGCCCCTGGAGCCCAGCGCGCGTCGACCCGCGCGCCAGGGAGGGGGCCGCCACGGCGGCGGCCTCGGGACTTCAGCGATGGCTTCGAGCGCTTCGTGCACTTTCCCCCCGCCCCGCGCGGTTTCAGGTTCGATCGGGGCTCCCCCTGTGCCCCGTCCCTCTTGAGCCAGCGTTGGGGCCTACCGTCTCCGCCCTGGGTGGCGGTCGTTCGGGCAGGAGTGCCTCACGGCACCCTGCTTGTCGTGGCTTTGGACGTTGCTCGCCCCGTCTGCTGCTCTCGCTGTGCCTTGGGAAGGGGGGGGGGGGGGCCAGCGCTCTCTGGTGGGGATCCCCAGCGCGGGCCAAGGGCGATCCCCGCCCAACGGTGCGGCGCGCCCCCAGGCCGCGCTGCGATTGCTGCGCTCCAGCTGCTCGTTTCGTGCCCGCTCGCGCGCCAGGGGGGCCCGCCTCCCGTTTCGGGCCCCAGCGTGTCCTCTCGCGCGCCAGAAGGCCCGCCTCCAGGGTTCCGAGGGAGCTGGCTCCGAGGCCGATAGTGGGAGCGACTCGCCCCCTGCGCCCCTCCTCCTCTCTCCCCCTCCTCCTCCTCCTCCCCCCTCTCCTCCCCCTCTCCTCTCCTCTCCCCCCTCCTCCTCCTACTCCTCCTCCTCCTCCTCCTCCTCCTCCTCCTCCTTCGTCGAATGGTTGCCCAGGAAGGGGGGAGCGCCCGCGCCAGCGAGGCCTCCCTGGCGCCGCCGGACTGGGGGAGCGCCTCTGGCGTCGTCGCCGGGGGTGCCACCAGAGAGGGCCCCGAGCCGCCGCTCCCGCGCGACGGGGGCCGCCGCCGACGTCGACGCGCTCCCGCGCTTCCACGTTTGTCGGGCGGCCTTCGCTTCGCCCCTGCCTGCGAGGGCAGCCGCGCTCGGTCGCTCCTCGCGCTCGAGTTTTCGCCATGTGGATCCCGCCGGTCAGATGGTGTCCGCGGGCGCGGGCTTCCGTACTCGTGGGGACAAGTCACTGACTGAGCTGGGCGCGCCACTCGCCAAAGTCCCTGCGGGGGTTGATTTAACTGGCGCCTACATCCACGGTTCGGCAGCCCCCGACGGTGAAAGTTCTACCGCGGATGCACCCCGCGTGTTCTGGCGCAGTCAGTGGCGCCAAGAGACGACAGCGGAACAGTGCTCGTAAGTCTCTGCGGCTTCATCTGTCCTTGCTGCCATCACGGAGTCCGCTCGGGATGAGATTTCGCATTTGCCGCTGCCAGCGACGCGTCCTCGTCGCCGCCTCTCTGAAGGCCGGCCCCTCTGCGTGACCCTTTTTTCTATCGCGGCCGCCCAGCTATCTCTTGTCACTTCTCAGAGCCCCGAATCATCAGGGGTAACTCGGGTCAGGGATAACTCGGGTTCCTTTTTCGGGAATCCGAACCCGAGTTATCCCGGACCCGAGAAACCCCGGATATTTCGGGCGTCCAGAGCCCCGAATCATCAGGGGTAACTCGGGTCAGGGTTAACTCGGGTTCGTTTTTCGGGAACCCAAACCCGAGTTACCCCGGACCCGAGTTACCCCGGACCCGAGTTACCCCGGATAACTCGGGCGTCCAAACTTCGCAAGGGCTATGAGCCTGGCTTTGGCTGCAACGGCCCCCGCGCGTCGGACCGCCGTCTTTTGTTCGGCGCGCCGCGCGCGCGCGCCCGCCTCCGAGACGACTGCTCGCAAGCGCATCGTGCGGGGCTGTCTCCTCTCATCGCAGGCCTGGAGGCTGACACCACCACCAATATCGGCGGTGTGCCTCCACCGAGGGAAGGACATGCCGATCTCGGCGATGGTGGTAGTATTCTGGGCTTCAGGGTGGCCGACAGATTACCACCAACACCGAAATCTAGGATCATCTCCCCCCCTGTGGAGGCAACCCCCTGTGTTGGCGTTGGTGCCCAAGTCCTCCAGGCCTCCGATCTGCTCACCCCTTTCCGCGTCGGCACCGCGCAGCCGCGTGCAGCTCCTCGGCCCCCGCCCCCCCCCTCCTCCCCCCCCCCCTCCCGCACGAGGCAGGCTTGCGGCGCTGCAGCGGCCCCCGTGGCCGTCCAGGGGCCCTCGCTGGACGAGGCCGCCCGAGTGCGCCGCACGGGGCCTCGCGCGTCGGGGAGCGTCGTGTTTGTTGGTTTGCTTTCTTGTTCTCGGCCCGCAGCGCGAGCCTCGCAGCGCCCGCCTCCGAGGCGACGGTTCGCAGGCGCACCGCGCGGGGATGTTGCTACCCACTGCCCTTCCGACCGATGGGTAAGGGGGGGGCGGGTGACGCAAATGGGGGGTGAAGAGAATGGACCCTCCAGGGCCACGCCTCGAGCCAACGGGAACGCGGGTCCTGCTGAGCCCGGCCGGGGCCCCTTTTCACCCCCGTTTTCGGCCCCCCCCCCCCCTATCAACACCCGCCCGAAACCATGTTCTTGGCTTCGTGCCTGTACTCCACGGCGTTCATCTGGCACGGCCTGCGGAGGCCCCACCGGGCCGCCGCCGCCTCAGAGCCTGCCGCGGACGCCGCGCGGTGGCTCGGCCTCGCGGTGGCCTCGATGAGCCTCAACTGCGTGGTCCTGCTCTTCTCGGAGGACAGAGGGCGGCGTACGGCAGGTTTATGCGGCGACGATGGCGCGCGACGCCGGCGAAGGCGTTCAAGGTTGAACTCCGCACGACAGAGCGACGCGGAGGCACCGAGGGACACGGTAGCGCCACAGGACTCGGCGAATTCAACCTTGAACGGTCGGGGCCGCGATCGGTTCAAGGTTGAACGATCGAAGCGGTGTCAGAAATTTTGCGTCGCTTGCGCGGCACGAACCTACTGTACATCGGCATCGTCTGCCCATCCCCTTTGGGCCATGGTAGTTCGCCCCCACCAGCCCACTCATGGGTGGGGATGGGCCCAACGAAGCCCGAAAGAAACAGCATGTGTCCCAACCTAGATGTGTAAGCGGGCCATGGGGGCCAAGGCCATGCCAGTGGGGATCCCTGACTCCGGGTCCGCCGTTCTTTTGGTTGATTTTCCTATTGAAGATTGTGTCGTGAATGCGTTTCAAACGAAGCGAAAAGTATTGCGGAAATCTCCGCTTTAGAACAACAGTAAGGCGGGCATTTCCGCAAGGGCATGGCAGAAACATCGACGGCAAAGTAGGGCGGAACTCGGCATCAAAGGGCCCTGAACGATGGGGCGGCACTTTCCGCCCTACTCGCGAAATCGCGTAGAAAGCACGGCGGATCCGGAGTCAGGGCTGGGCGCGCCGCTGGATCATTTGTTTGGAGGCCGCGCGCAGATGGCTCGCTCGGGTCGACACTGGGCCCTCCCCCCCCCTTGCGGCTCCCGCGGCGCCGCCCCCGGCGCGCTCCGCGCGCCAGGGGGAGTGGACAGGGCGCCGAGCCGAGCAGAGCGCGTGGACCCGCAAGCTTGTCTTCATGTACGGTGGGTTCGCGTCGTGTCGACCGGTGGCGATGCCGCCGGCGGCGTTCAGCGTTGAGCGCCGCGGGCGACCCAGAATCGTTCGATGTGGAACGATTTGGACCTTTCGGAAACGCCCGATCGTTCAAGGTTGAGCGATCCCCGCGGTGTCAGGAACCAGCGCCAGGGTCGACACGGCGCGAACCTGACATAGTTGTTCCCCCAATCAGGCTCTGCACAAGGCTTCTTGTGTCTTTGTGGCAGGAACTGGTGGGCCGCGCCAGGAGCGGAGCCGGAGGCGCCACCATGGGGGTGTCCAGCACCGACCCGAGCAATCTGCACTCGGACTTCCCCGAAAGTTTGTGCCTGTGCCGCGTTCTCTTCTTCCGCCTTCCTGGTGACCCAAGCCGGCTGCAGCCTGGCCCAGGCCTTCCTCGGCTACGCGCAGGAGTGCTGCTTCGCCAGAGTGGCCTCCGTCCGGTGTGCGGCTCTCGCCGGGGGCCTGGCTGAGCCCCGCCCTGCCAGGTCGATCCTTCCGTGGGGGGACCCCTCGCTGTCTCCTCGAGGGGGCCTCTGCGGCCGCCGTTTTTGCGGGGCGGCTTGCCAACGGTGGTTCTGTCCATCCCCCGTGTCGGAAGGGCCCCAGGGGGGGGGGGAAGCAACCCTGCGCGCGCAGGCCGCTGCTGCTGCTGCTGCTGCTGCTGCTGCTGCTGCTGCACCGACACCGGCTGCCTCCTCCGAGGGAACATGATCCTGGTCTCGGGAAATTTTAGGGACCATTATGTGGCCGAGGGATTACCACCAGCCAGCACCGAAAATATCTTCCCCCTGTGGAGGCAACCACCTGGGATGGTGTTGGCGCCAATCTCCAGGCCCCCGCCTGTTCGGGCCAAGGTTTTCGCGCGACGCGAAACCTCAGTAACAGGGCAGGCCAGTGTCGCCGGAGACCTTTCAGGCGGTACGAGTGCCGCAGTTCCGAGTGATTGGGCAGGCGTATCATTCGGGTTTGCTCCGCCAGTCGGACCGCGCTTAATTCTTGACGCTTCGTGTATCCCCACCAGCCGCGCCATTTTGGCTGCGTTGGTCTCCTCGGGCCTGTCTTAGGCTCCCTGGATGTACCTTTGCACGTTCTCAGGGGTTGTTCAGCAAGCTCCCTGGATTGCATGTCGGCTTCACGGTGCTCATCTGGCTCCCTGGATGCCCTTTGCACGCCTGTTCTGGGGCCCGCAGGTCCCCTGGACTGCACGTAGGCTCTGACGCCTTAGGACGCTGCTGCCTGCCGCCCGACCGCGGCCCCGCGCGCGCCCGCCGCTAGTCGCGGCCGCAGCCCGCCCGCGACTGCCCGCCGCTGGCGCTTCCGCCTGCGGCTGTAAACAAAAAAAAGTATCCCCACCAGCCCATTTTGGCTGCGCCCCAACATCGGTTGGCTAATTTGCATGTGCTCGCTCCTGAACCTGGTTCCTGGCAGCTGCAGCCCGCACCACCTCCCGCTTCTGGTGATCCGAGGTGCCGCTTAGGCCTCTGTTTGCTGGCGCGTTAGGCAAGTAGGTTCGCGCGCGGCCCGCCCGTCCCGTTTGACGCCGCCTGCGCTTTCGCACGCGGCTGCGACAAACATGTATCCCCACCAGCCCCTCCAAAAACAATCACCAGGCGACTTGTCCTGGCCTGTTGTCGATGCCAGTTTGGAGCCGGCAGGGGGGTCTGAGCTGGTTGGGCCCCGGGACAGTCGGTCATGAGGGGGAAATGATGACAAATCCGCTTAGAATCGGCTCCGGGATTCTCCCCTGGGTGCCATCTGGTGCAATTTTTCACCCGGAACCCGTCTGTCTTCGACAGTGCCGCGGCCCGAAAACGGCCCCCGGGAACAGAAGAAGGTATTTTCTGGATTGAAATTTCCAGGTCCACAACAACAATTTAGGCCCCTCAGATGGGGTCCGAGTGGACGGGGTCGGAGGATCGTGCCGCATCGCCGATGCATCGGCGATGCGGCTCGATCTGGAACCTGATTTTCTCCGCGCCAGCGTCACCGATGCATCGCCGTTGCATCGGCGATGCGGCGCGATCTTCCGACCCCATCTTCCAATGACCCATCTGGAAGGCTTCAGACATAACCAAAACTACAAAACGGCAAACTCGGCACACGTTTTTGCAGCCGTGCTAAAAGTCGTCGCATGCTCCTACGCACGCCTAACGAACGCATGCGCCCGCCCGACACACTTAATAGGAAAAAAGGGAAACCCAGCCCTTGCCTGGGGCCACCCTTGCGTGAAGCTGGCCTCCACGCCTTCCTCATCGGGGAGGGCGCGGCCACGGCGTTGATCTTCTGACTACAGTCGAGGCTGATTGGTAGGTCGACCCTGTAAGTTTACCCTTGTATCCTGTGTTTCGCGGCCCATGCCTTCTACATTCCTGAGGCAGTGTGGCCTTCGGAAGGGTCTTGTGCCGGCGAACAAGCAATGACATAAACATAACTCGGAGGTCCGCGCGGATTTCCCGGATCGGCGCTGGACCCCCCCCCTTCCTGGCGCGCGGAGCGCGCCAAGGACGGCGCCGGAGACGCCGCCAGGGGGCTCCAGCGCCGATCCGAGAAATCTGCGCGGACCTCCGAGTTTTTGTTGCTTATGTCACTGCTTGTTTCCCTAGCCCCCTCGCATGTCCCCCTCCCATCAACCTCGACTGTACGGTCGCTCTTGCCTGGGGCCACCCCTGCGCGTAGCCGGCCTCCACGTCTTCCACCTCGGGCAGGGCGCGGCCATGGCGGTGGCCTTCTGGAGCCTGCGCCGCCTGCTGCGCCTGCCCGCGCGCGAGAAGGACGCCTGACGGCCAGCACCGGGCCGCGCCCCGGACTTGGCAGCCTGCACGAGTGGGGACTGCCCGACGAAGTCTCTCTCGCTCTCTCTCTCTCTCTCGCTCTCTCACGTTCCTTCTCTCTTTCTCCCGCTCTCTCTCTCTCTCGTTCTCTCTCTCTCTCGCTCTCGCTCTCTCTCGCTCTGTCTCTCTCTCTCTCTCGCTCTCGCTCTCTCTCTCTATCGCTCTCGCTCCTCTCTCTCTCTATCGCTCTTTCGCTCTTTATTTCTTTCTCTCTCTCTCTCTCTAGTTCTATCTTTCTGATTCCTTTTTTATGTTATGTTTTTGTTGGTGTTCTCTCTGCCCCTCTTTCTTTTCTCTCCCTCCCTCCCTCATCCCCTCTCTCTCTCTCTCGCTCTCATTTCTTGGACGTGCGCTGGACCTTCCCTCGCGCGCGGAGCGCGCCAGGGTCGGCGCCAGAGGCACCGCCAGAGGGCCCAGCGCCGATGGAAGAAATTCGCGCGGACCTCAGAAAATTCATAGTTGTGTCGTTGGTCTCCTTCGGCTTCAGCCCTGGTCGACCTCCGCTCCCAGATGCCCCCAAGACGCTCTCGGCCCCGTCTTCCGCATGGACTTCGCGCTGGTGCCTTTTGGAAACCTGCTCATCCTGAAGATCCTGTTTGACTGTACACGGGGCCTGTGGACCGCACCGCACCGTCAGCTTCAGCCCAATCTGGGCGGCCTGGAGCTTCCCGGTTCAAAATCGATCGCCGAACCCCTCCCATACGCTAGGTCCTGGCGGCCTAGAGCTTCTCGTTTCAAAATCGAGCTCTGGACCCCTCCACGACGCTTCTCCAGCTCGCCTTTCGAGCTGGATCCAGCCGCTGGGCGCGAGGGGGCTCCCAGAGGGGCGCAGCGAGGGTGCCGCAACCGGGCAAGCATGCCACGTCACCGTCGCCGCCGTCGCCGCCCTCGTCCATCGTCTTCGCCGCCGCCGTCGCCGCCGCCGTCGCCGCCGCCGCCGCCGTCGCCGCCGCCGTCGCCATCGTCCATCGGCTTCGCCGCCGCCATCGCTGCGAGCGTCGTTTTCGCCGCCGCCATCGTCGCCGCGGCCGCCACCGTCGTCGCCGCAGCCGCCGGCATCGTCGCCGCGGCCGTCGCCGCTCGACCCTCTCCCGAGCACGCGCGCGGAGGCCAGCCACGCGCAGAGGGGGTAGGGGAGGGGGAAAGACTTCTCAGAGGCACCGCTGCTTCTTAGAAGGCACGGGCCACGTCTGTAGGTGTAGGTCAGGAGCAACGATAGGGGGGGATAGGCATAGGGGGGGATGCATTGACCCCCAATTGCCCATTGATCGCCGATAGGGGTCTGATAACTCCAACCCGCCCAGGAAGGTGCGGATTCACTATCGGGGGCCTGTCGCCGATCAATCGGCGATGTATCGCCGATTCCAGGTCGAGGCATACTCCCTACGCCAGTCCCCTATCGTTGCCCCTCAGTAGGGCGGCGCTTTCTGAGAAGCAGCCTCCTAAGAAGCCTTCCCCCCTCCCCCATACTCCCTTGTGCGCGCCGCCAACCATGGGGCTCGACGTCTGTCCGACATGTGAGCGACGGAAGAAGACAGGGTCGTCTGGCGCCGACATTCGCGCGTAAGCTGCCCGCGTAAGGTCGCGAGTAAGCGCCCTCGTTACCAATGCAGCGTGCCGCGCTCCCCGCGTAAGCCACCGCACAAGGTCGCTACGTCATCTTGCTCAAGGCACGTTTCTTTTCCTCGCCCACGTGCCCGCCGCCAAAAGGGGGCTGGGCCGGAGGACCCGCGCGGTGCTGCCCGCGGCGCCCGGGGTCGGTAGGCGGCGGCCGCTCCGGCCGGGCGCCCATGCAGTCCGTCGAGGTGGAGGGCCCTGGCGGGTCCATCGTCGTCGTTTCATGCTTCTCCTCGATCCTCTTCCTTCTCCTCCTTGCCCTCTTTCCTCCTCCTCATCATCCTCCCCCTTACCCTCTTCTATCTCATCCTCATATCTCCTCATCATCATTGCTATTATTAGTATAGTATTAACATCCTCATCCTCATCCTCCTCGTCATCATCATATCACCATCAACAGTTTCATCAACATCGTCATCATCATCATCATTCAAGGGAGGAAAAGACAGCCCGACCCCGATACTTGGCGTATACTACACAGCCTTGGGCATGTATTAGACAGCTCTGCCCTGTTCGATTCCTTCCTTGGGTGCGCTTACTAAAAGGCTTCGCTTGTCGTTGTGTTCATTATGAGGGTGGATTTTATGCGTTTTAATTACCTTCCTCCTCCTCCTCCTCATCAGCATCATCAGCATCATCATTATCATCAGCAGCAGCAGGATCGGATCATCGTCATCACCATCACCATGAGCATCAGCACCAGCATCACCACGACGAATAGTATTAGCGTCAGTATCCGTCTTCTTATCAATATTATGTATGGGCATAGCAGCATATCATGAGTATGAGGATTGCCATTGCTACCAGTATTTGTATTAGTGTTATCAATCGTATCGTTATTATGATTATAAGTAAATTCATCTTCACCAGCAGCACCAGCAGCACCTTCAGCATCATCATCATAAAGAATATGATAGTTATTACTACTATCATTATTAGTAGTCTTGATATTGCTATTGTTGTCATCATCACCCATGTCTTCCTCTGTCTCCTCCTCCATCTCCTCCTCTTCCGCCTCCTCCTCCTTCTCTTCCTCCTCCTCATCCTGCTCCTCCTCTAACTCTCCCCCCCACCTCCTACTCCTCCTCATCCTTCTTCTCCTCATCCTCCTCCTCATCCTCCTCATCCTCCTCCTCATTCCTCACTCCTCCTCCTCCTCCTCCTTTGCTCCTCCTCCTCCTCCTCCTCCTCCTCCTCCTCCTTCTGCTCCTCCTCATCCTCCTCCTCCTGCTCCTGCTCCTCCTCCTCCTCCTTCTCCTCCTCCTCCTCCTCCTCCTCCTCCTCTTCCTCCTCATCCTCCCCCTCCTCCTGTCCCTCCCAACTCCTCCTCCTCCCCCTCCTCCTGTCCCTCCTAACTCCTCCACCCCCTTCTGCTCCTCCTCCAGGTCCGCCGAGCTCGAGGCCCCCGGCCGCTCCGCGTCCAGGGCGTCGGCGTCGAGCGGCGAAGCAACCCGGCGACGGGGGGCCGGGGGCGGAGGGCGGGGGGGAGGAGGAGGGGGAGGAGGAGGGGGAGGAGGAAATGATGAGGAGGAGGCGGAGGCGGAGGCGGAGGCGGAGGCGGAGGCGGAGGCGGAGGCGGAGGAGGAGGAGGAGCAGGAGGAGGAGGAGGAGGAGGAGGAGGAGCTGATGATGCTGATGATGCTGATGATGCTGACGCTGATGCTCTGATGCTCTGATGCTGATGCTGACGATGCTTATGATGATGAGGAGGATTATGCTGGTTATGATGTTGATGCCGATGATGATGACGATTATGATGATGATGAGGAGGAGGAGGAGCAGGATGCTGATGATGATGCTGATGTTGATGCTGATCCTGATGAGGATGAGGAGGATGATGATGAGGAGGAGGAGTAGGAGTAGGAGGATGAGGATGAGGATGAGGATGCTGATGATGACGATGATGACGATGATGATGATGATGATGAGGATGATGATGAGGATCATGATGATGATGGTGAGGAGGACGATGGTGGTGGTGATGGCGATGATGCTGATTATGATGATGATGATGCTGATGATGGTGGTGGTGATGATGATATTTGTAATGATGATGAGGAGGATGATGGCGATGATGGTGCTGCTGCTGATGATGATGATGACGATGATGGTGGTGGTGGTGATGATGATGCGGCTGCTCATGCTAATGATGATCATTCTGATGCTGATTCTGGTTATGCTGTTGCTGCTGCTTCTGATGATGATGATGATGCTGATCGTGCTGCTGATGCTGCTGATGATGCATTTGATGATGCATGTGATGATGATGCTGTTGATGATGATGATGCTGATGATGTTGATGATGCCTGATGCTGGTGATGGTGTTGCTGATGGCTATGCTGGTGATTGTTATGATGATGGTGATGATGATGATGCTACTGATGATTATGTGCTGATGATGATGCTGATGACGATGACGATGGTGATGCTGATGATGGTGGTGATTCGGATACTGATGCTGATGTTCATGCTGAGTTTGATGCTGCTGCTGATGCTGACGTCGGTGCCGACGATGCCGATACTTCCGATAATGATGATGAGGATGATGATGATGACGATGATGATGATGGTAATGATGATGATGATGGTGATGATGATGATGATGATGACGACGATGACAATGATGATGACGATGCTGATGATGCTGATGATGCTGATGATGATGACGACGACGATGATGATGCTGACGATGCTGATGATGCTGCTGATGATAATGCTCATGATTATGATGATGCTGATGATGCTGATGATGCTGATGCTGATGCTGCTGATGATGATGATGGTGGTGGTGATGATGATGACGATGATTATGCTGATGAGGAGGAGGAAGAGGAGGAGGAGGAGGAGGAGGAGGAGGAGGCGGAGGCGGAGGCGGAGGCGGAGGAGGAGGATGATGATGATGAGGAGGAGGAGGAGGAGGAGGAGGAGGAGGAGGAGGAGGCGCCTCTCCTGTTCCTTATGCCTCCCCTGTCCTGATCCTGGTGCCTCTCATCTTCCCCAGGAGGAGAAATGAGCAGGATTGGGGGGGGACGAAGAGGGAGACCAAGTGTGATGTTGGCTCTGACAAGTTTAGGGTGTTTCTTTCGGGGGGGCGCTCAATGCGTGCAATGGGGGTCATACAGGCTCCTTGGGGGGCGCCATACGTAGATCTGCATGATGGAGGAGGTTGAGGAGGAGTAGGATGAAGATGGGAGGAGCTACGTAGGATGAAAACTAGAGGGATGACGATGAGATGGTACTAAGGTGGAGGATGTTGGAAGCAGAAAAAGAATAGGATGGTGGAAGAAGAAGATGGAGGAGCAAAAGAGGAGGAGGAGGAGGAGGAGGAGGAGGAAGAGGAGGAAGGGGAGGAGGAGTGGGAGGGGCAGGGGCAGGGGGAGGAGGAGGAGAGAAGGAGGGGAGGAACAGGAGGAGGGAAGCGGGAGAAGGAGGAGGACGACCAGAGCAGACCCAAGATGCATCATCGATACTGCAATACACCATCCCGTCCCAGAACCTTTCCATACAAGTCTCTGCAAGCTTTGGCCGTCGCTGTCAGAAGCACCCTTCGAAAGACCATGACACCATTGGCCGGCCATTCAGGCGAGGACCCCATTTTTTCAGAATGCATCACTTTGCACCCTTCCCGCGCAGAATTGTTCAGCGAGACCCTGATTTTGAACAAGGCCCGCCCCCTTCAGTGCCGCTGTTGCACGAGCTCTCACGACTGGTCAGGAACTTCGTGGAAACCTCAAGCGAGAACCACATCTTGAGCAAGGAACCACCCTCCATCCGTGCAGCTGCAACACGTGTGGAAGTTGTTGGCCTTTTCAGAGCAGGAGTCGTAAGCGAGAGTCCCATTTTAGAACAAGGTGCCGCCCTTCATCCTTGTAACTGCTGCACGCTTTTAGGACGAATGTGCGCGGCGCTACGGCGAGAGTCTCGTTTTTTAAACGACCCCCATCCGTGCGTGTAAGAGTTGTTATTGCAAGCCTCAGGACTACAACTGGTTTTGAGACAGTCTCAGGCAAAACGCCCAGGCCGCCCTACCAACATGCCTGGGGGCGCGACAAGGAGGAGTTGTCTACACAATGTGAGCAAAAGGGATGGAGGAGGATGCTGCACCCTCCTCCCTCCTCCCCTCTCATCCTGTACCTCTCCCTCCTCATCCTTGCCCTCTTGCTCTTTCGCTCTTGTTCCCGAGACCTATAGGAGGCATCTTGATGTCTTGTAGGAGGCATTTTGGCTCTCTCGGATGCCTCCAAGCGCCCCTCTGTATGCTTCCTGAGGCCTCCTCGGACATCTTCACAACATCTCTGTGGGCTTCTCGGCATCATCGTCTCGAGCTCGTGGTGGCGCTGCACACAAGTGTGCAAACATCGAGTTAGAGCTACAAGTGTACTCTTAAGAAGCCTCGAGGGGGAGCTGTTTCTCTGCTTGCGCTGTGGGGAAGTCTCGAGCGGGAGCTCCACTCCTGAGCTCACTGTGGGGAGGTTCCGAGAGGAAGGTGAAGAGGAAGGAGCACGAGGAGAACGGCAAGTAGGAGGAATGGCAGAAATAGCGCAGCTGGTGTCCCCACCAGTCGCAAGGAGACGGCGGGTGATAGGGGGTAACGCGAGGCAGTCGGCGAGCGCAGGGACGGCGCGATTCCGAGACGCCCCCTCGTCCACCGGGCCCCCCGCGAGGGTGTCCTCCAGTCGTTCTCGAGGCTCGAGGCGGGGGTGCCGAGGCCTGAAGAAGAAGCAACGCCGCAAACATGAACGTTCGGAGGTCTGCGCCCCTCAGGCCAGTGCATTGCGGTGTACTCGGGCGTTGTGGTGCACGCAGGCAGTGTGGCGTGCGCGTGCGCTGCGGTGCGCACAGCCACCAGTAGCGTGCACAGGCGTTGCGGTGTTCACAGGCGTTATGGTGCACGGAAGCACTGTGGTGCACACATGCGCTGTGGTGCACGCGTCTGTTGTTGTGTACGCAGGCGTTGTGGTGTGCGCAAGGCTTGCGGTGCAGCAGAATCTCAGAGGAGGAGGGGCCAGACGATGAGGAGGAGGCGGTGGGGGAGGAGGAGGAGGTGGGAAGGGGAAGGGAGCCAGATAACAGCATATTAACAGCTTGCCGCAAGCGGCCCAAGATGCCCACGAGAGCCCCAGGACGACTCCAAAAGCAGGTACCCGCCTCCAAACGATACCCCCCGAAGAAACTCAAGGCCGACTTTGGGGTCGGCGGCAGAGGCGGCAGGCAGCCTCAGGATAGCACCGTGTTCTCAGCTCGGTGGCCCTGCTGTGCGCGGGGGGCCTGCGGGCTCTCGTTGTCGTTCGTTGTTGCGCCTGGCCGCACGTAGTCCGCTGGCGCAGATCTGGCGCGGCGGCGACCCCAGGTTGAGACGCGCCCCGGGGCTCTCGGGCCCCAGGATTCCCGGAAACGGACCCGCGGTGCGAAATCGGTTTCCAAGGCGTCACGGTTGCACGGATCGTTCAAGATTGATGGATCCACGCTGTGTTAGAAACCAGTTTCCAACGCGTCACGACACACACACACACACACACACACACACACACCTGCCGTACAGCCGATGCCCCACGTCCTCCTCCATTCCCCCACCTCCCGCTTCCCTTTGCTTCTCCCACCGGCCCCCACCTCTCCCCACCTTTTCCCTCGTCCTCCAGAGTTTTCCCACTTTTTCCCACGTCTTCCCGAGTCCTGCCACTTCCCACTTCCTCCCATCTCCTCCAACCTCCCCTTCCCGAGTCCTCCCAGTGTGCACAGGCGCTGTGGTACAGGCGCTGTGGTGTACACAAGCGCTGTGGTGTACACAGGTGTGTGGTGTGCACCGGCGCTGTGGTATGCACAAGCATACTGGTGCACGCAGGCACCGTTGTGTACACAGGCGCCGTTGAGCACGCTGCTGCTGGAGAGCACACAGGCGGCGTGGTGCTGTGGTGCGCGCGGCTGCTGTGGTGCACGGAGGCATTGTGGTGTACGCAGGCGGCGCTGTGGTATGCACGCGGGCATCAGGCATTGTCGTATGGCACAGGGACTGGCACGCTGGCATTGGGTTCTGTCATGTGCACAGGGACTCTGGTGCACACTGGCACTTGATGTAACCCTGGCAGGTGCACGCCGCGGCCGCCGTTACCATTGCCCCCCCGCCCCCCTTTCAGGTATCACGCATTACCCCCAATGAGTAAAATAACGATATCCAAATTGTCGCAGGAACTCAAGAATATCATTTACCGAGCCATGTCCCCCGATGGCACCGTCGACCTGCACAGCGACGCGGGGTATCGGGAGCCCGTCGGTGAGGAGGTCGGCCAGACCAACGGCAAAGGCTTTCGTGGATGCAATCTGCTGCGTCGTGGAAAGACGAGCAGGAAAGGGGAGGTCGCACACTGCGTCAACAACCTCTGCAAACCTCATCGTTTTCATGTCAGGTGCATCTACGCTGCCGAGGCATCTGCCGCCGCTCATGGTCTGGGTGCACGTTGCCCCACTCTGGCAACACTGCGCGTGCTCATCAATGGGCCCTTTAGTCCCTCCGAGCTCAAACGCCTCCGTGCATACGGCGGGCTCTGTCTTCAGGTATCGTTCACGATTGACGCCGAATCAGTAGGCAAGTGTCTTCTCAGCAAAGATTTCGAAACACCTGTGGGAAATACATCGTTGGGAAATATCAATTGGAACAATGACAGCACCATCCTCATCATTCTCCTCATCATCATCGTCATCTTCATCGTCATCATTATCATCAGCCACATCATCATCCTCATCATCCTCATCATCATCATCATCATCATCATCATCATCATCATCATCGTCATCGTCATCGTCATCGTCATCGTCATCGTCATCGTCATCATCAACAACAACGCGCAGTGGCGTGACACCCGCGACATGACGGCGGACGGCCACGCCAAGAGTACTATCGACCGCGACATGCTTCTGCAAGTCCTGGTCTCAGAGCTACACGCACGAAGTAAAATCACACGCGCCGCATCGAGGTAACACACCTCCCATCACCGACAGATGACCGCTGCTGCTGCTCACGCGCCTGAGTGACCCACCTGAGCGACTTGCGGCAATGGTGTGGATAAAAGGCTTTTGTCCCCTCCCATCGCCATCCCATTCTGACCCTCGCCTCTTTGACTCATCCCCAACGTGAGATGTCTACTCTCGTTGGAAGTGGCTGGTCACCCGAGGAGGCCGAAACGGAGGAACCAAACGGCGGGCCCTGAGATCCTGGCGTTGCCATTTGTTCGCGAAGCGGGCGTTTTCGCACGGTCTCGGGCCCCGAGGCCCTCACAGAACGATCTGGCCTGAAAAAGCGACGCAGAAAGATGAAGTCTGTGGCCCCGGACGAGATGTTGTATTTTCCCCGCAGTGTCGGATTTCAGGGAAAGGCGGCGCACGGCGATGGCGGTGACGGGCGACGCACGACAACGATGGCAGCGACTGCGGCGACGGACGACTGGGGAGGGCTCTGGCGCCCAGCCGGGCAGTCTGCGCAGACCTCCGAGAGTCCGTGTTTTTTTGTTGCTGCCTGCTTTCAAGCTTTCAAGCAGTGGCGAAGCGTCCCGGCGTGCCTATAGCCATACCAAACAACGTTCTAAGAACCTGTTGCAGTTTCCACGAAATGTTCTTAGAACATAACTGTCTTGTTTGAACACATCGGGCTTATGTTCTAAGAACATTCTTTTTGCTCTTAGAACATTTCTGGGTTCTAAGAACATTTCGTGGTAGGACTATAGGAATGCCAGGACGGTCGGTCCCTGCTCAATGCTTTGTGCTCCAGAGAGGGAGCGCCCCGTCTCTTGAACCCCCCCTTCCCGCCTTCGGGAAAGGCCCTCGTCGGGAGGATCCGACCAGGCCCCTCAGGGGTTGAACAAAAACGCATCGCCGGACGTCGGGGTTCTCTGACGCCGCGGCCAGCGGAGCCCTTCGGTTCAAGCAGGGGGCCCCCCTGTGCGTGGCGATCTCGGACAAGGCGAACTTGCCGCGCCTCCCAACGTCGGCGAGGCGAAGGGAATTGCGCGCGAGGGCCTGCCTGCGAAATCTGAGCAGTTCTGATACGACGCATCGAAGAACAGGCCATACATCAGAGCTGGACCTAAACGCTCGTTTGCTGAACTTCGGCGGTGTTTTGTTTTTCGTGTTGGGAGGGAGGTGCATGAAAACAGGTAAAGCAAGACGAAAAGCAAAAAGAAGACGCAACGAACATCAACGTTGAAGGCCAGCCCTGCCACGCATCACTTCTGTTGAAGAGCTGTTCTCTGGCGCGCGAGCGCGGTCTTCGGTTCGAGAATCGCGATCGACGATCGGAGATCCGGGTTCTCGGGCGCCGCGGCCAGCGGAGCTCTTCGGTCCAAGCCGGGGGGGCCCCGGGGCTGCCCCAGCGGCCGCCGCCGCACGCAGCCGCTGCGGAGTCCCGCCTCCGTGTGGGCACTGGCCAGGCCACTCGGGCGACCAGAGCCGCGTGCACACTCCAAGTTGCTCAACAAGCGTCGGGGGGGGGCGTCACCCCCGCTGACAGCCCCGCATCGACCCCCGTCGCGGACAGCCACCGCGCGCCGAAGGGCCTCCGACCCCCGTCGCGGCGCGACGACGAGGCGAATTGACCCCCGTCGGGGGGGTACCCCCCCACGCTTATTAGGAAACCCTGAGTGAGCTTTTCCCGGAAAGGGCGCCGGCCCAGGGTTCTCTTTTAGTGGGTTTACCCGCGGTTTTGACTTGAAGATGGCCGGCGAAATTATTCTGCGTAAATAACGATGTAAAGTGCTGATGTTTTCGAAAAAGTGCGTTTCGTGCGAGCCCGCTCGAGGAAAGTGCGCCCCCCATCTCGGATCCTTGATAAAAACGGGGTCCGCAGACCCCCGTTTTCCCTTGTAAAAAAGAAAGTGCGGAGCGTTTTTCGCAGAATCCTCGACAAATAGCGGGGTCTGAAGCCCCGACCGCAACGCGGAAAAGCGCCCCGCGCGCAGGAATTCCGAGGATGTCTCGCGCGTGCCGCGTCCCGCGCGCAGGAATTTTAAGGATGTCTCGTCTAATTCGCTTGTTTTGTCAGGATGTCTTAGAATTTTGGCAGGATGTCTTGAGCGAAACGCTTGTTTTTCATCATTTGCTGAGGATGTCTCGAGCGAAACGCTGGTTTTGCAAAATTTGGGGATGTCTCGAGCGGGGGCTTCGTGGGGGGCCAGAATTCAGAGGATGTCTCAGGCGAAACGCTTGTTTTCGTGTCCCGCTCGCAGGAATTCCAAGGATGTCTCGCGCGGGCCGCGCGTCCCGCGCGCAGGAATTTTAAGGATGTCTCGTCTAATTCGCTTGTTTTGTCAGGATGTCTTAGAATTTTGGCAGGATGTCTCGAGCGAAACGCTTGTTTTTCATCATTTGCTGAGGATGTCTCGAGCGAAACGCTGGTTTTGCAAAATTTGGGGATGTCTCGAGCGGGGGCTTCGTGGGGGACCAGAATTCAGAGGATGTCTCAGGCGAAATGCTTATTTTCGTGTCCCGCTCGCAGGAATTCCAAGGATGTCTCGCGCGTGCCGCGTCCCGCGCGCAGAAATCTTGAGGATGCTCCGTAGCGCGTCCCCTTGGCACGTCCTACGGTGCGACCCCATGGCACGTCCCTTGGCACGTCGCCTGGCGCGTCCCTTGGGACGTTTCGCGGCGCGTCCTCCTGGCATGTCCCCCTGTCAATTAGCTCTGGGGCAGCTACTATGTGTTCAGGCAGCTCGAGCTTCAGATCCAGATCAGTTCGGTCAGGACTCGGATGCAAAGGAAGACTCGATCCACGACGCTATAGAGCACAACCGCGGCATGGCACATCGCAATTCAGCACGGTGCAGCACAGCACAGCCCTCGGCACGGTACATCAAGATCGATACAATCAGCATTGCACTTGCCCGTCACCCAATCAGGTGTCTTTGAAAACGCTGCCATGCGTTACATTTCTATATTCCTTTCCGGGTTCGTGGGTCGATCATGTTGGTTGCATTTTGACCTCCTGCTCGTCCTCCTCCTCCTCCGCCTCCTCCTCCTGCTTTCGCTCCACCTTGGAGCATCCGGAGCCCCCCTGGGCCCTGCGCGTGAGCCAGGTCCACCCCCACAGGGGCACGAAGACGATGGCGCTTCGCGCGTTAGGTTCACGGTAGGCTCACGTCGTGTCGACGCGACTGCGGTCCCAGGGCGGTCTTCCAAGGGTGAACGCAGCTGGTGGTCCAGCATCGACGAGGATGCAGCATTCTGGCGCTTGAGAAGCCGACGATCCTTCAAGCTTGAACGATCCACGAGGTGTCAGGAACCAACGCCGAGGTCGTCACGACACGAACCTGCTGTGTGCGCACCGGCTTCGGCCAGGCCCACTCTGGGCCAGGGATCGGTGTACGTATTCTAGGCTTTAGGTAAGCCTCCCCAAGCCCAGACATCCGGCATCTTGACAAAAATCAGGACCAAGGTTTTCCGCCGTTTTCGGCCTCTCGGGGCCCTCGCTTGGCCGAAAAACGACTCGGGATGAAAAAGTGGCCCCTGGGATGGTGGGAGCTTCTGGGGGTCGCGCACTGCTCCGCACATGCGCATGTGCTCACCAGCCCTGGCCAGGCCCGCTCTGGGCCAGGGCTCGGTGTAAGTATTCTGAGCCTCCCAGATGGGGTCCGAGTATATGGGGTCTGCGAGGCGGGGATTTATCCATGTCAACCGCCTGGGAACCGACGTCCTGATGCCCTAGCGGGCGGTGGATGTGAATATATCTCGGCCCCCGGGGGCCCGAATATGTCCATATCCACAGCCTGCCGATGCTCCGAAAACTGACCCTCCAGGCGGTGGTCATGTACAAATTCCCGCCTCGGAGGGTCGGACTGCCGGTCAGAAGAAAAGCAGGTACCGATTTCGCTGCTCGTCCTGGAGAGCCCTCGTCGCCACGGCTGGATTCTCTGCGAAGTTCTGGCCTGAACGCGCCCCGGGAGAGGTCCGGGGAGTAGCGGCATCGGTCTTTGTTTTATCCCCCCTCAACAGAGACCCCAACGGCGACGAGGTGCGGGTGCTGGGCCGCAGGGTTGCAAAGGGGGTTTTGGTGGAGGGGGTTTTCCAGAGAGCCCTCCAGGGGCCTCGGAACCTCATCAAAACAGGGGGTGCGAAGCCCCTGGGGGACCCCTTCCTGGAAAACTCCCTTCCCAAAAAGCCCCTTTGGAACCTTCTGGCCGGGCTGTCATCTCAAACGGGGTCCGAGCTGATGGGGTCGGAGGACCGCGCCGCATCGCCGATGCATCGGAATGCAGAGCCCGATTTTCTCCACGCCGACGTCACCGATGCATCGCCGACGTCGCGGATGCATCGGCGATGCGGCGCGATCCTCCGACCCCATCCACCCGTACCATTTGGGGAAGCCTTTGCGTACACGGCCAACCCCGCGCCCGGGGGAGGCTGCTCGCGCCTGGGGGAGGCCCCCCGGGAGACCTCGAAAACGCTGGGCTGACGAGTTAGTAAATTTTTTCCCGGAAAGGGCATAGGCCCAGGGTTCTCTTTTAGTAGGTTTACCCCCGGTTTTGACGGCTGTAGGGCCGTCGAATTTCTTCTGCGATAAATAACGAGGTCGCGTAGGGCCGGCGAATTAATATTTGAGGATGTCTCGAGCGAAACGCTTGTTTTTCTGAATTTGTTGAGGATGTCTCGAGCGAAACGCTTGTTTTGTGTTATAGATTGTCCTCTCCTGGGGACCTGAATTCTGAGGATCTCTCGAGTGGATTGCTTGTTTTCACGTGCCCAGGTCTTGAGGATGTCTCGAGCGAGACGCTTGGTTTCACGCCTCCAGGTGGCCCAGACAGATGTCTAGCATGAGGATTTGTTGAGGATGTCTCGAACCAGAGGCTTGTTTTCACGTGTCCAGGTCGCCCAGGCGGATGTCTAGCATGAGCATTTGTTGAGGATGTCTCGAGCGAGACGCTTGTTTGCACGTGCCCAGGTTGCCCAAACGGATGTCTAGCATGAGGATGTGCTGACAACGTCTTGAGCGAAACGCGTGTTTTTACGTGGCCAGGTCGCCCAGGCACAGCACAGCCCTCGACACGGTACATCAATATCGATACCCTTAGCATTGCAGCCTGGCATGTTGCCTGGCACGCTCCGCGGAGCGTCCCGTGGCGAGTCCCCCTGGCACGTCGTGCGGTGCACGTGCATTGGCACGTTCCGTAGCGCGTCCCCTTGGCACGTCCCGCGGTGCGTGCCCATGGCACGTCCCCTGGCACGTCGCCTGGCGCGTCCCTTGGGACGTTCCGCGGCGCGTCCTCTTGGCATGTTCCCTCTGTCGATTAGTTCTGGGGCAGCTACCATCTGCTCAGGCAGCTCGAGCTTACGATCCAGATCAGTTCGGTGAGGACTCGGATGCCAGGGAGGACTCGATCCACAACGCTATATAGAGCACAATCGCGGCATGGCACATCGCAGTTCAGCACGGCCCAGCACAGCACAGCCGTCGGCACGGTACATCAAGATCGATACACTCAACTATGCACCTTGGCACGTTCCTTGGCGCGTTCCGTGGCGAGTCCACCTGGCACGTCGCGCGGCGCGTCCCCTGGCACGTCCTTCGGCACGTCCATTGGCACGTTCCGTAGCGCGTCCCCTTGGCACGTCCCGCGGTGCGTGCCCATGGCACGTCCCCTGGCACGTCGCCTGGCGCGTCCCTTGGGACGTTCCGCGGCGCGTCCTCTTGGCATGTTCCCTCTGTCGATTAGTTCTGGGGCAGCTACCATCTGCTCAGGCAGCTCGAGCTTCAGATCCAGATCAGTTCGGTGAGGACTCGGATGCCAGGGAGGACTCGATCCACAACGCTATATAGAGCACAATCGCGGCATGGCACATCGCAGTTCAGCACGGCGTAGCACAGCACAGCCCTCGGCACAGTACATCATCTTCGATGCATTCAGCATTGCATGTGCCCGCCGCCCAATCAGGTGTCTTTGAAATGTTGCAATGCCTTACATTTCTATATTCCTGTCTGGGTTCGTGGGTCGATCATGTTGCGTGCTGCTAGTTATGGCACCCCTGGCGGGGTCTGGATTACACAGGCTTGCAATACGGAGTTGTGGACGAGCCTGGAGGACGGCCTCGTGCACGAGTCCACCTGAGGCACTGCGGTGCCGCCCGCCCAGGCCCCGCGCAGGGCCAGGCGCTGCCCGACATTGGGTGTCTGCCTGTCTGCGTGCACGGCCGAACGCTGCAGTAGGGACCGCTTTGGGGCTCGGGGGGGCCTGCGGTGTTCGGGCCGTTCCTGCTCGTGGCCGCGGCTCGCTGTGGCTGTGCCCCAGTGCCTCACTCATTCGGCATCGCACGGGCGTGCGCATCTGTTTTCGGCGAGGATCATCGAGGAGCACGTGGGGTCATCTTGCGCAGAGTACATGCGCGAAGCCGAGAGCATGCACGGGGAGTGGACGTCCGAGCGATGGCGAGTTCAGCGTTCCTGGCGGTCGCACGGTGACTGTATGACTCCCCGGGCAAGCCAGGAGGGCGCGTGCTCCGACCCCGGCCCAAGATGGGCTCGGCCAGCGTCGCCGTATGTATGTCGGGCGGGCCCCACACACGAAGCCGCACCTAGACAACGCACTGGCACGGAGAAGCTAAGAACTCGAATGTGCTGCAGAGAGCGATCGAGAACGCTTACGCCATGCAGCGGGAAAAGTGCTTGGTCACAAAAAAACTGCACACTGGCAACCCGCTGTGAGGCAACCTGCAAGCGATGCGGGGGAGGGGGGGAACGGGGAGGAAACAGATATAGAAAGGGGGGTGGAGAGAGGCACGGGCAATCAGCTACAGGGGTCAGTGCAACCCAGGGCTCGAGCAAGACGGTATTTCGTCGTCTTCGTAGAGCGTCTTCGTTTTGGTTTCGTTTCGCAGCAAAGGCAGAACGAAGACGAAGAACGCTGTTCAGCTCGAGCCCTGGTGCGGCCTGTCTTCCGCGTGCCAGTCTGACGGGTTCGGGTGTGGCCGGAGCCAGGGGGGCCATGTCTTCAGAGCGCTCTCAGAGCGCTCTCCGAGCGTCACGGAACGCCTGGGAACGGTCGCGGCGCCCGATGCATCCTCCAGAGCGGCCGGGCCTCAGAGATCCCCGCTTGGTGTCCCTCGAGATCCGACGGCACGAGAAAGCTGCAGCGTCGTGGGCAGTCACGGCTGGAGCCCCGGGCCCCATCTCTGCGGCACTCTTCCATCACGGATCGGTCCGTGATGGTCCCGGGGCCCGAGATCGGGCCGAGAAGTGCAACACCCAGATTCTGAAGTTCTTCATCTTTCATCTTCCCCACTCCTCCCCCCCCCCCACACCCAGGACCAGATGCCTCACCACAACGGGCTTTGGAGTGTGGGCCCGCGCGCGTGGCTCGCCGGGAGCAGCGGGCTGCAGGCGGCGGCTGCGCCCTGGTCCTCGGGCGGCACGCTCGTGGCAGATGAGCCCTCGCCCGGGACATTCCCGTGGCCGCCGGATTACAGGGACCCCAACAGCGAAGAGGTGCGACTCCTCCTCCCCCTCCTCATTCCTCCTCCTCTTCTTCCTTCTCCTCCTTCCCCTCCTCCTCCTCCTCCTCCTCCTCCTCCTCCTCCTCCTCATCCCCTCCTCTTCCTCCTCCTTCCTCCTTCCTCCTTCCTCCTTCCTCCTCCTCCTCCTCCTCCTCCATCCCTTTTCCTAAGAAACAGTTCCTCACTGCCGCACCCCGAGGCGTGCCGGTAGGGCGGGCCGGGCGTTTCGCCTGAGACTTCCTCACCAGTCAGGATCCTCCAACTGGGAATTTGCGAGAGCGTCACGGATGGAGGGCGGGCCGCTGTCAAAATGTGGTTCTCGCCGTAGCGCCGCACACATACGTTTTCAATGAAGACAACAGCTTCACGGCTGGAGGGAGATCCGCTTTCAAAATGCGTCTCTCGCCTCAGCGCCGCGCACACTCGTCGTCCATGTTTGCAAACAGTTCACGGATGGATGGCGGGCCGCTTTCATCACACCGGCGAAACACCAATCAGTGGATTTCTCAAATTTTCGAGGGTGCCTCGATCGGCCTTCCTCCCGCCCCAGTCTAGTTCGAATATACATTGTAGGTTCCAGTCTAAGTATTATACGTTTCTCTCTCTCTCTCTCTTTCGTTCTCTCCCTCTCTCTCTCTCTCTTTCTTCATGTATTTGTATTGTAATGTGTATATATATATATATATGTGTGTGTGTATATCCCCTTTTCTTTATTTTTACAATCCGGGGGGGGTGGGACCCCCCCCCCCCCCCGAAAATCGGACCCCCGGGATTTGGCGCTTGCAAGGGGCCCCCCAGGCCTTCCGGGCCTCCTGGACGCCCCTGCGGGGCCTTGCCAGCGGGCCCAAAGCGGTCAGGAGGGCGGCCAAACGGCCCCGCGAGAGCCCCACGCGGCCCCAGACAGCCCCAAGACGCCCGAAGACGACCCAAAGAAAACCCCCAAGAGGTCCTCCAAGTGCAAAAAAACAACACTTTCCTTTCCTTTCCTTTTTTTTTGCCTTAAAAAAAGAAGGAATTTTTGGACATTCGGTTCTTCGGTATTCCGTGCGTCCGAGTCCGCCGAAGAGGCCCCAAAAATCCTCCCACAACGGTGTCAAAGGGCTTCCAGACAGTCCAAAAGAGCCCCAATATGGTCCAACAGGGCCGCAAGATGGCCCCAAGAGAGCCCCGCTGACAGCCCCAGATGGCCCCAAGACGCCTCCCGAAGCACTCCAAATCGTGACCCGGTCGTTCAGGGAGACCGTGGTTGGTAGCAAGGTGGCCGCAAGAAGCCCCCAGAGGCCCCCAAAAGGCGCCCAGGAGGCCCCCAGAGGTCCCCAAAAAGCTTTTCAGAGGGGCCCAGGAACACCTCCAAAGAGGAGCCCCTGCAATAAAAACTGGGGATGAGGACAAGGAGTGGCTCGCAGACAAGGAAGATTACGAGTAAGAGGAGAGGAAGTATAAGGATAGTACATAACATTACTATAACGACGATGGCGCAAACGGCAACAATGAATCATCGCTATATTTGGCTCTCCTGCATGCCGAACTTCAAGAACCAAGGTGCATGGCGCGAAGCGCCAATGCAGTCTTGCATATGTATATAGATACGTGTGTGTAGCACTCGCTACACATTCTTCTCTGCGCATATAATGTACATATACGCACTTGATATCTCTCTCTCTCTATCTATACATATATATTCCTCTTCCTGTATTTTTATAAGCCCGGGCGGGGGGAAAACCCGTCACCCCCCCCCCCCAAACCGGACTCCCGGGACCTGGGGCTTTGGGGCCCTCCGGACGGGCCTCGAAGCGGCCACCGGGCCTCGCAAGGCGTTTTGCCAAGCCTTCCCAGCACACTTAGGGCGATCAGGGGGGTCATCGGAGACGTCCCAGAGACCCCCAAGACAGCACAAGAGCGCTCCAAGGGTGACCGACGTGACCTCAAGATGGCCCAAGAGGCCTCCAGGACGGCCCCAAGCCCCCCGAGGCAAAAATCATTGATTTTCTGTGGGTTTCGGGTGAATTTTGGGGTTCTCCTCTTTTCGGCTTCCCGACGCTCCAAGACGGCGGTCTTCTGGGCGTCCGAAGCCGCCTGGGAGGCTCCCAAATCGCCCCACAACCATCCGAAAGGGCTTCCAGGCAGTCCAAGAGAGCCCCAAAACGGCACAACACGGGTCCAAGATGGCCCTCAGAGAGCCCCATGGCGGCCCAAGATGGCCCAAAGACACCCTCCGAAGAATTCCAAATCGTGATTCGGTCGTTCAGGGAGACGGTGGTTGGAGGCAGGGTGGCCCGAGGAAGCCCCCGGAGGCCCCCAGCATACGCCCAGGAGGCCTCCAGAAGGCCTTAATAAAGCCCGAAACAACTGTTGTGAGGACCCTAGAGGCTCTCCAAGGAGGAGCCTCCGCAGAAAAGAGCTGAGGAGGATGGGGAGAATGCGCAGGGTATGGCGAAAATAAGGAACAATAAGCATGGAGGAAGGATAACGAATAACATCATTATAGCGGCGATGCCGGAAAAGGCAACCAGGAGTTATCGCCAAATTGTCGGCTTGACCTTTCTGCCATTCCGCCTGCATACCAAACTTCAAGGACCAAGGTGCATGGCGCGAAGCGCCACTGCAGTCTTGTATGTATATATATATATATATATAGATATACAAGACTGCATTGGCGCTTCGTGCCATGCACCTTGGTTCTTGAAGCTCGGCATGCAGGAGAGCCAAATATAGCGATGATTCATTGTTGCCGTTTGCGCCATCGTCGTTATAGTAATGTTATGTACTATCCTTATACTTCCTCTCCTCTTACTCGTAATCTTCCTTGTCTGCGAGCCACTCCTTGTCCTCATCCCCAGTTTTTATTGCAGGGGCTCCTCTTTGGAGGTGTTCCTGGGCCCCTCTCAAAAGCTTTTTGGGGACCTCTGGGGGCCTCCTGGGCGCCTTTTGGGGGCCTCTGGGGGCTTCTTGCGGCCACCTTGCTACCAACCACGGTCTCCCTGAACGACTGGGTCACGATTTGGAGTGCTTCGGGAGGCGTCTTGGGGCCATCTGGGGCTGTCAGCGGGGCTCTCTTGGGGCCATCTTGCGGCCCTGTTGGACCATATTGGGGCTCTTTTGGACTGTCTGGAAGCCCTTTGACACCGTTGTGGGAGGATTTTTGGGGCCTCTTCGGCGGACTCGGACGCACGGAATACCGAAGAACCGAATGTCCAAAAATTCCTTCTTTTTTAAGGCAAAAAAAAAGGAAAGGAAAGGAAAGTGTTGTTTTTTTGCACTTGGAGGACCTCTTGGGGGTTTTCTTTGGGTCGTCTTCGGGCGTCTTGGGGCTGTCTGGGGCCGCGTGGGGCTCTCGCGGGGCCGTTTGGCCGCCCTCCTGACCGCTTTGGGCCCGCTGGCAAGGCCCCGCAGGGGCGTCCAGGAGGCCCGGAAGGCCTGGGGGACCCCTTGCAAGGCGTCCAGGGGGCCCGAAAAGCGCCAGATCCCGGGGGTCCGATTTTCGGGAGGGGGGGGGGGGGGGTCCCACCCCCCCGGATTGTAAAAATATAGGAAAGGGAATGTATCGCCATCTCCCTCCATGGGATGGATTATGTTATCGGTAGTGAGATCGACCGAGAACTCAGGAACCCTGGAACCCGAAATTTGATACTCCCAGGAAAACCGCCGCCCACCGATATCGGTCTAGCAAGATCTATAACGAGATCGATAGTGAGATCGAAAGTAAGATCGATAATGTGATCGTTAGTGAGATCGATAACGAGATCGGCTCCGTGGGACGGATGGTTCGATCGATAAAGAGATCAATTGAATGAGACCGGTAGTGAGATCGATAGTGCGATCGATTGAGAGAGATAGAGGGTGCGATCGATCATGAGATCGATAGTGAGATCGATAGGAGATCGACCAGGAACCCGGGAACCTGGAAAACCGAAAATGGAACCCTTGGGAACCCCGCCGCCCACCGAAATCGGCCCAGAACCAGCAACAGGGAACCCTGGAATCCGGAACCAGGAACCCAGGAACCCAGCCGCGCACTGACAATGTCCCTGAATGATCGCCGAATTCATATACTTCCGCAAGGACCCCTTCGGTGCAGGCATTGATTGGGGAAGAATGTGGCTCTCGCCTCGGCGCCGCGCACGCTCGGTTTGAAAGACTGCAAGTTTCGTAGATCCAGGGCGGCTCCTTGTCAAAACGTGTGGCTCTCGCCCCGGCGCCGCGCACATTCGCTTCAAGAGCTTGCAGCAGTTGCAAGGGTTATCGCGGGCAACGTCTCAGATATGGTGCTTTGGCGCGATGTCGGATTGTCAGGGCGCACAATCGTTACGTTGATTTGCGGCGTTGAAGTCGTAGGAGTGGCGTTCTGGCCCGATGCAGGGTCGTCAAGACGCAACAGTGATTCGCGGCGTTGAAGTCCCAGGAATGGTGTTCTGGCACAGTTCAGGATTTTCAAACGGCTGTCCTCCAACGGCACATTGCCTGCAGTGAAAGTGAGTCATTGTAGGGGCCTATGAGGAGGGAATTTGGAGGGAGGGTTTATTGCAATACCGTTAATGTATATTGGGTTTATTTAGTCGCTTCGCTCACTCCGCCAGCACGTATTGTGCCATCGCAGGCGTTTGCTTGCGCGGTCGCGGCCTCTTGGGGCCTCTTGGGGGCCTTTGGGGAGCCTCCTGGAACCTTTTTTGGGGCCTCGCGGGGCCTCCTGGGGGCCTCTTGGGGCGGAAGGCTTGAATCGGTGGTTCGTGTTCCCCCTCTTAGGCTCCTCTTGGGGCCCTCTTGGGCGATCTTGGGCGCCTCTGAGGCCATTTTGGGGCGGTCGTGGACCGTCTGGGGGCCCCCTTGGGTGGCATCTCGGGCCGTCTTGGGGCGGTCCTTGGGGCCTCTTGGGCCGAAGTCTGAACACCTCCGATAAGCTTAAGAAAATCTATGATTTTGTTTCTGGGGACCTCTTGGGGGGCATCTTGGAAGCCTTTTGGGCCGTCTTGGCGGCGTCGTGGGCCGTCTTGAGGCCATCCTGGGCGGCTTGCAGCGATTTGGGCGTCTCCGGCCCCTCTTGGGTCCATTTTCAAGTGTTTTTCCCAATCATCCTGTGGTGTTGGGTCCTCGTTTTGAAGACACGGTGCCCCGCGTCTCTCCTTCCTTCCTTCCTCCTCCCCCTCCTCCTCCTCCCTCCTCCCCCTCCTTGCCTCTGCTCTCGGCACACCTCTCACACGTTTCGTAGCCCCATAGGGAGCTCCACCGAGGGCCCCAGTGGGAGTGTTCGCATGCGGTTCCCCCACCCAGGGCAGCGTTTCGTGGCCCCATGGGGAGCTCCACCGAAGGCCCCAGTGGGGGTGTTCGCATGCGGTTCCCCCACCCAGGGCAGCGCTTCGTGGCCCAATATGGAGCTACGCCGATGGCCCCAGTGGGGGGGGGGGTCGCATGCGGTTCCCCCACCCAGGGCAGCGTTTCCTGGCTCCATAGGGAGCTCCACCGAAGGCCCCACTGGGGGTGTTCGCATGCGGTTCCCCCGCCCAGGGCAGCGCTTCGTGGCCCCATAGGGAGCTCCACCGAAGGCCCCACTGGGGCTGCTCTCGCATGCCAGGGCAGCGTTTCGTGGCCCCCGAAGCTCCACCGAAGGCCCCAGTGGCTGCTCTCGCATGCGGTTCCCCCGCCCAGGGCAGCGCTTCGTGGCCCCATAGGGAGCTCCACCGAAGGCCCCAGTGGGGGGGGGTCGCATGCGGTTCCCCCACCCAGGGCAGCGCTTCGTGGCCCCATAGGGAGCTCCACCGAAAGCCCCAGTGGCGCAGTTCGCATGCGGTTCCCCCACCCAGGGCAGCGCTTCGTGGCCCCATAGGGAGCTCCACCGAAGGCCCCAGTGGGGGGGGGTCGCATGCGGTTCCCCCACCCAGGGCAGCGTTTCGTGGCCTTTATAGAAAGCTCCACCGAAGGCCCCAGTGGCGTAGTTCGCACGCGGTTCCCCCGCCCAGGGCAGCGTTTCGTGGCCCCATAGGGAGCTCCACCGAAGGCCCGCCACAGTGTTCCCCCACCCAAGGCAACGTTTCGTGGCCCCATAGGGAGCCCCACCGAAAGCGGCACCCACAACGCGTTACGAACAATTGCTTATGGTCGGGTTCCTCGCCAGGATAATTGGGCCCGTGTGGCCGCCTCTTGGGCCGTCTTGGAGCCGTCTTGGGCCATCGCGGGGCCATCTTGGGAGCCTCTTGGGCTGAGTTGGGCCGTTCTTGGAGGCATATTGGGCTACCTTGTAGCGTCGGAGAGCCGAAAAGGCGAGAAACCTCTAGAACATTTAGGGTTTTTGTCTCATTGGGACCTACCTCTTGGGAGGCCTCGTGGAAGCCTCTTGGGCCGTCTTGGCGGCCTCTTGGGCTGTCTTGAGGCCATCTTGGGCGGCTTGGGGCGATTTTGGGGTGTTTCTGGCCCCTCTTGGGGCCATCTTGGGCGCCTTTTGGGCCGTCTCGGTGCCCTCTTGGGCCGTCTTGGGGCCTTCTTGGGCTCTCTTGGGCCCATCTTGGGGTCGTGTTGGGCCGTTTTGGGACGATGTTGGAGGCCTCTGGGACAGTTCTGGACGCTGTGAACCCCCAAACGTCGCACATGCGAAACATGCATGCTTTCTTGATGGCATGGGACGATTTTGGCTTGTTGGGGCCCTCTTGGGGAGCCTCTTGAGGCTCTCTTGGGGCTTTTCCCGGAAAGGGAGTGGGCTCAGGGTTCTCTTTTAGATGGTTCCCCCGTGGTTTTGACGGCTGTAGGGCCGGCGAATTTCTTCTGCGATAAATAACGAGGTCGCCTAGGGCCGGCGAATTGAGATTTTGAGGATGTCCCTAGCGAAACGCTGGTTTTTGAAATCCCGATCGATAAAACACAGGATGCGGGACACATTTTGGTCGAAGAAGTGCATTCCGTACGAGCGGGAACCGCGTGTTTTCACGTGTCACGGCCACACCCAGGTAGGTATCTAACATGGTGGTCCCGAGCTGGAACCACGTGTTTTCACGTGTCCAGGCCGAGCAGGGGGGTATATATCATGGTGGTCCCGAGCTGGAACCACGTGTTTTCACGTATCCAGGCTTCCCAGCATGGTGGTCCCGAGCTGGACCCATATGTTTTCACATGTCCAGGCCCCCAGGAGGCCCCAGGAGGCCTCCCCAGGGCCCAAGGACAGAACGTGTCAAGTTATTATACATTTCGTGTCGATTCGTTGATTTGTTCTGCCTTTTGTGCCCCCCCCGACTTTGGGGGGCCCAGACGACCACATGCTAATTAGATATTTCCCCTTGGGTGGCTCAGACGCGTGAAAATACATGGTTCCTAACGCCCCAGGGCGGGGCAAGCGTGAAAACACGTGGGTTCCTAACGCTCCAGGGCTGGACAAGTGTGAAAACACATGGGTTCCTAACGCCCGAGAGCGGGACGAGCGTGAAAACACGTGGGTTCCTAACGCCCCAGCGCGGGACAAGCGTGAAAACACATGGGTTCCGAACGCCCCAGCGCGGGACAAGCGTGAAAACACATGGGTTTCTAACGCCCGAGAGCGGGACATCCGTGAAAACACATGGGTTCTGGTGGCCCGAGAGCGGGACGAGCGTGAAAACACTTGGGTTCCTAACGCCCGAGACCAGGACAAGCGTGAAAACACATGGTCTCCTAACGCCTCAGTGCAGGACAAGGGTGAAAACACGTGGGTTCCTAATGCCTCAGAGGCCGCCCCAGGAGGCCCCAGGAGGCCTCCCCAGGGCCCCAGGACGGAACGTGTCAAGTTATTACACATCTGGTGTCGATTAGTTGTTTTTTTCTTGCTTTTGTGCCTCCCCCCCCACTGTTGGGGGCCCAGACGACCGCATGTTTGCTATCCCCCCATGGGTGGCTGCGACGCGTGAAAATACTTTGGTTCCTAACGCCCCAGGGCGGGAAGAGCGTGAAAACACGTGGGTTCCTAACGCCCCAGGGCGGAACAAGCGTGAAAACACGTGGGTCCCTAACGCCACAGGGCGGGACAAGCGTGAAAACACATGGGTTCCAAACGCCCGAGAGCGGGACGAGCGTGAAAACACGTGGGTTCCTAACGCCCGAGACCAGGACAAGCGTGAAAACGCGTGGTCTCCTAACGCCTCAGAGCGGGACAAGCGTGAAAACACATGGTCTCCTAACGCCTCAGTGCAGGACAAGGGTGAAAACACGTGGGTTCCTAATGCCTCAGAGGCCGCCCCAGGAGGCCCCAGGAGGCCTCCCCAGGGCCCCAGGACGGAACGTGTCAAGTTATTACACATCTGGTGTCGATTAGTTTTTTTTGTTTTTTGCTTTTGTGCTTCCCCCCACTTTGGGGGGCCCTGACGACCGCATGCTAGCTATCCCCCCGTGGTTGGCTGCGACGAGTGAAAATACTTTGGTTCCTGACGCCCCAGGGCGGGAAGAGCGAGAAAACACGTGGGTTCCTAACGTCCCAGGGCGGGACAAGCGTGAAAACACATGGGTTCCTAACGCCACAGGGCGGGACAAGCGTGAAAACACGTGGGTTCCGAACGCCCGAGAGCGGGACGAGCGTGAAGACACATGGGTTCCTAACGCCCGAGAGCGGGACGAGCGTGAAAACACGTGGGTTCCTAACGCCCCAGCGCTGACAAAAGCGTGAAAACACGTGGGTTCCTAACGCCAGATATTTTCAGAATTTGTTGAGGATGTCTCGAGCGAAACGCTTGTTTTGTGTTACAGTTTGTCCTCTCCTGGGGACCTGAATTCAGAGGATCTTTGAAGTGAAATGCTTGTTTTCACGTGCCCAGTTCTTGAGGATGTCTCGAGCGAGACGCTGAGTTTCACGCCTCCAGGTTGCCCAGACAGAGGTCTA
>CAUYUJ010014748.1:336331-338831 GCA_963575745.1 Prorocentrum cordatum | reverse complement strand
ACGAGGACGAGGACGAGGACGAGGAGGAGGAGGAGGAGGAGGAGGAGGGAGGAGGAGGGGCGCGAGGAGGAGGAGAGGAGGAGGAAGGAAATATGAGGTGAAGGTTGGACGGAGGAGGAGGGGAGGGGGGGGGAGGGATGGAGGGAGGGGTGATGGGAGAGGGAAATGGGGAAGATGGGAGATGGGAATGGGAGTAGGGAGCTGGGAGATGGGAGATGGGGACGGAGGACGGGAGATGGGAGATGTAGATGGGAGATGGAGGATGGGAGATTGGGAGGTGGGATGATGGCGAGGGGAGATGGGAGATGGGAGATGGGAAGATGGGAGATGGGAGGGGAGGGAGGGGAGGGGATAGGGAGGGGAGGGGAGGGGAGGGGAGGGAATTTGAGGGGAGGGGACTGGAGGGGAGGGAAGTTGAGGGGAGGGGAGGGGAGGGGAGGGGAGGGAAGTTGAGGGGAGGGGAGGGGAGGGGACGGAAGTTGAGGGGAGGGGAGGGGAGGGGAGTTGAGGGGAGGGGAGGGGAGGGAAGGGGAAGGCTGTGTGTGTGCGTGTGTGTGTGTGCGTGTGTGTGTGTGTGTGTGTGTGTGTGTGTGTATGTGTGTGCGGGGGGGGGGCGAGCTAGGTGCGCTCGCGTCATATCTGACGTCCTACCCGTCCCTCCCATCCCTTACCATGGCGTAGATCTCCTCTCTGTTCGCACAATCGGATGTCGTAGCATGGCATAGCATTACATGGCATAACAGTTTGTCGAAGATCAACGCGCAGCATGCCATAGCATGGCGTGGCGACGCCCCAAGGTGGGGGCGGCTTCTGCAGCCCAAGAAATCAACGAATCGACACCGAATATGGAATCACTTCCGATGGTTTCTTCGGGATGCCACTTTCTAGAGTTTGGGGCTATTTGGGAGGACCGAAAACCATGTCGTGGCATGGCACTGGAAATAATGACGCCAGCGCTGCAGCGGAAGCACGATTCGGAACGAGCGAAAGCGCGAAACTGAGGCCAACGCTGCAGCGGGAGCACGATCCGGAACGAGCGGTAGCCCGAAAATGAGGCCAGCGCTTCCGCGAGGGCAGCATTGTGAAAGAAAACAAGTGCGACGGCGCGGAAATGAGGATGCGTAGCCTGATATAGCATGGCGTGGCGACGCCCCACAGTTGGTTGGGGGCTTCTGCGGCCCAACACATCAACGAATCGAAACCGAATGTGGAATCACTTCCGATGTGTTTTCGGGGGGGGGGGGGGGGGGGCAATTTTTTAGATTTTGGAACCTATTTGGAACCGAACGCCATGCCGAGGCGCGGGAGCACGATTCGGAACTAGCGGAAGCGCGGAAATGAGGCCAGCGTTGCAGCGGGTGCACGATTCGGAACGAGTGGTACCCCGAGAGCAGCATTTTGAAACAACCAAAGCGATAGTCCAACTCCCGGGAATCCCGTGTGTAAAAAACAGTACGCGGAGGGGGTCGCCATCAGGGGAGAGCGGACAGTAGCATCCATATTGTGCAATTGTGGAAGATGGAGGAGGGGAGAAGGAGCACGGAGGAGGGCAGGAGGAAGAGGAATGAGGGAGGAGGAGGAGGGAGCGGAAAGAGGGATGAAGCGGATGAGGAGGGAGGGAGGAGCTTTTGTTTCTGGAATGCGGGAAATCTGAGGAGGTGGAGCGAGGAGCGAGGAGCGAGGAGCGAAGGAGCGAGAGGGATGAGGACGGCGGGAAGGGGAGGGAGGCGGGCGGCGGGAGGCGGGAGGCGGAGGAGGGAGGAGGGAGGAGGGATGGAGGGAGGAGGAGGAGCGAGGAGGGAGGAGGGAGGAGGGAGGAGGGAGGAGGGAGGAGCCGAAGAGGTGAGGGAGTGGGGGAGAGGGGGGAGGGTAGGAGGGAGGAGGGAGGAGGGAGGAGGGAGAGTGTGGAGGGTGGTGGGAGCGGCGGGAGGCGGGAGGAAGGATGAGGGAGGAGGGAGGAGGGAGGAGGGAGGATGGAAGAGGGAAGCGGGAGGCGGAGGAGGAAGAGGAGCGAGGAGCGAGGAGCGAGGAGCGAGGAGGGAGGCGGGAGGCGGGAGGCGGGAGGCTGGATGAGGGAGGCGGATGGCGGGAGGAGGAAGGAGGGATGAGGGAGGAGGGAGAATGGAGTAGAGAGAGGAGGGAGGAGAGAGGATGGAGGAGAGGTGAGGGAGGAAGGAGGAGGGAGGAGGCAAAGGGATGATGATGATGATGATGATGATGATGATGATGATGATGATGAGGATGAGGATGAAGATGGTGATGGTGATGGTGATGGTGATGGTGATGGTGATGGTGATGGTGATGATGATGCTGATGATGATGATGATGACGATGACGACGACGATCACGATCACGATGATGATGATGATGATGATGATGATGATGATGATGATGATGATGATGATGATGATGATGATGATGATGATGATGATGATGATGATGATGATGATGATGATGATGATGATGATGATGATGATGATGATGATGATGATGATGATGG
>CAUYUJ010014748.1:315000-336231 GCA_963575745.1 Prorocentrum cordatum | reverse complement strand
AGCGAAGGCAGCCTCCGTCTCCAGCATCGGCGGGCAGGGGCCATGGGCGGGCGCATGCGCCATGATGCAGGCACGGCTGTTACTGGTGACTCGGGCGGGCCTTCTTGGGGCTCGTGCCAGTTCCCCCTCCCCCTCCGCCCTCCAGGAGGAGGAGCTCCTCCCCCCCCTGGGGGGCGGAGGAAGAGGGGGAAGATGAGGGCGAGGAGGGGGAGGAGGATGAGGAATGGGATGATGAGGGGGCTGGGGGAGGACGAGGGGGAGGACATGTAGCAGAACCCTTCCGCTACAAAAGGCGCTCACTGGTGCTGCCGAGGGGGGGGGGGGGGGGGGGGGGGGGGGGGCGGGGGGGGGGGGCATGTAGCGGAATCCCACTTCCGCTACAAAGGGGATGAGGATGAGGAGGAGGATGCGTAGTATGAGGAGTGATTGGATGAATGATGTTGTTGATGATATGAATGAGGAGGAGGGGGAGGCCGAGAGGGGCAATTATCTGATCTGTATGCGCGCACGTGGCTCCATGAGTGGGGATGGGGCAGGTGGCAAGCGCAAGAGGACATTCTACGCTGAATTCCTGGTCACCACAGCGATCGGTGGCTGGTCTAAGAACGCATGGGCCTCCTGGGTCTACGGCCGCGCCAAGGCTGCTGCCCTTGCATCGGGGTTGAGTGACTTTGATTCGATTTGCGTTGCACGGGAGGGGTATCAGGCTGCTGGTAAACTGGGACGAAAGCTAGGCACGCACGCTACGTGCTCGAAGGGCATGCTGGCCTTCCAGGTAGGCATTGCATGGGGGGGGGGGGGGGGGGGGGGGGGCAGATACATAGATGACAGGGGTGTGTAGATGACTAGGGGTGGTTGTCCACAGCCATGTCTGACAACAATTTTGAACCAGGCTGGTGCATGTTGGCACGCGTTCAATGTTATGTGCGCAACTCGTGCTAGCGACGGCCTGCGAATTCGATATATTGGCCTTCATAGGGTTGCCCCACGTGGGCCAGTCAGCGACTGTTCACCTGGAATGCGCATGACGTGCACACTAGTAAATTGCCTTCTGTGAGTTTGAGTTCGGGGTCGGCGGCGTGCGCATCTGACCGCCGCACGTTGGCGATGCCACTGGGCTTACGAACGAAAAGGCTACGGCAGCTGCAAGCAATGCCATTAAGACGGGGCCCCTGCCCAAGAGGGCCCCCCAATACGGCCCACTGCCAAGCGGCTCCCCCGATGGCCCAAGATGCCTCCCAGGCAGTCGTGACAGTTGCCGTGGAATTAAATTGGAGCTACGTTCCAGCATCTGCCCCAAAACTAAATTGGAACGGCGTTCCAAAATCGGCCTCGCGGGCTCGCTGGCCCCCAAGATGGCCCAAGAGGCGTTCAAGACAGTCGCGACAGCTGCCCCAGATGTAATTTGAAACGGCGTCCCGAACTATGCACCAACACTGACATGGAGCGGCGTTCCAAAATCGGCCTCGCGGCCAATGGGCTCCCAAGATGGCCCAATATGCCTTCAAGACAGTCGTGGCAGTTGCTCAGGTTATGCCCAATATGTCCCAAGCTAGCCCTATGACCTATGACTGCCCAAGAGCGGTCCTGCAAGACGGCCCGAGCTGTCTGCATGCATGTATGTATGTATGTATGTATGCATGCACGTGTATTGTAGTAGTTCGGCTTCTTGCTGCAATGCAGCTGCCCATGGTACTTTTGCAGTCCACATGCTCCCACAAACACTTATACGCATGCGTATGCAACCATGCAACATACGTGTATATGCACATGCATAGCCGTGTTGGCTCAGGTCATGTCAGGGCATCCAAAGAGATTGAAGCTGTCAGACCTCGGCAGAAAGTCTCACGTCACCGGTGCAGGTTTAGCTTCTGTGTTGAAAGAGCTGAGGGATTCAGAGGCTGAGTGTCCAAGTGCGACTTCGACTTGGGCCGTGCGGAAGGCCAGACAAGATGTTGCATACCAGGGGGCTCAATTTGGACCGCTCGTGCAGAGACTTCCCGATGACTTCCTCACTCCTGGTTTCGGTTGCTGGGTGATCCACTCATTGGCATTGCTGGAAGTAGCGCTGCCATTGCCGTCGGAGTTTCGCAAGGTGTTCATTCAAACAATGGACGCCAGCAGCAATGTAATGGAATTGATACTGTATCCAGATGAAGTAACACCTGGGAACAGCTTGGGGCTTCACAATTTTCGTAAAGTACAGACGCTCTACTGGGCAATCCACAACATGGGGTATCCAGCCCTGCCCGCCGAGGAAGCATGGATAACTCTGACGCGATGCAGGTCCTCGCATGTGAACAAACTGAGTGGAGGCATGTCTCAATTTACTCGTGCGCTGTTGAAATTGTTTTTTGGGCAACCATCATCTTATGACCTCCGACATGGAGTCTCATTTCAGATTCCAGGGGGGGGCAGCCCACGGCTGCTATTTGCCAAGTTGCATTTAATTGTGCAAGACGAGAGAGCGCACAAGTTCATGCTGACGACAAGAGGCTGTAACGGTGTGAAAATATGCCCACTGTGTTGCAACATTGTGGGCATTAACTCGGCGTATGTCGGTGAGCGCACAGACTTCTGCTTCCCGTCATCGACTTTAGATCGTTCAGAGTTTAAGGCATTGACTGACGAAGACACCTGGTCTATGCAGTCCAGGCTGGAGCATCTGGCAACAACCGACCCCTTCAAGCTGAAGGAAATCGAGGTGCACTATGGTTTCATATATTGCGAAACTGGCGCGATGCAAGATTCGGGTTTACGGGTGAGGCTAGGCTCAGTATGGGGCTGGGACTGGGTGCACATATACGCCGTTGATGGAATATTCAATAATGAGGTGGTCTGTTTGATGCAGTCGCTCGCCGAAGCAACCTATAATAGATTAGGTGCTAAGCAGTTGGCCTGGAATTCCTGAAGCAGTTGGTGCTATAAGCAGCAAGCAGTTAGCATACCTCCAGAATTTCAGGTGGCCTGGTTGTTACAGCAACGCCCGAAACATTTGCAAAGGAAACAAATCATTTACGCCAGGAGGGTCGGGATCCGAGATGTTGGCCCTTGCACCTGTGCTGCATAAGTTTCTCGTCGACATTGCGTATCCTTCTGGCCAGCGCAGACCGCAAGTTGAGAGTGCAATTTTGTTGTGCAAGGTGCTTGAGCTACTCAGCCCTGCAAATTCTGGCGCTGTGAGTGCGAACTCTTTGGGCGATTCGATTTAAACCCATTTGTACGCTCATCAAGTTGCGTATGGAGGGTCCTTGTGGAAACCCAGGAGCCATTGGGCAACCCACATAGGCCCACCATTCGCTCGTTTTAGGCAGTTGGTGTCGCGCTTCCCCATGGAAAGGAAACACCAAACAGTGAAACGTCTTGCGGAGTCTCGCCATAATGACCGTAGTTACGAAAAGGGTTTGGTAGAGGCAGTTGCTCTTGATGCAGTGTAACACTTGCAGCATCTATATTTAAGTCAGACCTCGTGGAGCCGCATGCGGCATCGAAAAAAATGCGTGGTGCCTTGACTTCGGAATTTGGTATCAGCCCTGCAGCAACCATCTTGGCACGTCCAAAAGCATTTGTCAACTTTAAACTCATCAGGGCTGCTGATGTGGTCGCATTCCAGAATGATGATGGGCTCATTCGATTTGGTGAAGTATGGTGCCACTGCAGCATCGATGGCGTCGTTGTCAGCCGCGTGAGCGAATGGGATCTTCAGTCGGTCCAGTTTCACGTTGCAAAATGTCTCGTATTGTAGTGCCTACTTCCAGGCTGCTGGAGCCGACCGTGTTCTGGCCCGCAGAGGTCGGCAGCGTGTGTCAGGTCCTGTTGCCGCCGAAACTTCGGCACATCCTATGCACAAAAATATGAAACATAGTGTTGCTGGCCGTGCTGTCTGGCGGACTTGTTTTAGTTGGTTTTGAGAAGCCCCTCGAATGCCCTCCCTAGGGGCCCCCTGGAGGAACCCTCAAAGGGCCCCTTGGAGCCCATGCGGCCGCTCTCCCCCAGGCCCCCAAAGGGCCCCTCGAAACAATCAATGTGCACGCCGATGCTTCAACTGTGTGCGTTTATGTGTTTTGTGTTGTTTATGTTTGTTTGTCTGCGGCTTGTTTTCGAAAATACATGGCCTTGTCATTTAAAATTTAGTAGATGTTAAAAGTTTTGTTATTGGGAGTATACAGGATAGCGGAGTTAGCGTATCCAGGATAGCGGACTTATCGTAATTAGATTAACCTAGTTAGCTAACCTACTAACACCTGGTTATAAGTACGTCTGTATCTCAAGTACTAACCTAATTCTATATTGTTGTAGTAACCTGCGTAAACAGAAGCTATGTACTCATATGTTCTGTGAGTGCGTGTAAACACCGTCATCCATCCAAGCAGAGGGCCCGAGACAACTTGAGGATGGCCGAAGAGGGCCACAAGAGGGCCTTGAAGAGGCAAAGATCAGCCTGTCCCCGCAGTAAAACGTACATATTCAGCATACTCCCTTGCTTCGTCTTCGCAGTGCCCCAGACGCCCCCGCGGAGCCCCAACACAGCCCAAGAGAGACCCAAGAGGGCCCCAGACGGCCCAAATGGGTCGTCCTGTTGGGCTCACGGAACCCCCCAAGACGGCCCAGGAGGCCCCGAAGCCAACCCAGGAGGCCCCCAAGACGGGCTCAAGGAGGCCCAAGAGGGCCCCGTTCGAAATCATGTTCCCGGAAGTCTCTCCGGGAACATGACTTCCGGGCTCCCAGGGCCCCCTACTGGGCCCCAGGGCAGCCTCAGCGAGGCCACGGAGGGCCCGAGATGGCTTGAAGATGGCCGAAGAGGGCCACAAGAGGGCCTTGAAGAGGCAAATATCGGCCCATTCCCTTAGCAAAACGTGCGTTTTCAGCGTGCTCGCTGGCTTCATCTTCACAGTGCCCCAGACGCCCCCGCGGAGCGCCAAGACAGCCCAAGAGAGACCCAAGAGGGCCCAAGACGGCCCAAAAGGGTCGGCCTGCGGGGCTCACGGAATCCTCCGAGATGGCCCAAGAGGCCGCGAAGCCGGCCTCGTAGTCCCCTGCGGACGCAGGCCGGGCGGCCTGGCAGACCTTTTCCCTGCGCCTCTCCTGGCGGACGCAGAGACGGGGGTCGACCGCGTTGTCCTCAGAGGCGGCTTCAAGCTCTTGGGAGCGCCTATTGGGGCGAAGGACTACTGCGAGGCGTTCACCCAGCGCCGCGCCGACAAGACGAAGCCCGCCCTGGAGGCGCTCGCCAACCTGCACCCCCAGGTGGGCCTCGCGCTCCTGCGCTACTGCGCGAGCTACGCGAAACTCGTGTACAGCGCCCGCGCGGCGCCGTCTGCTCTGCTCTCGGAAGCGTTGCACTGCTTCGACGACGGCCAGCGGCGCGCGCTGTCGAACCTGCTGGCGGCGGACCTGACGGACGCGCAGTGGCACCAGGCAGCCAGAGGGCTCGCCCACGCGGGGCTCGGTCTGCGGGAGCTGTCAGCACACGCGCCCAGCGCTTACTTGGCCAGCCTCGCAGCCACGCGGCACCTGTGCTGCGACCTTGACCCGGCCCACGCGTGGGCGCCGGACAGCGCGGCTACGCTGGAGGGGCAGGCGCTCCTGGCGTACAACGCCCTGCTGGCGCCGGCGGACGGCCTCGACCCGGCGGCGCTCGACAGGGCCACGCAGAAGCAGCTCTCTGCCGCGGTGGACGAACGCGGGCACCAGACCTTTCTGGCGGGCTTGGGGGCAGCTGACCGCGCTGACATCAATTCAGAGATGCTGCCTGGCGCGTCAGTCTTCCTCGTGGCGCAGCCCAGCGAGCAGCTGGGGCTCCTTTTCGAACCCGAGGCGTGCGAGGTCAAGCGCAGGCTCCTCATGCCCGTGTACGAGACTGAGCACTTCTGCCCCTGCTGCGAGGACGTCTGCGACCGCCACGGCCGGCGCGCAGGACTACGCGCGGGGGCCAGGGATCGCGTCCACCGGCACAACGGGGCGAGGAACGTGGTCGGCACCTTCGCCACCAGTGCGGGCTTCAACCCAATGCTCGAGCAACCTGGCCTCCTACCGCCCCGCCCAGACGACGTCCAGGTGAATGGGCGCTGGCCTGCAGATGTCTACATTCCCTTCTGGTTCCAGGGGGCGCCTGCTGCCTTCGACTTCGCGGTGTCCTCGCCGCACAGGCAGGCTGCCCGTGTCCTGGCGTTCCAGGAGGTGGGGCGCGCGGCGCAGGAGTACGAGTTGGCGAAGAGGAACCACCTCGACACAGAGCGGCAGTGCCAGCAGCAGGGGATCGTGTTCATCCCCCTCGTGGCGGAGCCCTCTGGAGGATGGGGCCCGACTGGCGCCGAGACTCTGCGCCGGCTCGCCCGGGCCAGCGATCGGAGACGAGGCGAGGAGCTGGGGGCGGGCGCGGCACGCCTGTTCCAGCGCCTGTCCGTGGCGATCCGCCGGGCGACGGCGCGAGCAGTCCTGAGGAGGCACGCGGAGCTCCCCTCGGCTGGCGGAGCTGTGGCTGCCGCGCCGAGCTTGCTGGCAGAGCTGGTGGAGGACGACGCTTAGAGCGTGTCCGGCCGTCGCTCCTTTTCTGCCCCTCCTCTCGCCGTGTCTTCCACCCGCCCATGCGCGGGCAGCTACTGAGCATTTTGATTTTTTCGTGTTTACGCGAGTGACGATCCCTTCTGCTGTCGTCTTCGTCGTTCGTCGTCGTCGTCCGTCGTTCGTCTTTTCCGCTCCTCTCGCCTTTCCCGCTCCTCCGCCGCCGGCGTCTCCTCCCCTCGGGGGACCATTCCTTGCGGTGGGTTGGTGAACGGTGCGCGCCCTGCTCCCGCTTGCGGAAGCTGGGGCGTGCGCCGATCGCCTCTCGCTGCTTTGCGTGGCCCCCTGCTCGCCCTTGTGCCCCTCGGGGCCTCCCCCGTCGTTGCTGCTTGCTGATGGATCGACGCTAGGAGAATCAGCTCCCTCCTGCGCCTGCTCTCGTTGCAGTCTTCATGCAGTGGTTACCCTTTTCTGCTCGTGGGCAATCCGCTCGCTGAGCGCAGTCATGACAGCCCGGAGGCCCCCAAGATGGCCTCAGGGAGGCCCAAGAGGGCCCCGTTCGAAATCATGTTCCCGGAAGCCTCTCCGGGAACATGACTTCCGGACTCCCAGGGCCCCCTACTGGGGCCCAGGACAGCCTCAGCGAGGCCCCGGAGGGCCCGAGATGGCTTGAAGATGATGGCCGAAGAGGGCCACAAGAGGGCCTTGAAGAGGCAAAGATCAGCCTGTTCCCGCAGTAAAGCGTAATTACATATTCAGCATACTCCCTTGCTTCGTCTTCGCAGTGCCCCAGGCGCCCCCGAGGAGCCCCAAGACAGCTCAAGAGAGACCCAAGAGGGCCTAAGACGGCCCAAAAGGGTCGTCCTGTGGGCTGACGGAACCCCCCAAGACGGCCCAGGAGGCCCCAGAGCCAGCCCAGGAAGCCCCCTGGACGGCCCCAGGGAGGCCCAAGGGCCCCGTTCGAAATCATGTTCCCGGAAGCCTTTCCGGGAACATGACTTCCAGGTTCCCAGGACGCCCAAAGACAGCCCCCAGAGGCCCCTGACACGCCGAAGATGGCCTCAGGACGGCCGACGACGCCGCCAAAACGCCCCAAGGGCGCCTCCAGAGGCCCCTCCAAAGGGCCCCAGAAACCGAATATTATCAATTTTCCATTGGTTTTTGAAGCATTCTTGCGCTCTCCCATGATCCGCCTTCCCACGGTCGCGGACCGCGTCAGAGGCCCTTCAGATCGCTCCAAGACGGCCGAACAGGCTCCCAAGAAAGCCCAGAGACGGCCCAGGAGGCCCCCCAGATAAGTCAAGAGGGCCTCGAGAGCGCCCCAAGAGAGCCCCAAGAGCAAGAGCGACCCAAAGGGCACGAAGAGCGCGACATTTCAAGGTCTCAGGCCCGAGAGGCTCCTAGGACACCCCCGGAGGCCATCAAGAGGTTCCCAAGAAGCCCCGTGAGGCTCCCAAGGGGCCCCCCCTGGAAGCCCCAACATGCCCCCAAGGGGCCCCCAGGGAAGCCCCCTGGGGGCCCCCAAGACACTTCGGTAAATCGTATTTCCCAGATAGCTTTCCGGGAACATGATTCCTTGGGCTTCCGCCCGCCGCCCCAACCATGTTTCCAATAGGTTTGCCGACAAGGCCAAAAGGCGCCCCTCGGTGAGCCCCCAGAGGCCCCCTCTTAGAGAGCCGAACAAATCATGCTCCCGGAAAGCTTCCCGGGAACGTGATTCTCTATCTCGGAGTAGGCCCGGGGGGGGGGGGGCGGGCCGCTGCCTGTTCCCCCCATCGGTGCCCACCGGGGGTTGCGGGGGGGTCCAGAGCTCCCAAGGCGGCCTGAGCCCGCCCCAAAGCAGGCCACGACAGGCTAAGGGGGCCCCGAGAAGGCCCAAGACGGAACACGCTCCAGGACGGACTCAAGAGGCTCCCCGAGAGGGCCCTGGAAGGCAAGATTCACTCGTTTTCCGAGTGTTTTGGATTTGGGCGTTCTCGCTTTTACCGCTTTCCAGCGTTCCCTTCACGGCCTCGGAGACCCTTCAGATCGCTCCAAGAAGGCCCACGGACCCCGACGAGGGCCCCAAGACGGCCCAGGATGCTCCCCAGACAACCCAAGTGTGCCCCAGGAGCGCGCCAAGAGAAGGCCCAGAGGGGTCCCGAGGCGGTCCGGGTCCGCCCCGAAGCATGCCACGACAGGCTAATGGAGGTCCCCAGAGGGCCCTAGACGGTCCCAAGAGGCTCTGAAGACGCCCAAGCTGCCCTCAAGACGGCCGACGAGGACTCCATCACGCTCCAGGACGGACTCAAGAGGCTCCCCGAGAGGGCCTTCGGAGGCAAGATTCACTAATTTTCCGATGGTTTTTGAAGGATTTAGGCGTTCTCGCTCGGAGGCCCTTCAGATCGCTCCAAGACGGACCACGAGGCTCCGAAGAGGGCCCCAAGACGGCCCAGGAGGCTTCCGTAGCCATTTTGGCTCAAGCCATTTTAGATCAAACCTTTATCCTCGAGCTTTCTCGGTGCGCCAATTTTCATACACCCAAAGCCAACTCGTGCCCCAGTGTTAGAGGCCAACATGATTCGTTCCACGGTTTTCACGCGCGCTGGCCGCATCGGCTTCCGCTTGCCATGGTCACACGCTTTGGGAGTCAGTTGCACCGCCTCTAACGCCCGTCCATGGAGGGGCCAGCACAGCACGAGTCCGCCCTGTCAACCGTTCTGCCGCGATGTGGGGATATCCAGTCAAACGGAAACGTCCCCTTCCCCTACATATACAGGCATCAAAGGTGTTGTCGTCCATGCGGAGAAGGGTTTCAGGGGCGTGCTCCAGAATGCGAAAGGCCCAGTTCTCGACGTAGGTTGTGGAAGCGGTTACAAGACTGTGCGGTTGGAGGGGTACATACCTGAGGGCGTGGAGCTCCATGGGGTTGACACGAACCCATTGTACGGGACGATGTGGGAGTCTCTCGACACGCGCGCGAAGTTCCACTTGGTGAAAGTCGGCGAGGCGCTTCCCTTCGTGGACTGCAACTTCGACATCGTGATCATGTCCCTCATGTTGCACCACATCCCGTTGCAGGTCGCCGAGGCTTTCCTTTCCGAGCTATCCCGGGTTTTGTGCGTCGGCGGCAAGCTGGTCATCGAGGAGCAGATTTGCAAGGGCACCATGCAAGATGTTATGGAGCCGCTTTGGGATGAGTCGCAAGGTTGTCTGGAGGCGTACCTCTCCGCACAAGCGTTCTTGCCAAAGCTCGGCTTCACGTTGCATCAGCAGGAACTTTTCTCAGAAGAGTATCGGTACCACACGGGCCAGGGAGTCGTCGACGACATCATGGATTGCAACCCGCAGCTCTGGGATCTACCCGACCTTGGAGAGCGCGCGCGCAAGGTCCGCCACGTCTTCGAGCGCGTCAAGGAGCCCTACAACTCGAACGGCTTCCCTTACGTCCTGCGCATGCCCACCCGCTTCGAGGTCTGGTCTAAGAGCTCCGCCGCGCCCGCGCCCCTCCACCAGCTGAGGCTGCAGGGGCTTGCGGGCCGTCCCGCGGTCGCGCTGCAGAAGCGCATGTTCACGCCCGGCAGCGAGTACCTCTCCCCCGAGGTAGCGCCCCCGAGGCCGCCATTCCCCCTCTGCATGGAAGTCTGCCCCGGCGCAGAAGCCGAGTTGAAGGAGCACGGGGCAGAGATGAGGAAATTGTTGAACTCACGCCTGCACGAGGTCGGCGCGGTCCTCTTCCAGGGGCTCCCCCTGAGTGGCACCAAGGACTTCGACGAGCTCATCGGCAGCCTGGGTTGGGAGCTATTTGGGGAGTATAAGGGCGGGACTGCGATCAGGAAGATATCGTCGGAAGCTTCCATGGAGGCAAGCGCGGAGCCTTTCAATTTCACGATCGAGCCGCACCAGGAGCTTTCGTACAGCAGCGCGTTCCCTGCCAAATTCGCCTTATATTGCGAGCGAGAGGCCAGCCTCAATTCTGGGTGCGAGACGGTCATCACTGATTTCCGGCAGGTCACAGACAAGTTGGACAAAGCTTTCTTCCACGGTGCGAAGGCAATGGGCTTTAAATACGCACTACGCATGAGTTGCGAAAGGACTAACCCTGCTGCGCACTACCCTTTCTTCTGGCAGAGGCAAATCTACGACTCCAAAGAGGCGACCGAGATGTGGTTGAACAGGAAGGGCTACACGTGGTCCTGGGAGGCCGACGGCACCCTCGTCATGGAGATTGTGCTCCCCAGCGTGAGAACGCACCCAATCACAGGCGAGGACATTTTTTTCGCACAGCCCCACTGCTTCAGCGCATCGTACAGTGTGGCGCACCCTATCCTCATGCTGGACTTTGTCAATGAGTGGAGCAGGGCCCCGGACGATCTGCCGTTTCGCATCTCGTACGGTGACGGGTCGGCCGTGAGCGATGAGACTATCAACCACGTGAGGAAGACGATCTACGATTGTAGCGTCGCCTTCGCCATGCGGAGCGGAGACCTGCTGATGCTGGACAACATGCTCGCGGGACACGGCAGGATGAGCGGCAAGACTGGGAGCGGCAGGAAAATGATGTCCGCTTTGTTGCAGCCGATGGGGAGCGATTGAGCTTGCAGGGGCACTGCGCGAGCGCGCTGAATAGCGAGTTCGAAATTATGCATAGAGCTCGATGCCCGATGCCAACATACCAGCTTTTGTCGAGTTTGGTCACAGCGCTCAATATGTTGTCGGTTGTGTACAGAGGTCCTTCATCGCACGCCGAAAACCCGACAATGAAATCAGCATATATATATATATATATATATATATATATATTTATAGAAATGCATCTACGCGTTACTTTGCGTCTCTCAGCAGCTTTAGAGTTCGATCTCGTGCACGGAATGCAAGCGCAGTGTCGAAACGCTTGAATTGTCCAACATACGGCCCAACAGGCTGTTATTCCGCTTCCGCTTGTTCCTTATTCCCCTTTCACAATTCATCCGCCGCCTCCTCCTCCTTCTCCTCCTCCTCGCAGGGCCCGAACATCCGCCCAGCAGGCTTGAGCCTGCCGTCGCGACGGCCGGGCTGTGGTGTGATGCAGTGCCTGGTGGAGCCAGGTGCGGGTCCGAGATTTTTCATGAATGCGGTCAGCAGAGACCCTGATAGACCAAACATCGATTGAAAAGAAAATGAAGCCCCCCCCCAAAAAAAAGAAACAAAAAAAAGAAGACGGCCCAGGAGGCTCCCCAGACAACCCAACTGTGCTCCAAGAGCTCCCCAAGAGAGGGCCCAGAGGGGGACCGCCAACCGATATTTCGAGGTCTCTGGCCCTAGAGGCCGCCTGTAGGCCCCCGGAGGCCACCAAGAGGCTCCCACGAAGCCCCGTGAGGCGCCCAAGAGACCCCCAGGAAGCCCCAAGAGATACCCAAGGGGCTCCCAGGGAACGCCTGAGAGGCCCCCCGACACACCCCAAGAAATCATGTCCCCAGAAAACCTTCGGGGGACATGGTTCATCATGGGCCCGAGAGTTCCGGAGGCCCCTCGGGGGCCCCCAGGGAACGCCCAAGAGACCCCCCAACACACCCCAACAAACCATGTCCCCAGAAAGCCTTCTAGGGACATGGTTCATCATGGGCCCGCGAGTCTCAGGAGGCTTCGAAGTACCATCATGCTACAGGAGAGCTGTCTGGGAAGTTGATTGGGAACATGACTGATCGCCTTCTCGCGGCCCTCCGCAGATCGTTTCGCGCAAAGTTACCCCAAGTGCCCTCTGGAACCGACGACGACGACGAAACCACGAAGACGACGACGACGACGACGACGACGCGCCCCAATAGGCGACGACGACTTTACGACGACCGACGACGACGGCGGCACGCCCCAACAGGCTCCCCAAGACGCCCCCAAACCCATGCTCCCAGAAGGCTTCCTGGGAACCCGATTCATACGGCCTCCGCCCCCCTACACGACCATTTTCCTCGAAGGCTTTTCTGAATGCAGATTGGCATGCGTGTATTGTGGTCCACTACTTCAGTGGAGCAGTCAAGTCGTCAATGCCTGGGGCCTGCTAGAACCTGAGCGCGCGCGAAGCGCGCGCGATGGTTCTAGTATATATATATATATATATATAGATACCTATACGACGACCCTTCGGGTGATGAGGAGGTTGCATGGGGGAACCAACTGATGAAAACTGCAATGGGACACCATCTGGACACCCTGGGGAATGATAAATGCCACCATCGGGACACCATCGGGACGCAATTGTGGTCCATCCTTCCACGATTTATCTGTCGATCCCACTATCGGCCTCACTATAGGTCTCGCTATCGATTTTACTATCGATCTCACTATATGATTATTGATCTCACTATCGGTCTCATTATCGATCTCACTGTCGGTTCCGCTATGGATCTCGGTATCGATCTCATTCCCTGTCTGTCGATCCGTCACTGGTCCCACTGTCATGTGACGGGGATCTAGCACCCTTTGAGTCCTGGCGGGGTCCGAGTCCCCTCCAGGCCGGCTGTGAGGGAGCCGCCAAACGGACCCCAGAGCGATCAAGCAGCCGTCCTGACGGCCTGAGACTGCCCCGAGCTAGCCCGAAGACGGCCGCCAGGGGTCTCAGACGGCCCAAGAAGCTTTCCAAAGGGCCCAAGAGGCCCCCACGACGGCCCAGGAAGGCTCCAAGAAGTCCCCGACGAGTGACCCGAGAGACCAACATTATTTATTTTCCATCGGTCTTTGACGGATGTTTGCGTTCAACCTTTTTCGGGCTTGCACCGCTCCAAGACGGTCAAGGTGCCCCAGACCGCCCCGAGAAGGCCCAAAAGTCCGCCAAGAAATTTCAACACGGCGTCAGAGCATCCTTGGGAGCACCAATATGACTCGATAGGGCCCCAAGAGGCCCAATGATCGCCCCCATGCGTGTCATCATCCTCATCATCATCCACATCGTGGTCGACACCACCATCATAACCGTTCATCATACGCATTTACATGCTCATACTGATCGATCACAGCATCGTTCCCGCAATCCTCAACATTGATACCCGCAGCATCGTCATTTGGGTAGGGCCAGGGGTGAACAGCGACCAGGACAGGATGTGGAAGTCACATCCTAAACTGTAGTCCAACCGTCGACATCTCTCTGCGAGCTGGGATTTCAGAGAACCTGATCGCGCGCGAAGCGCGTGCGACGGTTCTAGTATCTATCGATCTCATTTGCGGTTCCGCTGATCACTAATTATCGATCTCATTATTTGCTAATCGGTCTCACTATCCGTCTCACTATCGATCGATCGGTCTCACGATCAACCGCACTATTTCACTATCGGTCTCAGGACATTTGAGCGATCTGATTATGGATCTTACCATCGGTAACTATCGATCTACCAGTCTCATGATCAGTAGGTCTCACTATCATCTCACAATCGATCCCACTATCTGTCTATCGATGTCGCTATCGATAGGTATCACACCCATCGATCTCACTCTTTGCCTATCTATCGATCTCACGGGACAACCATCGGGACACACATCGGAATACCATAGGGACACCATCGGAACACCACATGTGGACACCATCGGGCCACCATGTAGACATTCATCGGGACACCATGGGGGCACCATGTGGACACCATCGGGTCACCATGGGGTCACCATCAGGACACCATCGGGACATCATCAGGACACCATCGCGAGACCATCGGATTACCATCGGGACACCATCGAGAAACCATCGGAACACCCCCGAGCCACAGCCAGCCAACCCGCATGACATCCCCGGGCCGCCGCCGGGCAACCGGACGGAGGAGCAACATTGGGCCCGGTTTCGCTTTAGCAACGGCCCGCCCAAGATCGCCCAAGCAGTTTCGCTTCGCACGCGCACGACACGACGCCGAATCCGATTTCCTGGTTGGGGTCTCCGTTTCATTTCGATTTCACCCCCCATTTTCCGATACATGTATTCTGTGGTTGCGCGGGCTGGCAGCGATCGCGCTGAACGCAGCGTTGTATCATGAACACCTCAGGGGGGGATATTTTGTCCTGCATCTGGTGGAACGTACGCGACATGACCACAGATCTTCATTGATCCACTTCCAATTATGGCTCTTGGCCTATCCTGCTACCTCAGGCTGACGCGCCTGCGTGCCAGGAGGAGGACGAGGAGGAGGAGGAGTAGGAGGAGGAGGAGAAGAACGGAAAGTATCGAGGAGGGGGAGGAGCACCAGGGAAAAGGGGAGAAGGAGTATGAGGCTGGTTTCGATTATAAAAGGATGATGATGATGATGATGATGATGAGGATGATGATGATGATGCGGAAGATGATGATGATGATGATGATGATGATGATGATGATGATGATGATGATGATGATGATGATGATGATGATGATGATGATGATGATGATGATGATGATAATGATGATGACGATATTGATGCTGATTATGATGATGATGAGGATGAGGATTATTATGATTAGGATGTTGATGATTATGTTGATGATGATGGTGGTGTTGTTGATGAAGATGATGATGTTGATGCTAGTGCTAATGCTGATGCTGATGATGATGGTGATGATGCTGCTGTTGATGATGCTAATGATACTGCTGATGCTGATTGTGGTGGTGATGATTGTGCTGGTGATGTTGATGATGGTGATGCTGCTGCTGATGATGATGCTGATTATGATGATGATGATGCTGATGATGATGATGCTGCTGATTATTATGATGCTGATGATGGTGATGCTGATGCTGATGCTAATTCTGATTATGATGATGATGCTAATGATGATGCTGATGCTGATGCTGCTGCTACTTCTGATGATGCTAATGAGGATGATGATGATTATGATGACGAGGAGGAAGGTGATGACGACGATGATGGCGATGCCGATGACGATGATGATGGTGATGGTGATGGTGAGCATGATGATGCCGAAGATGATGATCATGATGATGACGATGATGAAGATGCTGCTGATGATGAAGATGAATATGCAGATCAATAGGAACATGAAGATGACTGTAAATATGACGATGATGCTGATAACGGTGTTGGTGGTGTTGACGACGACGATGTTGATGTTGATGTCGATGATGACTACGTTGATGATGATGATGACGATGATGATCATGCTGATGTAGATGCTGTTGCTGGTGCATGCTGATGATGTCACTGATAATGATCTGAATGAGAGTAGTAATAATTATTTAAAAAAAGTAATGATAATCATGACGATGATGACGATGCTGATGATGATGATGATGAATATGCTGATGCTGATAATGATGCTGATAATAATGAAAATGATGATGAGCATGATGATGATGCTGATGATGCTGATGATGATGATGCTGATGGTGATGGTGATGTCGATGATGATGATGATGATGATGATGATGATGATGGTGATGATGATGATGATGATGATGATGATGATGATGATGCTGATCATGATGATGATGATGATGGCGATGATGGTGGTGATGACTATGATGTTGATGATGCTGATGGTCGCGATGATGACGGTGGCGCCGACGACGATGGTGATGATGATGATGATGATGATGATGATGATGAAGATGATGGTGGTGGTGATGATGATGGTGGTGTTGACAATGAACATGCTGATGATGCTGATGCTGATGGTGATGACGGTGATGATTCCAATCATGCTGCTGATGATGATGATGATGATGATGGTGATTATGAGGATGAGGATGAGGATGAGGATGCTGATGATGATGATGATGATGATGATGATGATGATGATGATGATGATGATGGTGGTTGTGGTGATGATGATGGTGATGGTGAGGAGGAGGAGGAGGAGGAGGAGGAGGAGGAGGAGACGGATAATGAGGTGGAGGTGGAGCAGGAGGAGGAGACGGATAATGAGGTGGAGGTGGGCATGTCGAGGAGGAAGAGGGGGAGAAGGAGGAGGAGTAGGTGAAGGAGGAGGAGGAGGCATTGGTCAAGAGAACGAGTAGAAGGGGCATGAGGGAGCAGGAGGAGGAAGATGAGGACGAGGAGGAGGAGGAGAAGGAGGATGAGGAGAAGGCAGGCGAGGGGCAGGATGACAAAAGGAGGTGGGGACGGCCGGGCCGGGCGGGGGCCAGGCGATCGGTCGTGCACAGGAGGAGCGCGCAGAGCATCTACCTGAACGCCGCCCGGGCCAGCGTGCTCTCGCAAGGCGCCCCGTACATGCACGCATGATATTTTCTCTTCGGGGGTTCGTAGGGTTAGGGTGAAGCCCGCGCCTTCTAAGAAGCAGCCCCCCTCCAAGCAGCTTTCCCTCCTCCCCTACCCCCCCTTCTGCGCGCCGCCGCAGTGTGGCCGCGGACGTTGTCCGTTTGAGTCAGGAGGTCGCCTGCCCAACAGTGGCCGCTGTCGGCGTTGGACAACAATTGCCGTTGGGCATCGAAACCATCTTTTCCGTACCCGTTTCGAATGAGCCAGACCATTTGCCTGGACTTCTATAAGGGGGGTTATCCCGAGGTAGGGTGAGGGAACGAACCGCCCTAGATGCTCGCAGTTCACTCTTCCAGGGGGCGTTTGGAGCGACTTTCCTCCCAACCCCACCCCCTGCCCCTGCCCCACCTTCACGTCCTCCCGACCTCTGTTCGAATATCTGCCGGCACATCAAGTCGGGGACCCCCAAACGGGGTGGTGACCACACCGTGTGGTGAGTCGGTGGGGATTCGGGGTCACCGCACGGTTTTGGGATTCGGGTCGTTCTCCGAGGACGTCTCGGGCGACAGGGGCTTCCGGGATCCCAGAACCGTGCGGTGACGGACCGTGCGGTGAGGTTTTGGGGCATTTCGAGGTCACCGCAGGGTTTGCAAGGGCTCCCACGAAGGCGCGAAGTTGTTCGCGCTTCGTGGTCCTCGTTCCTTCTCGCCCTCCTCCTCGTCTTCCTTTTCTCTCTTTTGCAGAGCGCGAGAGAGCGCGAAGCTATTCGCGCTTCGCAGAGCGCGAAGCGCGAAGTTGGGAGCCCTAGGTCTGTCACCGCACCGTTTCGGGACTCCAAGTCAATACGAGTGCCTCAACATCCGAGACGAGCTCCACCGAAGGCCCCAGTGGCACAGTTCGCATGCGCCCTCCCCGCCCACCGCAGGCCCATTCTGGCACACCCCTCACACGGTCCGTGGCCCCATAGCGAGCTCCACCGAAGGTCCAAGTGGCACAGTTCGCATGCGTCCTCCCCGCCCACCGCAGGCACATTTTGGCACACCCTTCACACGGTCCGTGGCCCCATAGGGAGCTCCACCGAAGGCCCCAGTGGCACAGTTCGCACGCGCCCTCCCCGCCCACCGCAGGCCCATTTCGGCACACCCCTCACACGGTTCGTGGTCCCATGGGGAGCTCTACCGAAGGCCCCAGTGGCACAGTTCGCATGCGCACTCCCCGCCCACCGCAGACCCATTTCGGCACACCCCTCACACGGTTCGTGGCCCCATGGGGAGTTCTACCGAAGGCCCCAGTGGCACCCCAGTGGCACAGTTCGCATACGTTTTCCCCGCCCACTGCAGGCCCATTTTGGCACACCCCTCACACGGTTCGTAGCCCCATAGGGAGCTCCACGTAAGGCCCCAGTGGCACAGTTCGCATGCGTCCTCCCCGCTCACCGCAGGCCCATTTTGGCACACCCCTCACACGGTTCGTGGCCCCATAGGGAATTCCACCGAAGGTCCCAGTGGCACAGTTCGCATGCGTCCTCCCCGCCCACCGCAGGCCCATTTTGGCACACCCTTCACATGGTCCGTGGCCCCATAGGGAGCTCCACCGAAGGCTCCAGTGGCACAGTTCGCATGCGTCTTCACCGCTCACCGCAGGCCCATTTCGGCACACCTTTCAAATGGTTCGTGGCCCCATAGCGAGCTCCACCGAAGGCCCCGCTGGCACAGTTCGCACGCGCCCTCCCCGCCCACCGCAGGCCCATTTCGGCACACCCCTTACACGGTTCGTGACCCCATAGGGAGCTCCACCGAAGGCCCCAGTGGCACAGTTCGCACGCGTCCTCCCCGCCCACCGCAGGCCCATTTTGGCACACCCCTCACACGGTTCGAGGCCCAATCGGGAGCTCCACCGACGGCCCCAGTGGCACAATTCGCATGCGTCTTCCCCGCCCACCGCATGCCAATTTCAGCGCACCCCTCACACGGTTCGTGGCCCCATGGGGAGTTCTACCGAAGGCCCCAGTGGCGCAGTTCGCATGCGTCCTCCCCGCCCACCGCATGCCCATTTCGGCGCACCCCTCACACGGTTCGTGGCCCCATAGGGAGCGCCACCGAAGGCCCCGCCCCAGTGGCACAGTTCGCATGCGTCCTCCCCGCCCACCGCATGCCAATTTAGGCACACCCCTCACACTGTTCGTGGCCCCATAGGGAGCTCCACCGAAGGCCCCAGTGGCACAGTTCGCATGCGTCCACCCCGCCCACCGCATGCCCATTTAGGCACATCCCTCCCACGTTTCGTCGCCCCATCGGGAGCTCCACCGAAGGCCCCAGTGGCTGCGCCCGCATGCCGCCCCCGCACCCATTCCGGCACACCCTTCACGCGCTTCGTGGCCCCATAGGGAGCTCCACCGAAGGCCCCAGTGGCAGGGTCCGCATGCCGCCCCCGCAGGCCCATTTTGGCACACCCCTCACACGGTTCGTGGCCCCATAGGGAGCGCGGGCGACGATTATATGTACACTGGCGGTATTCACAGCTGCATATGGTTGGGTCCTTCGCCAGGCTAATTTTAACGATTGTGCGCGGCGCTCATGCGAGAGCCACATTTTGAAAACGGGCCGCCCTCCATCTGTGAAAATGTTGCCATGGTGAGGAAGTCTCAGGCGCTACGCCTGGCCGCCCTAAAAACTGGCTTCGGTGTGCGACAGGGAGAAGTTGCTTATAAGGAAAAGGAATTGATGATGATGGTGATGAGGATGACGACGATGATCATGATGATGGTGATGATGATGATGTTGGTGCTGATGCTGATGATGATACTGATGACGGTGATCATGATGATGATGATGATGACGACGGTGATGCTGCTGATGAGAATAATACTAAAGTTAATAATAATAATGAGGATGGTGATGATGGTGATGGTGATGATGGTGATGATGACGATGACGATGGTGATGATGGTGATGATGCTGACGGTGATGATCATGATGATTATGATGATGATGGTGATGATGCTGATGGCAATGATAATGACAATGGCTATGGCGATGGCGATGGCGATGGCGATGGCGATGGCGATGGCGACGATGAGTATGATAGTGATGATGATGTTTATGGTGATGGTGATGGTAGTGATGATGACAATGCTGATGCTGATGCTGATGCTGATGGTGATGCTGATGGTGATGGTGATGGTGATGGTTGTGGTGGTGATGATGATGATGATGATGATGATGATCATGATCATGACGTGCATCGTGGCGCAGTCCCAGGAACCGCCCTACACTGCGTGCGACAGGAGTCAGCACATCACAACATGATACCATACGAGCAAATTGCAGACTTACATGCCCAAACACAGGCTGACTGCAGTTCCTTACCGGGCTCGCACGTCCCTCAAGGACGAACGAGTTTCGGCACGAATCATTGCTTGATCTTTCGTGTCTCCGTGTCCTCTGGGCCGCTCAGGTGCGCGAGCAGACAGCACGCCGGAGTGCGGGACCACGGGTGGCACGGGACTCTGGCCCACTACCATGAACCTCATCACGGTCATGGTCGGCGCTGGCCGGGCAGGGGCGGGCGGGAGCAGGGGAGGAGGCCTTGCTTTTTATCTCGAGCAGTGGCGAAGCGTCTTAGCTTGCCTATAGGCCCACCGAAGAATGCTCTAAGAATTTCTTGTGGTCTGCACGAAATGTTCTTACTTACAACATTTTTGGCTGAGACTTCCTTGCTTCAACACATCGGGCTTATGATTCTAGAACATAACCCCCACATCCTGAATGGTGCTCTTGTTTTTTCTGGAACACCCTCTCCTTCTCCTTCTCCTCCTTCCTCTCCATCTTCCTCCCTGCTACTACTACTGTTATTAATACTACTAATAATACTAATATTATTATTCGTACTACTACTGCTACTATTCCTACCACTACTACGACTACTACTACTACTACTACTACTACTACTACTACTACTACTACTTCTACTACTACAACTATTACCAGTATTCTTACTACTACTACTACTACTACTGCTGCTACTACTACTACTACTACTACTTCAACCACTACTACTACTACTACGACTACCACTACTACTACTACTACTACTACTACTACTACTACTACTACTACTACTACTATTACCACTACTACTACTACCACTACTACTACAACTACTACAACTACTACAACTACTACTACCACTACTACTACTACTACTACTACTACTACTACGACTACTACTACTACTACTACTACGACTACTACTACTACTACTACTACGACTACTACGACGACGACTACTACTACTACTACTACTACGACTACAACTTCTACTTCTACTACTACTACTACTACTACCACTGGTACGAGCTATTAACTACTACTTACTGGCTACTACCTACGAGCTACGAAATAGGATTAATATTAATGCTTTCGACTACTACGACTACTACTACCACTATTTCTACTTCTACTACTACTACTACTACTACTACTGCTGATACTCCTACCACAACTACTACGACTACTACGGAGACCTAGTACTACTACTACTATTACTACTACTTGTAAGGACTACCTCTACTACTGC
>CAUYUJ010014748.1:285000-312500 GCA_963575745.1 Prorocentrum cordatum | reverse complement strand
TCCTCCTCCTCCTCCTCCTCCTCCTCCTCCTTGGCCGGAGCAACGGGGCGGCAGGCGTGCTGGGCTTCCCGGCCCTCTTCGCCAAGACGGGCCTGGCTTTCGGCTCCATGCTGCTCGTCTTCTGCTGCGTCCGGGGGGATGGGGTTCCGAAGGGGAGGAGAAGGAGGAGGAGGAGGAGGAGAAGGAGGAGGAGGCGGAGGAGAAGGACGAGGAGGAGGAGGAGGAGGAGGAGGAGGAAGCGGAGGAGGAGGAGCAGGAGGAAGAGGAGGAAGACGAGGAGGAGGAGGAGGAAGAAGAAGAAGAGGGAGGGAGGTAGGGAGGGTAGGGAGGGAGGGAGGGAGGAGAGGAGGGAGGAGGGAGGAAAGGAGGGAGGCAATGAGTGAGGGGGGGGAATGAGGAGGGAGGGAGGGAGGGAAAAAGGGGGGAGGGAGGGAGGGAGGGAGGGAGCATGAGGAGGAGGAGGAGGAGGAGGAGGAGGAGGAGGCGGAGGCGGAGGCGGAGGAGGAGGAGGAGGAGGAGGAGGGGGAGGAGGAAGAAGAGGAATAATAATAATAATAATAAGACGAATAATAATAATACTAATAATAATAAGAATAATAATAATAGTAATAATAATAATAATAAGAATCAGAAGAAGAAGACGAATAAGACGAATAATAAGAATAATAATAAGAAGAAGAATAAGAGGAATAACAATAATAATAAGATGAAGAATAGTACGAATAATAAGAATAATAAGAATGATAATAAGAAGAAGATTAATAAGAAGAATAATCATAATAATAATAAGAAGAATAAGCAGACTAATAAGAATAATAATAAGAAGACGAAGAGGAGGAGGAGGAGGAAGAGGAGGAGGAAGAGGAGGAGGAAGAGGAGGAGGAGGGAGGAGGATGTGAAGGAGGAGGGGGAGGACGAGGGGGTGGAGGGAGGAGGAGGAGGAGGAGGAGGAGGAAGAAGAGGAGGATGACGTCGAGGAGGAGGAGGAGGAGGAGGAGGAAAAGGGGGATGAGGAGCCAGGAGGAGGAAGAGGAGGAGGAAGAGGAGGAGGAGGAGGAAGAGGGAGGGCGGGAGGGAGGGGAGGGAGGGAGGGGAATGCGGGAGGGAAGGAAGGAGGCAATGAGGGAGGGGGTGGGGGAGCGAATGAGGGAGGGAGGGAGGAAGAAGGGGGAGGGGGGAGGGAGGGAACGAGGGAGGGAGGAGGAGAAGGAGGAGGAGGAGGAGCAAGAGCATGAGCATGTCTGTTCACTTAATGAAACCTCGCCTTGCACTTGGGAAGAGGGGGAACTCCACACAGTCATCTGTTGGGCCTCCTTCCTGGACCTTCTGAGCACTTTGGGCCAGAGTCCTAGTCTTGAGTCGGGCCTGTCCCTCTACATGGGGAATATTCAAAAATAGTCAGCTACTAGTATGGGGACGATGTTTCGTCTACTTTTGGCTATGTTTGAGCGTTTTGTGGGTACTTTTATTTGTTCTTCCAAAATCCGCCTGCACGGGGGCATGCCCGACCTAATCCTAGTCGGATCCTCCTTACATGCACGGTTCCCGTAGGAGGGCTGTTCAAATCGCATTCCCGATGTGGATTGCAGGATCGCTTATTGGCAAAACGATTGCAGGCACCACAGCACCAGAGGCGTACTTTAGTACACAAGATCACGCTATGGCTCTTAAGGACCCAGTCCCCCCCCCCTATGTGAACACGGCCGCGAACCCCGAGGACGTGAAGCGATCCAGTCAGGTTTAAAGGGTGAAAGCGCTGGCTGGCCTTCCAGAGGCCCGCGGTCGCCAGGGTCGAGGTCCCGACGCACCTGAAACATCAGCGGCCACACTCGGCCACACTCTTCCAAAACGTGGGAAGTCGAAACATTAGCCGCTGCAGGCGGTGCTGGCGGAGGAGGGATCGGGGAGGAGTGAGCACGCTTGCCTCTCACTGCTCCCGTGGGTCCTGCGCCCGCGCCATCACTGTCAAGAGTTGCACGTGGGAGCCGACGCCGTACACGATACGCGTCACGCTCGAGCTGAAGAATCCGAAACTGAACATCTGTTGCTAGACACATTTCGTGAGTCGCCTGGCTTGCAATCTCGTCAATCACTGCAAGGCCCAACATCTGCCAAGATGGTACTCTCCCTGCCATCATATCCTCCGGGCCCCGATGTGAGTGAACAAAGAGACGTCGATCAACTGTGGGTCTTTGGTTTTTCACTCCTGTTCAATCATTGCCCATAGATCTGCGTCAACACCTGATGGTCGAAGATGCAGCCGTCTCTCCCAATCACGACGCACAGTCTCGCAGTCGGAGATGTATTGAGTGTGCCCACTGCACTGACCGCCGCTTGTTCTCTGGCGGCAGCTGACCCAAAAAAGTATCGGAGGCGACGATAGGGGCGAATAGCCCAGGGGGGAGCAGTACATGTATCCAGGGGTGCCGATGATCTATGTCTTCTACCCGGCTCCCGGGCGAATACGTGTAATGCCCGCCCCTGGGCTATTCGCCTTTCTATCGTCGCCGCCGAAAGTAGTGAGTCAGGTGGGAATTCGGGGTCACCCCACGGTTTCGGGCCTCGAATCGTTCTCCGAGGACGTTTCGGGTGACCAGGCCTCCGCGGTCCCAAGACCCTTCGGTGGCGGACCGTGCGGTGAGGTTTCTTAGGGTTCTGAGGTCACCGTGCGGACTGCCACCACACGGCTTTGGGACCCCCAAGTGTAAGCCGTTTGTGTATTTTTCTTCGGTAGTAGTTAGAAGGAGGAGCTAGGCTCAGAGAGAGGAACAGTTGAGATACCGCTACTCTTGCCTCATTTCCGCCTTTTCGGGCCTCCTGGGATGCCCACGTGGTCACTGCTGGACTCGTTTCGAATTTTTGGTTAGAGTGCACCCTGGGAGAGGTCCAGGGGGTCGCGGAATCGGTATCTCTTGGTTTCTTTCTCGGCCGTTTTGCTCATCGCGGTCTGGGCCAGAGCGGTTGCCCTTCTCCAAGGGGGCGGCACGAGGGCGCGAAGATAGGCGCGCATCGTGGGACGCGATGCGCGAAGTCAGGCGACCAAGGCTTTTTCAAGCTTTTTCGTCCTCGTAAGTAGGATGAGGAGCAGGAGCGTTCGTTCGACGCTGCTCGACTGGTGCCCTCCTCCTGTTCACTCCTCCTCCTCCTCCTCCTCCTCCTCCTCCTCATCCTCCTCCTCCTCCTCCTCCTCCTCCTCCTCATCCTCATCATCATCATCATCATCATCATCATCATCATCATCATCATCATCATCATCATCATCATCTCATCATCATCATCATCATCATCATCATCATCATCATCATATCATCATCATCATTCCCTCCCTTCTCCTCCTCCTCCTCCCCCTCCTCCTCCTCCCCCTCCTCCTCCTCATCCTCCTCCTCCTCCTCCTCATCCTCCTCCTCCTCCCTCCTCTCTCCCACCTGCCCTCTCTCCTCCGCCGGAAGCTCCTGCTCTTACCGTGCTCTGCCTGCTCCCTCCCCCCGAGAGCGGCGCGCGGCGCCGCCGAGCGGCGGCCGCGCCGGGGCGGAGGCCACGTCCACCTACCTCTGCTCCACGCTGGCGGGCGCCATTGCCCTGGTGGAGCGGAGGACTGGCAGGCCGGGCCGGCCGGCTCCAGGGCGGATCGGGGGTGCCCAGGCCTCGCCGCGGGTAAGCAAGGGCGCCCTCGAGGGCGCGAAGTTACTCGCGGTTCGCGCTGCGCGGTTCGGCTCCGATTCCTCCTCATCCTCCTCTTCTCCCCTGGGAGGCGCCGCGAGAGCTCGAAGTTATTTGCACTTCGCGCTTCGCGCGGCGCGAAGCGCGAAGTTGGGAGCCCCCCTGGGGAGGCGGGTGCCGAGGTCAGCGGGTCCTGAGATTCTTCGCTCCTCTCGGGCTCTCGGGGCCCTCCACGGGCCCCCCCGGGGGCTGGCAGAGAGCGGCCGAGGAGGAGGAGCTCGTCCCGGGGGGGGGGCAGGGCTGTCCCGGGTCCAGGGCCCGTTTTTCCCGCACGCCCCGCCGCCCCCGTGCGACATCGGGGTGGCCCAGCCGGGGGTGATGACCGACTAGTGGTGGGGGGGGGGCAGTCAAGACGTTGAGGTAAGGAACGTGTTGGGTCCGGAAGGGGCTCGCTGTTCCTTGTTGGGTCATTCTGTGGTTGTTTTTCTAGCCCTCGTGCACCCAGGCGCCGTTGGCGTCCAAAAGGGGCACTGTTCCTTATTTGGCATTCCTTATTTCAGCAGCCCTTCTGCATCGTGGCAGGGGCCATGATATCTCCCCAGATTCCCTGCCCACTCATCTTCTGTCAACACTCTAGGCATCCCAGATGGGGTCCGAGCAGATTGAGTCGGGGGACCGCGCCGCATCGCCGATGCATAGGCGATGCGGCTCGATGTGGAGCCCGATTTTCTCCGCGCCGTCGTCGCCGATGCACCGCCGACGTCGCCGATGCATCGCCGATGCATCGGCGATGCGGCGAGGTCCTCCGACTCCATCTACTCGGACCTCATCTGGGAGGCCTCTACAAGGGGGGGAGGGTGTTATGGTGGTGGCCCGGATATCTCTTCAGGTTTCATTGTGAGGCCTCTTGGAGCTTTGCTTCTTGGGCTGTCTTGAGGCCACCTCGGGAGCCTCTTTACTGGTCTTGGGCCGTTTGGGCGTCATCTTGGCTGTCGTGGAAGCCGTCTTGGAGGCCATCCTGGCCGTCTGGAGTTCGAACAACCCGCCAGAGAGCAATTTCCGTGGGGCGATCCCAGAACGATGCGCGCTAGCAGGGGGGGGCAGCTTTCTGGAAAACATGGAAAATCTGTCGAGAGAACAGATCAGCATCCTGACACGCCCAATCCGTGCAGGCACGGTTGCAGATTAGCGAGTCGGGCCACTGTGACAATATCCTTCATAGGATTTTTTGTGATGCTCCGATATTTGCCGCTCAGACGAGGTTTTCACCGCTCTTGTGCGTGCCATTTGTCGGTCTCGGGTGCGGCGCAAAATCCAATTCAGAATACCTCTTGGCTCGACCAGTGGTGCTCCTGCTCGGCAAGTGGGCAACACAAAAAAACAAGAGGGGCCAATTGCACCGACGTGGCCGCGCAAGCCGCCTGCGCAGGGATTCGCGTCAGCTTCCGCGTGGGCTCCCGTTTGAGAGGAGACCTCTGTGTGCAGAACAACCCACCAAACCACCCCAACCCAACCCGAAGGCCCAAATTTATCCTCGATTTCCAGTGGGGGGGGGGGTCGGGGAACGTTGAAAAAACACATGGTATCCGTCCCCCCCCCAACCCGAAATTCGGGTCAAATTCGGGTCTTCGGGTTGGGTTGGGGTGGTCTGGTAGGTAGTCAGTATGCAGAACAGCCCACAGAGCACGCCCGACACTGGCCTTGCTCTGCGCCCCCCCACCGAGTCGTCCAACACGTCGGCGAGGCAGCCCGACCCTCCGGCCCCGCCCGGGTCGAACCCCACCCGGGAGGCCTCCGCTCTCCCCTCCCCTCCGACGGCGCAGTGTTTCCGCGACGCGAGCCCCGAGGCACCTCGACCTCTTGCCAGGGATCGGCCCTTCATCCTGCGTCGTTCCTTGACGGCCCCGTGGCTGGGAGACCGAAAGCGTCCAAAAGCGGACTGTCACGATTTGTTTGCGCCGCTTGGATCTGCGGACTCTCGCGGAACGTACGACCCTGAGATCCGACGTCGCGTAGAAGATAGCGAAAAATCACAACGACAGCTCCAGACCCAATCATTCTGCAGCATTTTTCCAGCCGGGTCAAGCTGAGAGAGTCCCGAGGCTCGAAATTGGGCGAAAACGTCCAGTACGAACAAACATGCAACGTCCGGATCTTAGGGAGAGCAAAAGCTGGTCGATCCCCGATTCTGTTCTGTTGCCTCGTCGCGCGAGTTGACGGCAGCAGCCTTGTGGCCCACTGTCAGGGCCGACTTTTGGGGGGGATCGGCTCGGGGTGGAGGCTCGGAGGGCACCAACTATACACCAACACCGATCCTGGCCCAGGATCACCCTGGGCCCAGGATCGGTGTATATGCCTTCTTGCCCAAGGCAGGAGGGCGTATACACCGATCCTGGGCCCAGGGTGATCCTGGCCAGGATCGGTGTTGGTGTATAGTTGGTGCCTTCCTAGAGGCGTCAAACCCCGATCGCTCATGGATCGCCGATCGGGGCCCGATTGGCCCACCCCGCCCGGGAACGTGCAGTGTTGCTGCCGGGGGGCCTGCCGCCGATGCATCGGCGGGGTATGGCCGAGTCCGGGTCGATGTCTCCCCCCCTGAGCTGGTCCCCACCTGCGGTTGAGGGTGAGAAGGTATTGTGCAACGTGGCGCCGTTGGCCCGCTTTCTACTCGCTGCCCCCCACCTTGGGGACAGCGTGCACCGAAGAAGCCCTGACGGGGGGATAGCTCGCACATGAACGGGGCCCTCGCGAGGGGATCGCCTCACAGGGATAGCGTGCGTTTAGGAGATAGCTCCTGCACGCCATCTTCCCAGTGCCAACCGCAACATGGCCCCCTCGAGAGGCAGATGCACAAGATGGACGACGTCGGGCTGGCCTGCTTCGGCACGCCGGGCCAACAGGCCCCGCTCGCGCCCCGCTCCTGGAGTGGCGGGAGGGGGAGGGAGGTCCTCGTCGTCGTTCTCTTCCTTCTCCTCAACCTCCTTCTCCTCCTCCTCCTCCTCCTCCTCCTCCTCCTCATGATCATCATCACCATCATCATAATCATCACCATCATCATCATCAGCAGCAGTATCATCATCATCATAATCATCAGCATCATCAGTATCATCATCAGCAGCATCATCACCGCCATCAGCATCATCATCAGCATCATCGTCAGCATCAACATCATCATCACCGCCATCATCATCCTCATCATCATGACCATCATTATCAGCACCAATACCATTATTATGTTCATTACCATGGTCATTATCATATGCACTATCATTACCATTACCATTACCACTATCATCCTCATCACCATCATCAGCATCATCATCAGCGTTATCATCATCAGCGTCGTCATCAGCGCCATCATCAACATCATCAGCATCATCAACATCATCATCAGCAGCATCCCCATCCTCATCATCATCCTTATCCTCATCCTCATACTCATCCTCGTTTCGTTTCGTTGTACTGATGTTGATTGAATCCATCGCCTCGTCTGTCCTCCTCTTCCCCCTCTGTCTGTCCTCCTCCTCCTTCGCGTCCTCCTCCTCTTCCTCCTCTGCTCCTTCTCCTCTTCCTCCTATTCCTCCTTCTCCGTCTCCTCCTCCCCCTCCTCCCCGTCCTCCTCCTCATTATCCTCCTCCTCCTCCTCCTCCGTAGCCATTTTGGCTCAAGCCATTTTGGCTCAAGATGCCAGGTTCCCTTGGGGCCAAAACGGATACCGCTAGTCCGCGGCTAGACCTCGAGTTTCTTCGCCTTTCCTGCGGGAGTTGGGCACCTGCAACAGTCTCATGGCATATGAGTTCGCGCCGTGGCACATCGTGCACCGCAAGAAGATCAAGGCCCCGCTCGCCACAGCGGGATGGAAATGCACGAGTTGAGGATGCGGCCGCAATGAACAGAACTGGCAGTGGTGCAGGCATTGTCATGCCGAGCGACCTCCAGGCCCAGAGCGCTCATCGACCACCTCTGCTTCTGGCTGGAGCTGGCCGTCGTGGCGTTCTTGGGCCGAAGACAAGAAATCGATTCCGACCCCACCTACACGTCCTTTGCCTGTGGGTGTTTTACCAGGTCCTGGGCAGCCTGCCGTCTCCATCGTCAATACCAGCCTCGCCAGCTTGGACGGCTCCGAGCTCACGGCGTTGCTTGCCATCGTTGAGAAGACGGGAGACACCAACATGGTCAACAGGGTTCGTGCCCGTCAGACAGCACTGGCGGCTGCCGCAGCACCTCATCCTGAGGAGGCCTTGGAGCAGCAGCTCGCCCGATCCCGAAGCGAGCAGGACCGCCTCTTGCGCAAGCTGGACAAGGAGCTCAATAAGTATGACAAGTGACAACGGCAGATGGAGGAGCAGGAGGAATACATCGCCAACCTGCGAGAGGAGCTCAACGCAAAGGACGCGCAGCATCGTCTCCTGGCGGCGCGATTGGCTGGCCGCTCCAAGCAAGCTGAGTCTCCACCGTCGACGGCTGGTATTCCCACGGTGCGCCTGGAGGACCTTGCTGCGGGCAAGACTGACGCGCTGCAGTTCGATCTGGGCATGCTGGACCAGCTTCCCGAGGGCGTGGACTACACGGCTGAGGAGCGAGAGGAGGTCCAGACCAGGGCCGGGGAACTCCAGCAGAGGCTTACGGAGACGGCTCGACAGCTATTTGCAGGAGCCATTGCAGACGTCCAGAAGGCGATCGAGGCACACGAGTCCCAGAAGATCAGATTGGCTCAGAAAAAGCGGCGTGTGGATGATGCTCCAGAAGGCGGCCCAGTTGCGGCAGCAGGCGGCGACAGCGCTGCTCCAGCCGCGACATCGGCGGCCAGTTCGGGATCTTCAGCGTCAGCAGCGGAGCCAGGTCCTCCTCCCGAGCAACATCAGCAGTTTCAGCAAGTCCGTGAACGCCCCCAGGTCTTCACCAAAGGCCAGGGCAAGAGTGCTGCGTCGGGGGGGGGGGGGGGCGACAACAAGAAGCCCTCATATTCGGAATAGCAGGGCTGACATCTCAAGCCTTACACATGACGACTCTTCAGCTTTCATTGGTTTCGATTCCGAAGTGAGTGCGCAAAGAGGCAAGGAGGCTCCATACCCTCGGCCTGCGATGGAGCAGAGCCGCCAGATGATCCACACTGGCGAGGGGAGGGGCGCAACTCCAGAGACCCCCTCGGCGGCCCCACACCTTCAGCTCAGGACGCTCACCTGTGGCGGCCAGCACGCCACTGGCGAGGGGAGGGGCAGTGCTCCGATTTCAAGGACCAGGGCGAGTGCTCCATACCCTCGGCTCGAACGATTCACGAGCCGCCAGAATTCACCAACTGGCGATGGGGAGGAGCTCGGACTCGCCAGCTGATCCCCCACACCCTACCCCTGCAGCGCCTGATCAGGGAGACCAGCTGACTGCTTGAGAGGGGAGGGGCGAGACGCAGATCTCGCAGCCTACGGCCCATGCGACTCTGACGACCTCAGAAGTGCTCACTGGAAGGCAGACTCCTGAGAACGCTGAGCAGGGTTCCGCGGGAGGAGACATGCCGCCGCGGGTAGGCCAGCAGAGCCCAGAGAGAGGAGTCGGCACGGGACCGACGTCATCAATTTCGCGATGCAACCACGGCATGGATGACCCTGACTTGGACCCCTTCAAACAGGTGGCAGATGAGTGGTCAGAGCCTTTCGATAGATCTCCAGTGGCTGGGGAAAGTGAAGGACCCACAGTGCAGGAGGCACCGGCAGCTCGAGGTCAGGACGCTTGGGGGTCCGCCGTCCCGCAGTTTGGCGTCGGCGCAGAGTCAGGGCAGCTTCGCGCGGCCCAGGGAATTGCCAGTGGTCGGCCCCCTGGGGGCCCTGGTGAAGCATGTAACCTGACTGCTAATCAGGCGGTACTGTCGACCACGTGTGCTGGACAAGGTGCCTCCGTAGGGTCGCAGGCTCAACTCAAGCCATCGGACCTGCATGCCACGTTCTTGTTTGCCAACATCACGGAGTGGGGGCCACAAGCGCACCAGTTTGTTCGGCGCCATGCTGAGGCCTACCCAGTGATGGGGTTCGTGGAGACGCACCAGTCGGCAGCTACGAAGGCTCATTGGACGCACGATCTCAAGAAGGACGGATTTCATGTTTCGATCAAGGAGGGATTCCCGCCAGGGCGATCTGAGCAAGGTATCCCTGGATGAGAATGGCTGCTTGCGCGGACTCACTTGGCCACAACCCCGTTTGACAGACTCAGATCCCAGGCCCCGGCGGATGGACGTCAGGACCCGTTCAAAGCTTTCAGCGCAGTTACCTGGCATCTCAAGTCTGGCAACGTCGTCTGTATTGCTGCATACCTTTTACCAGGCTTGCGATTTTCAGGGTATAACATGGAAGTTCTCACGGCGATGGCAGCTTTCACCAAGGCGTCGGCAGATCCATGGGTTATTATAGCAGATTAGAATCAGATACCGAGTGCACTACTAGACTCAGGATGGGTGGCTCAGTTCAATGGCCTCCTTATCCAGCCACCCATCCAGGCCACCTGTGACACAGGTGCGGGGCGGATGTATGATTGCGGCATCATTTCCAAGAGTCTCCATGCTCGTATCGCCCTTCGACCTATCCTGGCGGTCCCCTGGAAGACCCGCTGCGCGGTGGCGGTGGACATTGGATGGGAAGAGCGCGCGGTGGCATAGGACGTTGCAGCTACCACCACCATTACCACGCACGGCACGCCCAACGAAGGCTGCGGATCCCAACAGCAAACGCAGCCGACGAGCTAGAGGCAACGTTGAAAGGCGAAGACCTGAGCACCTGCGAGACGCCTTCGACGACCTCCACGAGCACGACGATACTCCGACAGGCCCCACCGTCAGCTTCCACATACCTAGCACAGCTTGGCAACAGCATGCAGCACGAGTGGCAACCATGACCGTCCCACGGCCTCTCACCGCACTCCAGCAGCTACATGGTGGACCACTGGCCTTTTGGAGACCAGAAGAGCGCAGGAGGATCGATGGACATTGCGGACGATGGGTAACCACCCTTGAGCATGCCGTCGCCCACATCAGCCAAGTCGACGCCAGTGAGCCACCAGAGCACCACGACATTCAGGACGGAGACTACGCTGCTGGTAGGGCAGCGAAATACGACATCGGCTGGCAGCGCATGCGACCAGCCCCCGGCAGAACTCACATGAAGGACCCCACGGCAGAATGATGGGAGGTTATTTCCACGCTGGTCATCCGAATTCTGGCCCTCGCCAAACCGGGCAAGGATATGAATCAGCTTTCCCAGTGCATCACGCTCGTGGGCAGGCACGTGGCGGACATCACACCTGATCAGCACGCCGAATTCTTCGGCAAAGCGACCTTGAGCACCAGCATTGAGCATTGGAAGTGCACAGCCCAGAGCTTATCCACAACGCCATTGCCAGCACTTATTGAGTACCACGAGCTCACACTTACTTACGCTGACCGAGCGCAGGCTCGGTCTATGGTTCGTTCGAGGCAGGCGTTCATGAACTGGGTCAAGCGCATGTGGCCCAAGAAGCCAGGAGCAGCACACAGGCGCGTCAAAGCACCGTCGCCAGAGCCACTCCCACGCGGTATTACTCACCAAGGCGACACCACAGCTGACCCTACAGTGTTAGTTTCAGTCAGACAAGAGTAATGGAAGCGGACCTGGACGGATCCAGTCGACCAGATTCCTGATATTCTCAGAGCCCTCGAGAGGGTCTCATGCTGTGCCCGCCAAGAGCCCCTGGAGCCCCTACGACCTGACCAGCTGGAGACCATCCTGAGGCGTCAGGCCCCGAACATGGCGAGAGGGGTAGACAGTTTGGGCCCGACAGATCTCCAGCGTGTGCCATTTGCGGGGCCCGAGGATCTCACACATATTTTGAATGAAGTTGAACACCAACAGACTTGGCCCACAGCGCTGCTGGCCACGATCTGTGCGATGGTCCCCAAGCCTTCTGGTGGCACGAGAGTATTGGGCATGCTCCCTCAGCTCTGCAAGACATGGGACCAAGCGAGGAGCTCCATACCGCACCAATGGTCAGACAAGCTGGAGGCGCATTGGGACGCGGCAGTTAGAGGAAGCAGTGCTTTGAGAGCTGCTATTGTTCGAAGCCTCATGGATGAGGCAGCGGTGACATTGGGATTCCACACGGCTACAGTCTTGCTCGACTTGGCGAAGTTCTATGACTCGATATCGCTTGCACTCCTCATCGATGCAGCTATGGAGGTACACTTCCCCCGATAGTGGTATTGCTGGAGACTTTGCTTTTTGCGTCACCACGGGTTGTCAAGGAGGGCGCGCTTATAGGGCGGCCGTTTCATCCCATGCGGTCGTTGGTGGCAGGCTCAGCGCATGGTGTTTGTTTTGGGAAGGCATTCAGTGTTGGAGGCCGCTCACCGCCGAGCCCCGCAGGCCTCACTTTGGACATTTGTTGATGGCACAGTGGCAAGGTCAGAAGGAAGGCGAACCAAGATCATCGAGGAGATGACGGAGATCGCGGAGTCGTTCGGGCACACTTCGAAGGAGAAACGCTTGGTTGTGTCGGACAAAACAGTGGTCATTGCTTCTGACCCGAAGCTTTGCCAGGCTGTTGCCGATATGTTTCCAACCCAGGGGATCCCGGCGAAACCTGGCAGGACAGGCCTTGATTTGGGCCTCGACACCACTGCGGGGAGATTTAGGCCCCAGAAGAAAGTCCATCAGAGAAGGTCCAAGGCCAAATGCAGATTTTCCCGAATTTTAGAATGAGGAGACTGGCGGGGCTGAGGAGGGTTACCCAAGGGGCTTGGCGCACAGGAGTTCTTCCGCAGGTCACCTATGGGCACCAGTGCTTCGGCGCCCCTCCGAGCCGCGCCCTGTCTCTGAGGCGTCAGTTAGGGGCGGTGATTGCGGGGGCTGGGAGGGGGAAGTGTCTTACGACGTCGCTCCAAGCAGTGATAGGAGTAGGAGAACCAGGAGTCGAACTTAGCCGACAGCTAGTAGACTCTTGGATTCGTTTATGGAAGCAGGTTCAATCTCGCATTCGCAGATCCTGGCACCTTGTCAAGAGTCGCCTCCTGCCCCCTAAAGGAACCGTCAAATGGAAGGGCGTCCAGGGACCGATCGCGGCCATCCAAGCCACCCTGTTCCAAGCGGGATGGAACCCGAAGGAGCCCGATGTTTGGGAAAGGCCAGCGGAGGCCCAGGACGCGTGGCGGTTTCCTAGGGAGGGTGACCCCGATTTTGAGCTTGTAGGAATTGCAGATCACACCGAGCTTTTAGATGACCTTGTTGTTGATTTAAATCAACCGTTCTGGCGGAAGGCTGCCCTCCACCCTGCCGGCGAGAGCCTGGCGGAAGGAGCCGACCTCCATCAGGTTTCGGGAGAGCTGAAGCGCTTTGAGCGCAAAGGTCAACTAGATTTGTGGAGTCTCACGTTGTGCGTTGTTTCAGGAGGGCAGTGGCCTCGAGCTCGACAGACAGAGACGGGATGCACTGTTCCTGCCCCGTGTCCGCGCTGCCAGAGCGAGAATGAGTCTCTCTATCATCGAGCGTGGTCCTGCCCCGCCACTTGTAATCACGAGGACTACGATAAAACGCAGATGTTGTTCCCACAGGCACAGGGCCAGTGGGAAAGCGACCCGCCCCCATGGTTGCGCGGAGTGCCTGGCCGCAACCTCACCACCCCTACTTTCCTCGACCCTCTTGAGGCCCCCCTCCTATGCACCGCGGTGATGCTGATCTCCGATCCTTTTGTGCGCTTCCAGGGCAGGAGCCTTTGTGCGTTTTCGGCGATGGCTCTGGGGGCCGACATTCTTCGGACCCAAGGCGTAGGAAATGTGGGTCAGCGATAGCTGTTCTCCAGGGGTGTGAAGGGGCCTGGGAACCAGCTGCTGGAGTTTCGGCCCCGCTTCTTGGACGGCGCCAAGCGGTGCCGAGAGCGGAGATAGCTGCGCTTGTTTTGGCCTTAGAAGAAACTGTGGGGGCCATAGTTTATGTAACTGATTGCCAGCCAGTCCTAGATGGATGGAGAGCTGGCAGAGCGCATGGGGGAAAAAAAGACCTAACCAGGTCCTGTGGCACAGCGTTGCAGTTGCGTTGAAGCGTCGGGGAGAGGGCGATGTGCACCTCCAGTGGGCTGCCGCGCATCTGGAGGAGGAGAATGTAGCCCTCGCTTCGACTCAGAGTTTTTTTTTACCTGTGGCAATATGTGCGCGGACCATTGGGCGGGTGAGGCGGCGGAGCGGGGTTGGGATTCTCATTTCCAGCGGCTGATCCCTCACACCGACCAAGTCGATTGCATAGCAGTCCTGGTTAGGAAGAGGGCCCGCAGAGCATTCATAGACTCTCTGGCAGCTGACCCCTGGCAGGCCACCAGAGAAGGCAAAGCGCGCTCGAAGCCATTGAATAAAGTCGAGAGAGCGCTGCCGGCCACATCGCATCGATTTGAGAAGTGTAGTGGGCAGTGCAGATGTTCGGTTTCCGAGCAGCTTGTACCGGCGGCCCACATCATTCTTGCGCTGTCACTCAGTGCCCTGGACCTAGAGAGAGAGAGTCGGGTGGAGTTGGTTTCGGTCGGTCGTCGAAAGACAGGTCCAGATTGGCACGAAGGTCAGCAATGTTTCACACACCTTGCTGTTCTGGGAAGGCTTTAACTTGTTTTTCTGCCGAGCATGCGGATGCGCGGCTACTGTTGACGGTCGATGGCTTTCCCTTCCTTGCCACCCCCCCGCCAGGACAAGGGGTCGAGAACCTCTCGAGGCCAGAGAATGGGCTTTGCCCATCTAGGCGGGTTCCTGCTGCAGTCACTGCTGCAGCTAATCAGAGATTGGTGGAGGGGGCGGGGGAGGAGGCTGCTGAGAGAGCGGCAGAGAGCGAGCGCGCCGCCTCTCTGCCACCCCCGCCGCCCCCGCCGCCGCCCCCGTCTCGGAGCCCGACGCGCAGGCGCCGCCCCGCCTCCCGCCTCGTGGCGGACTCGGGCACGTCTGACTGAAGAGGGACGGCCACGTTGTGGCTTCATCTGATGCCCTGATGTCCTCCTCCTCCTCCCCCCCCCCCCCTCCTCCCCCTCGCACTCCTGGCGCCACTGCTCCGCGGCGCGCGTCGGGCCCAGCCCGCCGCGCGCGCGCGCCCGCGGCCGCTGCCGACGGGGCCCGCGCACGACGGACGAAGGGGGGAGGTCTGCCACCACCCGCCAACTTGGAAATGCCCAAAGGCGGGGGAGGGGGGAGGACGACACGACGGCCCACCCGAGGGCATCGGGGCAGGGGGGCCCCCGCCGCTCCCTCGGGCGGGCCACCCAGCGCCATGGGTGGGCACTGGGGCCCGTGGGCCCCCGCCGTTCCCGCCCATGGCGGCAGCAGCCCTACGCGGCCAGGCGCCGCTCTTGTCGTGCAGCTTCACTTCGGCCGTTGTCCAGCGACTCGTGAATCGGCTCTCTCTCCAGTCTGCTTGCCGTTGTCCATGCGGGCACTCCTGACACTCCTCAAGTGGTGCGCACATTTGGGCAAGCATTGGGTCTACATCTATGTTGTGCATCCTCTGTGTGGTCTGTTGGCCCACGTATCCGGCAGTTGTCGTGATAACGCCACTGGATGCTCTTTAGCTTTCTCCATTATGCATGTCCCACTCTGACGTCGTCCTGTGGCGATATCGTGCGTATGGTCATGTTGGTAGTGCCCGTGATCTTCTCGACGGTCGATACACGCTTTGAAGGTTGCACATGATATTTGGAGGATCGTGGCCGGCTTCTTGGCTGGGTGTCCGAATACACACTGATCAATTGTAATTGGCGTTACGTTGCTTCTCCTCATGAGCTGGCTTGTCCCTGGGAGTGCCCAGTATGATGCGGCCTTGGTTCGCCAGTTGCGTGCTGGGTGCGCCATGAACATGGGTACGTATGATACCGCGCAAACCGCCGCCAGGTAAAGAGTCGCTCGTATCAGTATGTTCTCCAGGCCCTCCTGCATTCGACGTCTCATCTCCATGGCAGGTGTGCCCCAGGGGGACTCTGATGTACGTGATGGCGATGGCGCTGTGTAGTTCCCATCTGTGTCGGAGTATCTGGCACCACACCATGTTGTACATGGTGGGCCTGCCAGTACCCCTAGAACATTCACTTGCTTGATCATTTTTGCGAACATATCTATATGCTTCCAACTGGTGAGGTCGGCTGTGTTTGTTGAGTGTAGCGCATCCACTGATAAAACGATGCATGGTAAGCCCGAGTTTTTTCCAACCAATATTGGAAGTCACCGTGCCGTCTGTGTCCTGCAAATAGGTGTAGGATGTACTTGTACGTTGGTAGGTGCCCTGGTGCTGACCATACTGGCTCGCCATCGTGTTCTCCTTCATTTTCGTCTGGATGGTCGCACCGATAGCTGCCAATGATGAAGTTGGTGGGTATGGTCGCTCCAGGTGTCTGTGGTTGTAATTGTCGCTCTGGTCCGACCTCTTGCCTTGCTGCCGCCCGCTGTCTACAGAAACGTCGTTTTCCTGGACATGGCTTCCTTCGTGAAGCGTCGTGTCGGGCTGGTCGTAGCGCTTTGGTCGCATGAGATCCTTGCTTTTTGAGCTCTGCAATGTGTGACCTGTCGAGCTCCATGAGACCTTGTGCCTCTTGGTCGGTTAGGCCAGTTTGTGCCTCTTGAAGTGATTCCAAGCATTCAGGTGAGCGATACCGCAAGTGTGTAACCAGCCTTGGCCTCGTGTGGAACTCGGTCTTGCAGCTGCTGCAGTCTGTCCCTGTTGCCTGTCGCTGCGCTTCGCCAGTGGGGTCGTGGTCCCTTTTTACATGAGCATGGAGTACCGGTGCATTTTTGGTAAGACGTCCTACAGTAGTAGCAATGTATATGTGCCGTTGCTGGTTCGGGTGGTGGTACTTCAGCCTGGGGCCCGTCGGGAATTGCATAGAATAGGTGTCGCCAATCTGCAAGATGATGTTGGTCTCGCGGGTGTGCTCTGTGTCTGCCCCATGCTTGTTATGGTAGCCGTCGGAATGTGGGTGGTTCTGCGGTAATTGTGTTTATCTGTTCTTGTGTGGTGGGATGGCGTAGTGGATCGTCGTTGCGTTGTGTCAGGTGTAGGCGTATCCACGCGAAATCAGCATGTAGTTGTGCAGCCCATCCATTACTCGACCTCGGTGTTTGCCATGTTGTGTCCAGCAACTCCAGGAGTATGGTAGGGCCAGTTTCAAGAACCGATGAAATGCAACGTAGCCTTCGTAACCGTATTGCTGCCAATATTGGTGGTCTTCTTGCCTGGTACAGGATCCAGTCAGTGGTGCGCCGATGCCCGTCTTCGCTTGATAGATGTAGCCGCATTGCTGAACATAATGTCTTTTGGTACGTTGCTTCCAGCATATGGTGGCTTGCTTCCCACTTAGTGTTGTCCAGGTCTCCGCGTGGTATGCCAGATGTACATTGGCGTGGGTGTCCACGATCTTGATTTTGGCCTCAGGACTGAGCTGTTGTAGTTTATTGATGCTCTGCCTGATTGGTGCCATGGCATCTTTGCGCTTGCGGATGTTCCTGGCGATCTGAGTGGCGGCCGTGCTTTCACAGTCGATGATCGTGCCGAGGTGCCTATATGCTGTCTCGATGTGTATTGTCTTCTGGTACTTGCGCGTCGTTATTGTTGGTGTCTCTGTCGAAACAATATCTGCTGTTTTGCTCTCTTGGATCTTGCGCCGTGTATGGCTGGTACTACGACAGTCTTGGTCAGCTTGTAATTGATCTCGGATCCAAGTACGCTCATGGCTGTATGTACGATATCCATTGTTGCAGCCATTGATATTTTCAGGTCATCGTTCCTCACTTCAGCCAAGAATAGTGCATCGTCCAGTCAAGATACACTTGTGACCACTTTTTGAGGTACTCGGTGTGCCGCGAGTCTTGGGCTGTCCTCGGGCAAGTCGGGCATTCTGAAGCATAGCTGCTGTTCCTTTAAATATTCGGCTGTCATGTCGAATGGGCGCGTGAACGTGAGATCGAAGAGGACGTTCCGCTAGGTTGTTGCCTGGTCTTGTACTCCTTCTTGATACCGCCACGTCGTTGGTGTTCACCATCCCGAAGTGCGTCAGCCGATGCGTCTCGATGAGCTGCTGTGCTAGGTGCGGCTTATCCTTGAGGCACTGCGTTTCCACTGGTGCCTTGAGGGCCATCTTGGTTAGTGGTAGTAGTGCTGATGGAATACCACTGTTTTCCAGGATGTATTCGACGTCAAAGCTGTTGCCGATCGTAGCCCTCGGTAGGCATGGTCATCTGCCTGATTGTCCTGTGGAAGGCGTCTTCAGATCGATAGATAGGACAAAGTCTGTTTTGTTGTCTTCCTTCAGGTGGTGGAGGAATATAGCGGCAATATGGCTGGCCATTGCTGTTGAACGGTTCTTTCGCCTTCCTGTCTGGGCGTCGCGCAGCATGACGTCGAGCATGTCGGCTAGGTTCCTCATGATGTGCTTGTGGTAGTGTTTGGAGACATCGCTGTTGAGAAGCATGAGCCTGTAGGAGTCGTTCTATGCTGCCTTCTGTATGTTCTTGTGCAGGGCTACGCCGATGCCGTGTTTGAAATGCAAGGGTTTTTGTGTGTAGGGCCGCCTTGCAGAGCACCGGGTGATATAGCCTGGCGAGCGGTTTGGCTGCTATCTTCAGCAGGTTGGCTCCTACTCCATCAGCTCCTGGCGCGGTGGCTCCACGTCCTGCTGCGAAGCTGCGCTGTAGCCGCGGTAATGATGGTACACAGGACAGGTCGAGTGTTGTTGTGGTGGCTGCTGTGGCCACTTCGCCATTATATCGCTGCCGTACTTGCTCCGTAGTGGGCATTGATGCATCGTCTTGTGCGGCGAAGTGCATCAGCCTACTGAGGGCCAATTTCTCGTCGCTGGCTATGACATCTCCACTGTTGTCCTCGTGGTATGGCGCTGGTCCTGCTGCAGGTAGCTGTCTGGATTGCTTTCCTGGTTTGCGTCCACCGCATTGCAATAGTACTCGGGTGGCGCTGTCCTCTTTGTACGCGTCGTGGTCGGCGATGCTGCCTTGTAGTTCCTCGGCTAATCGTTTCAGGTGCTCAGCTCGGTCTTGGCGCAGTAGCCGCGTGAGAATTTCCTTAGTGTCGTTCAGGAACATTATTGCCGCAACTGGTAAGTCTTTGCGCGTGCCCTCCGTTTGTGCAATCTCTACTATCATGGCGAGTTGCTTCGCGCTCTTGTGCCAGATGTCCTCGTGTGTTGATTGCGCTGCAGCTTCCAAAGGTATGTGCTTGATCAGGTTCTCCCATGCCTCTGACGTCTTGTCTTGGCTGCCCAGAGCTTGGATGGCATAGCGCCTGTACCTTATCAGCTTCATCGTTTTTTGGTAACATATTGTTGTCGTGGTGCGAGCTCGCCTGGCTCGAACATGTTCCTTGCGATCTCTTTGACTGCTTGGTTGATCTCGCTGAGCTGCTGGTTCGGGCCGGTTCTCCACGTATGTATTGGTAGCGTTGCCAACTCTTGCCTGAACGCTTCTTGAATATCTTTATCATTTAGTTTGTTTTTGTCCATGGCGAACGACTTGTTGGTGCTGGCTGGAGGTTCTACCAGTAGGGCATCTGGTGTGACTACTGGTACGTGATGTCCGCTGAATACTCCTGTGTCGAAGTCGCTGAGCACCTTCACTTCGGTGGTGGCGTTTAGGTACTGCTTGCTTGTGGCTGTGTAGTCGATGCGCTTGTTGATGCCGTCCTCGGTTATATAGGTTGTCCTGGGCGAGTGCCCATGTCGTGTATTGACCAAGTGTAGGCGGCGAGTCTTCACAGACTCCCTCAAGCATACTGCGTTGTCGTCGTCTTTGTCGTCCGCGTTGCGTGCTATCTGCCCGACCCCATATGATGATGTCATGCTGAATGTCGCACTAGCATCCGCCAGGATCATCGTGGGTGGCCATTTTTTGCTTAGGTGATGGACTTGATTCTACTAGGCTGACGCATCTTCTTCTTGTCGCCCTTGGCGTGGAGTGGCGCATGCCAGACGTGTATGGTTTCGTGTATTATAGGGACACGGATGATCGCGATCAGGAGCCGATTTCCTCGGTGTACGATGCGGACTGGGTCCTTCTTGAAGAAGTGCTCCGTGGTGTCGCTGGCCGCATATGGTAGATTTGTGTTTATCAATAGCGATACTCCAAGCTTCTGGTCCACTTGCATCCCATGCGGGTCTCTTTTGGGGCTGAACTGCATGTAGCGGTCGAAATGCGTGTACTCCTCCGCCGCTGTGGTCTCTTGGATGCCCTCGATGTGAATGTGTTTTTCTCGGAGCTGTAGTCGCATGATTCGGCCTCGATCCTTCTTGAGACTCTTTGTTACCTTGCTGAATTCTTCTCTCGGTGTGTAAGCCTTGTCCACATTTGTGTCCACCACTGTGCGCCGGGCATTGTAGGTGGCCAGGTTGAGGCTGATTGTGGTCTTCGCCTTATGGGTTGGCGTTCGCACTTCATCCACTGCTGGTAGTGTCGGTAGTGTTGGTGCTGAAATAATAATATCCTCCTGTGCTTAACGTATGGTGTCGGTAGCATAGTCCATGTTCGCTTGCTTCAGGCTGCGCATGTCTGTCTGCATATTTGTGATCCCTCAGGGCTGTCCAATGCCTATGCTCCGTAATGTACAGTGCCTTGACGTAGTTGTTCGGTAATGTGGCATCTCTGGTCAGGTAGATGACATTGTCTGGGTTCAGGAACTTCTGAGCATGCTATTGAGCTAGTGAGTCACATAATTCATTCCATGGTTGCCCAACGTGCCATTTCACATGCCGCAGGGGAACAGTAAGTATGCGCTGTGCTGCATCATAGACACTGATTGCCAAACTAGAGATCGTGTCGTCCTTCGATGTGGCTCTGGTCAATGTGTCAACTGCGCCCTGCAAATCGGTGAATATGCTGATGCTGATGTCAGAGTCGAGCTGCAATGATAGAAGTAGTGCCCATATGATAGCAAACAGTTCGGCTTGTGTTGAATAGAATAGCGCATAGTTGATACCCATGTTGATGCTATATTGTATCGTGTGTCCAATATGTGCATGCAAGTGAAATTTGTCACCTCCTCGTGATATCAAGTTTAGCGGCCAACCAGATGCTTCTTTGTTTGTAGGTACTGCTGCAGATGTGTAGATGTAGTAGTTGATTGGATCAACCGCCGTGAACTTTGTGAGCTCCAGTGCTGCTTGAGCAAACTCGTGGATCTCCGTGTCCTCAGGGCAGGGCTGTAAGACAATCCAGTCTTCTCTGAAGTCGATTCTGTCAGTGATCTGCTTCGGTATTTCTGCTGCGCATGTGAGCAACGCCTCTCTGTGGCCGTTGTCGTTGGTGCTGCTTGCCTGCGTGGCGTCTTGAACTTGTTGGGCATAACGTTCTCGAGCGTCTGTGATGCGCTGCAATTCTCGTTTGCCCAGCGGCTCCGTGGATTTCCTAACAGATGCTTTGGTATCTGATACTCCTGGCCGCACATGATCGAGGGATGGGCTCGTCTCGATCTTCCTTCGCACAGTTTCCTGGTCGAGCCACGTGGGGGGGGTCCAGGACTGCAAAGGGCACGGGCACAGGGCATCCCGAACTAATTCTGGAATGTGCGCATGGTCTGTTGCTTCGGATAGTCCGAGCGACCTGGTACCTGAACCTGGCAACCCAATCTCAGGCGGGTACTGCGCGTCTTCACATAGTGAAACATGTCGTTCATCACTTTGGCCTGATGGTAGCCGTTGTACGCTGGAAGTCGTCGAGCCGGCCTGAGTGATGGCGGGTGAAGCTTCACGCCATATCGTACCGCTGCTTCCAGGATCAAATTCTATGCATACACGGGGTCCCAAATGGACCCGTCTTGGCCTCTTAGCGGCGGGTCGGGATGCCGTCGATCTTCTTGTCGACGGCGACTGAGTTGGAGAACCTGCCGAAGGGGGGCATCGACCTGCGAGCGATACGTGACGGCTGCGGACGACCTGATGATGAGGAAGCAGAGCTGTCTGGGTCTCCGCCGATTCGAAATATACGTTCCTGAATCCCGAGCCGTGGTAGCGATTGAGTTCGCTCTTGTCCTCTCGGTGGCGTGTCTCATTCTGAGATACGATACCTCTCGGGTTGTCGCTGATATGCTGGTCGTTCTCCTCCTTCTGGCTCCTGCTCCTGGGAGCTGGTCCTGGTGCTTCTTGGCGTCCCTGGTGTTCTGGATGTTCTGCGGGACCTTGCCGTGCTGCGAAGCGTCCTTGCTCCTTCTTCTTGTGGGTGTTGTTGAGGCTCCATTGGCTGTGTCGGCGAAATCGATCGCGTCTATGGTGCTGGCTTTGCTGAGTCTGGTGGATGTGGGTTGTCTGCTGGTAGCGTTGGCGCAATCGGCGTGGCTGGCGAAGGTTGTTCGGTTGGAATAGAGTCTGTATCTGAGCCGATCTTTTGTTTGAACGCCTCCGCGTACTGGGTGTTTGTGTACTCCATGTGCTCGGCAATATTTTCCATCGAGGACGAGTCGGGCGGGTACTTGTCCTGCGGTGCGGCCTGAGCTGATCCCTGTTACGCGAGGAACTGACTGCTGTACTCCAGGCTGCTGTGCTGCCCAGTATGCTGCTGGTAACCCACCGTGGACATTGTATCCAACCTTGTTCTCGTGGATCTTTGCCTGGTATCTGTCCCAATCCTCATGTACATCTTGGTCGTTGTCTACTCGGGCTGTCGGTGCCCTGCTTGGCGATATCTTCATGTCGCTGATTTGCTGGGTGATGCCCGTAGGGGTGTTGGGCTCCTTGCTCTCAGAGCCCACATCCGCCGCTGCGCTTTCCTCTGGTGTAATTCTCGAGTCCCTCCTCCTCCCCCTCCTCCTCCTCCTCCTCCTCCTCCTCCTCCTCCTCCTCCTCCTTTCAGTGCCCTTCAGTATCGGGCCTGTGTCCATCGACGACGGACGTGTCCGCTCAGTGGATGTCGTTCAGGTGGTTGCCGAACTCGCTGAACTCGTCCTCGCCACCCAGAGCTTCGCTGTCGGCGCGAACGAGACCCTGCGTCTCGCCTGCTGCTTCGCGCTGCCGCCCGCTGCGGCTGCCACCGTTTCTCGCACGCTGGGCCTGCAGGCTTCGCCACTGCTCGTGGCCGCTGCCTGTTCTAGCGATTCCCGCCCACTGGTACCAGATGACGTATGGGCTCCCATCTTCGCGCCACTGCCCGCTGCCTCTGCTGCTTCTCGCACGTCCCTGTCTGTACGGTCGGTTCGCGTCGTGTCGACCGGCAGCGACGCCGACGCCGGCGTTCAACGTTGAACGCCGGCGGCGGTCCAGAATCGGTCGATGTTGAACGTTCGGACGTCGCGGAAAGGGCCGATCGTTCAAGATTGAACGATCCCCGCGGTGGCAGGATCCAACGCTCAGGTCGACTCGGCACGAGCCTGCTGTAGCTGACGCTGTCTGGACGCGCGACTCTTCGCGCGCTGGAAGGTCCCAGCTTGCTGATGACGGCTGTTCGCTCTCCAGGATCTCTTGCTCGCTCTCGTGGGTGCGCTCCTCCTCGCTGCGCTCGGACTCTTCACCCTCGTCGTCATCGCCCTCGCTGTCCTGGTCGCGGAGGTCTTCTAGCATGCGCACCGCTTCTTCGGAACGGGAGTCAAGGGAGATCGTGGGAACGATTGCGGACGAGTTGGGGAGCACCTACACTCCCGTCTCCCGCTCCAAGAACCGCATGTGTTGCTTTACCTTGTCGCAGATGCTCTCCGCGTCGGCGCACTCGGAAGGGATGGGGATGCGGTGCGCGTGCGCACGCAGACGGATCGCCCAGGTTCATCGCAGGCAGCAGTTGGGGGGACGGCTCCCCTGCGACAGTTGCAGCCGCCGCGCTTGTAGCTGATAACGTCCGGGTGCCCAGCCGCTCGCCCGCTGCCACCGCCACCTCTCTTCTCTCGCGCAAGACTCCACGCGTGCAGCTGATGGCGCCTGGGCTCTTTTCGCCGGCTTCGCCTCCCTCTTCTGGCAGGGTGGCGCTTTCCAAGGCGCGCCGATGGCGTTGGACTTTATTTGCCCTGTTTCCCGCTTTGCGCACGCTCCGGCTCTGCGCTCGCTTCTCGCGCGCTCTGGTTCTGGCTTGTGTCTTCGCCCTTCCGCTTACCTGTCTCTTCTTCTAGCACTAGTGTTGGCGCCACGTCTCGCACACGGGCGTCCGCGCCTGCAGCTGATGACGTCGGGGCTCCCTTCCTGACGCCACGGCCCGCGGTATTTTTTCGCACATGCATGTCCCAGTCTGTAGCTGATGATGTCTGTGCTTCCGTCTTCGCTCCACTGCCCGTTGCCTCTGCCGCCTCTTATCGCACACGTGTGCCTCAGTCTGTAGCTGGTGGCATCTGAGCTCCCGTCCTCGCTCCACTGCCCGCTGCCACTGCCCGCATGTCCCAGCCTGTAGACGATGGCGTCTGGGCTCCCGTGCTCGCGCCACTGCCCACTGCTTCCACTTCTTCACGCAGGAGCGCTCCCCGACCTTTAGCTGATGGCGTCTGGACGCCCGCACTCGCACTGCTGCCTGCTGCGACTGCCGTCTCCTCTGGCGCACGCGTGTCCCAGCGTGCAAGTGATGACGTCTGGCCTCCTATTATTTCACCGCAGCTGACGGCGTCGGGCTCGTGCTTTGCCTCCCGCTTCTCGCAAGGTGGCTTCGTCGTAGCTTCTGCAATGTAGCTGTCCGTGTCGGGCTGTTGCTTCGCCTCCCGCATCTCGCAGGGTGGCTTTTCCGTGGCCTCTGCACTGTGGCTGACGTCGTCGGGCTCTGGCTTCGCCTCCAGCTTCTCGCACGGTCGGTGTCTTCGCCGTATCCTTTGCACTGTAGCTGACGGCATTGGCCTCGTGCTTCGCCTCCCGCTTCTCGCAAGGTGGCAATCCCGTGGCCTCTGCACTGTAGCTGACGGCATCGGGCTCGTGCTTCGCCTCTCGCTTTTCGCACGGTGGTTTCGTCGTGGCTTCTGCACCGTAGCTGACGTCGTCGGGCTCGTGCTTTGCCTCCCGCTTCTCGCATGGTGACTTAGTGGTGGCCTCAGCACTGTAGCAGTCGGTGTCTGGCTCTTGCTTCGCATCCCGCGTCTCGCAGGGTGGCTTTTCCATTGGGCTGCACCAGTGCTTGCTGCCACTGCTCTCTGCGTTCACTCGTCTTTCTTGATGGAGATCGGCCCATTCTTCTTCAAGGCTATATCTGGCGTCTGGGGTCCAGCGTTCCCAGCCGCTCCATGCAGGGGTGAGAAGGTCGAAGACGGTCTGTCCGAAGGCCACCAGCCGCTGCCTCATTGACGTGCGTTTAGCTTGGGACTGCATGATGTATTGTGTGCGGGCTGTCGCTCAGGGTCCCTCAGGGCACAGATCTCATCCGTCACCAAGCAGCCATGCATCGGCGCGGCCGCCAATCGGGCCCCGGGGGGGAGGTTGTCAGGGCACGGAGTGCCTCACCCCCCAGGGGAGCCGAGCGGATCGCGTGAGCCTGGCCTCCTGGGCGGCCCGATCGCGGGCGATCGCTCGAGGGATCGATCGACCGACCCCGACGCGACCCAGATCGGCCCCCTCCCAGCAGAGGCCAGATGGGCTTTCCTCCTCCTCCTCCTTCTCGTCCTCCTCCTCGTCCTCGTCCTCCTCCTACTCCTCCTCCTCCTCCTCCTCCTCCTCCTCCTCCCCCTCCCCCTCCTCCCCCTCGCCCTCCTCCTCCTCCTCCTCCTCCTCATCCTCCTCCTCCTCCTCCTCCTCCTCCTCCTCCTCCTCCCCAGGCCCGCCTGGAAAGCCTGCCAGCCCGTGGCCTTCACGCCGTGGGCCCCTCTCTCGGGCTCCCGTTGCCGCTGGGCCCGAGGAGCCGCTTCTCGCCCTCCGGGCCCCGTTGGGGTCTGCGCTTTCGCAGGGTATCGGACAGACTCGTGTATGCTCTTTTTAGTGTGGAGTCGGGGCTGTCCTGCTGCAGGAGGAGTATCCGAAAATACGTAAAAGATAGTACGGGGACGATGGTTTGACTATTTTTGCCCATTTGGGGGGTATTTTTTGAGTACTTCTTAAATTTGTCGTCCAAAATCCCCCTGTAGGGGGACATGCCCGACTTAATTTTGATGGTCGTTTTCTTGTTCATCGTTTTGCCGATCGGCGCGGGCCCTCGCACCCACATGGAGTAGATCTTGGCTGTTCTTGGCGCCTGTTTCGAGCAGGTGGAGTCTTCCCCATCGTGGACGCACTGCTGCAAACAGTCGCACCAAGCAGAGGTCCAGAGCCAGACCCCCCTCCACCCCGCCCCCTTCCGCCCAATGTCGAAACGCCGAATAGGAAAACGCTCACTGTGTTTTTTTTTTACCTGAGAGAATCAAAGAACATCCAACAGATAGCCACCAACACAATCCTCAACAGAACCAAATAATCACCAACATGATCTTCAACGAACCAAGGTGCTCACCAGCATAATCTTCAGCAACACCAAGATCATCACTAACATAATCTTCAACAAACCCAAGGCAATCACCAACATAGTCTGCATGGAAGCTGTTGGTTGGAGCCGGCTGGGGGGCTGAGGTGGCCCAGCATTGGTTCTGGCCAGCAGCAAGAGGAGTTAAAAGGGATCCCCTCGTTACCACGGGTTGGCGCGACTCGAAGAATTTTGTCAGTTTCGATCCCTGGAGGGGTCTGCGAAACCGATTTTGAACGACTTTACCCTCGTCCCCCTCTCGACCGATTTCCTCGGGGCTTATCCAGCTCGGACCCCCCGGCCGCCTCCAAGCTGTTGGGTCGCTTTGGGGGCCATCTTGGCTTGCTCGGAGACGGAGGAGCGGCATCAACATGATCGTTCGGAGCTCCGCGCGGACTTCTTGGATCTGCTCGGGCGCCGCTCCCGGCGCGCTCCGCGCACCAGGAGGGGGTTTCCAGCGCCGATCCACGAAATCTGCGCGGACCTCCGAAAGTGTATGTTTATGCAGGTTCTGTTGCACAATTTGACCCGGCTGTCGTGGAAGCCATCCTGGGCGTTTTGGAGAGGGCCAGGGAGGCATCGGGCGTCCCAGGGAGCCAAGGGAAGGGTCCGACCGCGTGGTTGTGTGTGGCCTTTTGGGTGTTTGTGTGGCCCAGTGCGTGTTTGTGTGGCCCAGCGCGCAGCCGGAAGGATGCTACTGTGGCCCGCGCTGGCTTTGCAATCAAACAAAATACGTGAAGACCTCCGATCTTAGCTGTAAGACTCTGGGCAACTCTTACAAGGTTCAATTCCCGCCCAGAAAAAAGAGCGGTCGCACGAACACTCGATTTGATGCGTGTTGAACGCATTACGGTAGTAGTAGTAGTAGTAGTAGTAGTAGTAGTAGTAGTAGTAGTAGTAGTAGTAGTAGTAGTAGTAGTAGTAGTAGTAGTAGTAGTAGTAGTAGTAGTAGTAGTAGTAGTAGTAGTAGTAGTAGTCGTAGTAGTAGTAGTAGTAGTAGTAGTAGTAGTAGTAGTAGTAGTAGTAGTAGTAGTAGTAGTAGTAGTAGTAGTAGTAGTAGTAGTAGTAGTAGTAGTAGTAGTAGTAGTAGTAAGAGTAGTAAGAGTAGTAGTAGTAGTAGTAGTAGTAGTAGTAGTAGTAGTAGGAGTAGTAGTAGTAGGAGTAGTAGTAGTAGTAGTCGTAGTACTCGTAGTAGTCGTAGTAGTCGTAGTCGTAGTCGTAGTCGCAGTAGTAGCAGTAGTAGCAGTAGTGGTAGTAGTAGTAGCAGCAGTGGTTCTAGTAGTAAGAGTGGTAGTCGTAGTCGTAGTCGCAGTAGTAGAAGTAGTAGTCGTAGTGGCCGTAGTAGTCGCAGTCGCAGTAGCAGTAGCAGTAGCAGTAGCAGTAATAGTCGTAGTAGTAGTAGTAGTAGTAGTGGTAGTAGTAGTAGTAGTAGTAGTAGTAGTAGTAGTAGTAGTAATAGTAGTAGGAGTAGTCAGTA
>CAUYUJ010014748.1:270000-275000 GCA_963575745.1 Prorocentrum cordatum | reverse complement strand
GAGCAGGAGGAGGCGGAGGATGATGAGGAGGAGGAGAATTCGGAGGATGAGGAGGAGGAGGAGCGCGAGGAGGATGGGAGGAGGAGGAGGAGGACGAGGTGCAGGGATCAAGATATGGAAGTGGTGGTGGATGGGGGTGGTGGTGGTGGTGATGATGTTGATGATGCTGATGATGACAATGGTGATGATGATGCTGATGATGATAATGGTGATGATGGTGATGGTGATGATGATGCTGATGCTGATGATGCTGGTGATGATGACGGCGATGCTGATGATGGGGATTATGATGATGATGATGATGATGATGATGATGATGATGCTGATGCTGATGCTGATGCTGATGCTGATGCTGATGCTGATGTGGAGGAGGAGGAGGAGCAGGAGCAGGAGCAGGAGGAGGATGCCAACGATAATGATGCTGTGCATGCTGGTGCTGGTGGTGGTCAGGATGATGATGCTGATGATGGTGGTGGTGATGCTGATGACGATGTTGATGTCGATGATGATGGTGGTGGTGGTGGCGGTGATGAGGCTGCTGATGGTGGTGATGATGACGACGATGCGGAATATGATGCTTATGACAATGGTGATGTTGGAAATGACGGTTGTGATGATGATGATGATGACCATATTGATGATGATGATGATGATAATGATGATGATGATGTTGTTGATGAAGAATAAGGCGATATTGATGGTGATGATGATGCTGTTGGCGATGTTGATGATGAAATTGTTGCTGCTGATGCCGATGATGACGGTGATGCTGATGATGGTGGTGATGCTGTTGATAATGATAATGCTGCTGATTGTGGTGGTGATGATGATGCTTACTTTGGTAATGCTGCTGATGATGATGCTGATGATGATAATGATGATTATGATTATGCTGGTGCTGATGACGATGCTGATGATGCTGATGATGATGGTGACGATGATGCGGAGAATGATGACGATGACGATGTCGATGACGATGATGACGATGGTGTTTATTCTGATGATGATGCTAATGCTGGTGATAGTGTTGATGCTGATGACTGCGGTGCTTTTGATGGTGTTCATGATGGCGCTGATGTTGATTATGTTGATGATGTTGCGTATGCTGATGATGCTGATGCTGGCGATGATGATGATGCCGATGCTGATGATGCTGATGGTGATGGTGCTGGTGATGATGATGGTGATGTTGATGCTGATGATGCTGATGATGCTGATAATGCTGATGATGCTGATTACGCTGATGATGAGGATTATGATGCCGACGAGTATGAGGATCAGGATGAGGATGAGGATGCGGCTGATGATTATGCTGATGGTGATGATGCAGATGATGAGAATGATGATGATGATGATGATGTATTCGGCAGTGCTGATGATGATACTGATGATGATGATGATGGTGATGCTGATGATATTGATGATGATGATGATGGTGATGATGATGATACTGATGATGGTGGTGATGATGTTGCTGGTGATGATAATGATGATGGTGATGATGATGCTGATGATGGTGATGATGATAGCGATGCTGATGATGGTGATGATGATGATGATGATGATGCTGATGATGATGATGATGTGGAGGAAGAGGAGGAGGAGGAGGAGGAGGAGGAGGAGGAGGAGGTCGAGGAGGACAACGATGATGATGATGGTGGTGGTGGTGAGGGTGAGGGTGAGGGTGAGGGTGAGGGTGATGGTGCTGGTGATGGTGATGGTGTTGGTGCTGATGATGCTGATGATGCTGATGATGCTGCTGATGACGGTTCATTCTGATGATAGATGATATGTGATGGTGGTAATGTTTGTTGCCGCTGCTACTGTTTCTGCTACTGCTGGCGATGAGGATGCTGCTGCTGATGAATCTGATGATGGTGGTGGCGATGATTATGCTGGTGATTATGCTGGTGATGCTGATGGTGATGATGATGATGATGAGGAGGAGGAGGAGGAGGAGGAGGAGGAGGAGGGGGAGAGGGGGAAGAGGAGAATAACGAGTAGTAGGAGGAGGGGGAGGAGGAGGAGAGGAGGAGGAGGAGGAGGGGAGGGGAGAGGATGAGGAGGAGGAGGAGGAGGAGGAGGAGGAGGAAGAGGAGGAACAGCCGACGCCGAAACCGTCGGAGCCGAAGCTGGAGCCGGGGCCGAGAACGGGGCGGAAGCCTGGGAAGGATGGACGAGGGAGTACAAGGGGGCCGAGTAGGAGGACGGAGGAAGAGGAGGAGGAGGAGGAGGAGGAGGATCTTGAAGTGATATGGCTCAAGGGCGGCTTAATCCGGTTGGTGGGGCCAGAGGCCTGGTGCACCATCATGGTGTGCCATTCGAGGCCAGGGCAACAAAAGAGCAACTTAGTAGAATTGCTGGACAGCTCACCAGGATCCCACTGGCTTTGTCCAAGCACCCTGTCCTCCCTCGAATGCGACGGTTCAGCTTGAACCCCGTGCGCGATGGGGCAATGCAGCCAAGGGGAATATCTCCCGAAAACCCATGTAGTTTCAAGTCTGACCGCGGGAAAGTCTGAAAGGATTGCCCTCGGCTGTCATGTCGCCGCTGCAGCTGGGCCCCGTTTGGAGCCCACTCCGATTTTCCAGTGGCCTCGGGTCGTGGTCAGAGGCCTCTGCGGTTCGCTTGGGGACGCATCACGAGACTAGCCGCGAATTTGGCTCGACCTTGGTCCCCCCTGCTCTGACGTACAATGGGGGCCCGTGCCAAGAAACACCTTGCTTGCCTTCAGGGTGCCCTGGGTTTCTTGGGTTTCGGTGGCTTTGCCGTGGAAAACGCGACGTTCCCACACCAAAAATCGATGGATGTCCTGGGGTCTAAGGGTTGGGTTTCTTGTGGAAGGTTTCTTGTGGACTGGCCTCCACTGTAATCGCTGGGCGCGATGAATTGTACCGTGTGCGCTGGTGCGTCCAGTGGTGCAGCGCTTACGTGCCTTACCGCCTCGCGCATCGTGCGGATGACCACCTCGCCCTCCATGGTGCCCGCTTCACCACGCTCTACAGCCTCATCCTTAAGCGGAGAGGTAACAATGTCCGCATAGCGAGGGCGGGATGCCCGTTCCCATCCATCGACGAGGTTTGGCATCCTAGCTTTGGGAACGGGGAGTGAGTGCCAATGGCTGTCCGTCGACGAGGGGTGGGCACCGTGCGGCCTCTGGGCCGACGCGGTGCCCTCTCGGCATCGTCGTTCTCGGGGGCTGCTCCGCCATCCGCAGCAGTGGCCGTCTCACCGCCGTAGCCGGCCCACGTCTCCGACGCCCAGCGAACCCCCCTTCTGCGAGGGCGGGGGGCCCCTCACCGGGGCTGGGCCTGAGCGCTGTTCTGCTGGACTTCGGCTGTGTTTTGCTTTCGTGCTGGCAGGGGGTGCAGGAAAACAGGCAGAGCAACACGAGACACAGAGCGGCAACAAAACGAAAAACAACGTTTATGTTCAGCCCTGCCCATTACTGTCCTCTAACAGGGGCGGGCATCCTAGCTTCAGGCACGGGGAGCGGATGCACATGCCTGTCCATTTGAAGATATTAGCATCCAGGCCTACACGGTGCCTACTGAACGCCATCACTTGAGCAGTGGCGAAGCGTCCAGGCTCGCCTTTAGGCCCACCATACGATGTTCTAAGAACTTTTAGTGGTCTGTGCGACATGTTCTTGGAACATTTCTGGTTGAGACCGGGCTGATCTTATGAGAATCTTGTTTTTGTTTTGAGAACATTTTGGGGTTCTACGAACCTTTCGTGGTATAGCCCTATGGGGATGCCGGGACGGTCGGCTCCCTCTCAGACCAATCGCGAAGCCGCCGCGCCCGTGACGGCAATGGCCATCTCGTGGTCGCCGGAGAGGGCCAACCTGTTCGGACGCCTATCCAAAAATTCAATTCGAGGGCAGGATAACCCATGCCTGTTCACGGACAGGGATGGGCATCCTAGTTTACGCCAGCGCCGTTTGCACTGAGCAGATTGCTTTGGGTTCCAGCCTGATACCTGGTGGCCGTTCGGGCCGTCTGGGGCTATCGTCGGCCTTTCCATTGAAATTGCGCGTGCGTGTTCAGTGTGGTGCTGGTGACGTACTCTAATGAGCACGCGTGATTTTCCTTTCTTCCAGTCGCCCACGATGTAACTACATAATCGGTTGGCGTGCCGCTGCTTCCGCAAGGTTGGCATCTTCGCTTTCCGCCCACGCGTTCCAGCGCATGGCTTGACTGTTTGGCTGACTGACGGCCGTTCAGGCGGAGCGGCTCTCTCGGTGCCCCAGGGCTGGATGCGCATGTTTGTTCATCATCACGGATGGGCATCCTAGCTGCAGGCCCGAGGAGTGGTTCCCATTTCTGTCCATCGATAGGTATGGGCATCCAGGCCAATGCGGTGTTTCCTGCATGCCTTCAGCGGCGCAGGTGACGCGCCCACAGTGGCAATGTGGCCATCTCACGGCCATTGGTGCTTTCCCAGATCCCTTATGCCAGGCTAAACCCGCATTTGGGGGTGGGATGCCCGTGTGTGTCCATCGGCAGGGATGGGCGTCCCAGCTGCAGGCGCAAGGGACGGATCCCAGGGCCTGTCCCTCAACAGAGATGGCCATCCTGGCTAATGCGGCCTCTGCTGAGCGCCGCCATTGGTGGAGGCTGGCGGCCCGAGATTCCGCCAGATTCGTCTTCGCGCGTGGCACGAAGTAACTGTCGAAGGCTGCCGCGCCCGCAACGGTAACTTGACCACCAATAGGGATGGGCATCCGAGCTGCAGGCACGAGGAGCGGATCCCCATGCCTGTCCATCGATAGATCTGGGCACCCAGGCCAACATCGTGCCAACTGAACGACGTCGGTGGCGAAAGTGCCGCGTCCGCAGCGGCAGTGTGACCGTCGAGGCGCTACTAATGCGGACCAGGTTTAAATGTGCCGAGCGAAATCCTCACTGTGAAGATGGGGTGTCCATACCTGTCCAGGCCACTCCTTGGAGAGACCCGCGCTTGCCCTGAATCTGAGGGCATGAGATCGTAGGCCATTG
>CAUYUJ010014748.1:245000-265000 GCA_963575745.1 Prorocentrum cordatum | reverse complement strand
TTGTCGTCGGCGTCGGCGTTGTCGTCGGCGTCAGCGGCGGCGTCGGCGTCGGCGTCGGCGGTGGCGGCGGCGTCGGTGTCGGCGTTGTCGTCGGCGTCGGCTTTGTCGTCGCTGTCGTCGTCGGCGGCGGCGGCGGTGGCTGCGTCGGCGTCGGCGTCTGCACCGGCATCGTCGGCGATGGCGTCGGCATCTGCGTCGGGTCGGCGTCGGCGTCGTCGTCGGCGGCGTCGACCGGCCTCTATTGTACAGGGGCCGCGCCTCGACGAGGGCGCGCCGGGGATGGCCGGATCGTCTTCGGCGGCGGCTGGAGACTCTATGACCCGACAGCGCCCGGGGCGTGTGCAGTTTTCCCCGGCCAGCACCGTCGAGGCGTCGAGGAGCATCCTGAATCATCTGGCGTGAAAGCACGCAGGAAGTCGAGCAATGCACGGGGAATGGACGTCCGAGCGCTGGCGAGGAGGGGGAGGAGGAGGAGGTGGAAAAGGGGGGAGGAGGAGGAGGAAAAGCAGAAAGGAGAAGGAGGGAAGAGGAGAAGGCCTAGCGATACGCGGTAGCCTACACTGGCCAAGAGAGTCGTCGCAGCCTGTGTAGTCCGGCGTGAGAGGCAGCCCGAATTCGTGACAACGGTCAGAGGAGCAAAGGCACACGCAGGCTGTCGCAATGAGCTTCATAGTAGTGCCGGCAGCACGGTCGAAAGGGGGAACGGACTTTTTGAGCTCGTTGAGGAGGACGAAGACAAGGACGAGGACGAGGACGAGGACGAGGAGGAGGAGGAGAGGGGAGGAGGAGGAGGAGGAGAGGAGGAGGAGGAGGAGGCGGAGGGGGGAGGGATAGAAAGAGAGAGAGAGAGGAGGGACGAGGGGGACGAGGAGGAGGTACTTGGAAAATGGAGGAGGAAGAAGAGAGAGGAGGAGGTGGAGGAGGAGGAGAGGAGGAGGAGGAGGAGGAGGACACGGAGGACGAACAGGAGGCAAAGGTATTTTGGGGAGGGAGAGGAGGAGTGACGTAGAGGGAGGGAGGGAGGGAAGGAGGGAGGGAAGGAGGGAGGGAAGGAGGAGGAGGAGTAGGAGGAGGAAAAGGAGGAGGCGGAGGAGGAGGAGGATGAGGATGAGGAGGAGGAGGAGGAGTTGGAGGAGCAGAGGAGCAGAGGAGCAGAGGAGAAGGGGGAGGAGGAGGAGCAGAGGAGAAGGAGGAGAAGGAGGAGGAGGAGGAGGAGGAGGAGGAGGAGGAGGAGGGGAGAGAGAACGACCGCTGGTCGGGATCGCAGATTGGGCGCCCCGAGCAGGGGAGGAGGGGGAGGATGAGGATGTGGCGTAACGGGAGGAGGACAGAGAGGACGAGGAAGAGAAGCTGGTTGAGGGCGGACCCCGGCCGCCCCCGCTCAGGCGTCGGTCGTCGTGATGGGCGCCGCGTTTCTCCGGGACCTCTCGATCATCGAGCGGTTCGCCGTGATAGGCGCGGGCCCCGCTGCGGGCTCTCTGGGGGTGGCTGGGTGGAGCGGGGGTAGGTGGGGGCAGGATCCCATGAATGGGAAGGCCTCTGTCCCCCCCTTCTCCCCCCTCCTCCCCCTACTCCTCCTCCTTGCCCCACTCCTCCCCCTCCCCCTCCGCTTCCTCCTTCTCCTCCTCCCCTCCAGGGGACCAGAAGAAGCGCGGAGTCTTCGGTTCTCCTTCTTTTCCTCCTCCTCCTCCTCCTCCTCCTCTTCCTCCTCCTCCTCCTCTTCCTGCTCCCTCCTCCTCATCATCCTCCTCCGTCTCCTCCTCCCCCTCCTCCCTCCTCCCTTCTCTGCTTCCCCCTCGCTGCGCTCGTCCTTCTCGTCCTCTGCCCCAGCGGCAGCGTCAGCACCAGCTTCGGCGTAGCAGGCTGGCTCGTCAGCGGCGGCGGACAGCAAAACATCCGGGGGGAAGAGGAAACAAGAAGGGGAGGGACGAAGAGGAGGAAGAGGAGAAGGATGATGATGATGATGATGATGATGATGATGACGATGACGATGATGATGATGATGATGATGATGATGATGATGATGATGATGATGATGATGATGATGATGCTGATGCTGATGCTGATGCTGATGATGATGACGTGATGATGACGATGATGATGATGATGATGATGATGATGATGATGATGATGCTGATGATTGTGATGGTGTGGTGATGGTGATGGTGATGGTGATGCTGATGCTGATGCTGCTGATGATGATGATGATGATGATGATGATGGTGATGATGATGATGATGATGATGATGATGATGATGATGAGAGGAGGAGGAGGAGGAGGAGGAGGAGCGAAGGAGGAGGAGGAGGAGGAGGAGGAGGAGGAGGAGGAGGAGGAGCAGAGGATCACAGGAGCAGAGGAGCAGAGGAGCAGAGGAGCAGAGGAGGAGGAGGAGGAGGATGAGGAGGGGGAGGAGGGGGAGGGGGAGGGAGAGGAAAGAGATAGAGAGGGATATTATTATATAATCAAATAGAAGTAGTGGTGCCAACTAATCGTTCAAGCATATATACACTACAACTCAAAGGCGTTTCCCTAGGTGAAGGTTGCCCTCAAGTGTCCTCGAGAAGCGGCTGGTCTACAGGAAGGGTTGTGCACCCAGCGTGGATCCACAGGCGTGACTTTGCGCAGATATTCAATTTACGAACTGCTGCCGTTAGGCACCGCCTTCAGAAATCAGACACCACGGCTGCGTGGCATGGGAGAAAAAAGTATTTATCGAGAGAGACCTATAGATATGTAGAGAGATGATGAAAGATGGGGGAGGATAAGCTAGGCCGCTCACGCCACACCTGACATCCGATCCCTCCCTCCCATCCCTTCACACTGCGCTGATGTTTTGTCTGACCACCGACGGTTGCCAATGGCGGACCTGGACCCCCCAAGTGACACCATCGTGTCATGCGCAGTCAGAATAGAGGAGCTGTGTGCGGGGAGGGAGACGAAGAAGCCCACCACCCGCCAAACCACCCCAACCCAACCCCAAGGCCCCAAATCGCCCCCCACTCCCGGTGGGGTGGGGGGGGGGGGCGTCGGGGCACCTTGACAAGACGCATGTAGAAACCGTGCGCTTAAGTCGGGCCTGTCCCTCTACAGGAGGAGTAGTCAAAAATAGTAAAGACATAGTATGGTTTTTAATGTATATGTTGTTTTATTGTTTATTTATTTGTTTGGTATTTTTTAGCTGTCGTCCAAAATCCGCCTTTAGGAGGACACGCCCGACTTAACCGTACCCCACCCCCAACCCGAAATCTGGGTCTTCGGGTCAGGTTGGGGTGGTCTGGCAGGTGGTCAGACGCGCGGCGCAGCGGGTGCAAGGCGCGGGCCTCTGAGAGCAAGGGTGCGCGCGCGGTTCGGTCGAGTTCGACTCGGTCGGCCCGGCTGCGCTGCGGCCGAGACTTGCGAATGGGGCACGTTGTGAAGAAGCCACGACGCTGGAGACATACTGCTTGGTTTCAGGGCCCTATCACTAACCGACTCCCCGTACCTGGGGTCCTGGCTTTACCCGAGACGAGCGGGAGGCGGAGGAGGAAGGAGAGCAGGAGTAGAAGGAGGAGGAGGAGGAGAGCAGGAGAAAGGAGGAGGGGAAGGAGGAGGAGGAGGAGGAGGAGGAGGAGGAGGAGTAGAAGGAGGAGTAGAAGGAGGAGAGCAGGAGAAAGGAGGGGAAGGAGGAGGAGGAGGAGGAGGAGGAGGAGGAGGAGGAGGAGCAGGAGGGGCTCCCCATCGCCCATCGCTCCTCGACAGGGGCCCGATAGCTGACCCCGCCCAGGCACTCGCGGACCCGCTGTCGGGGGCCCGTCGCCGCTCCGTAGGCGACGTGTTGCCGATTCCAGCTTAGTGCGTCCGCCCCCCGCCGCCCTCAGGCTGGTGCCCTGGAGAGTCCGGCGGTCGCACGATCATGGATCAAGGGGGGCGTAGATTGGTGAATTGGCGACGGGTCCCGTTTCCATGGGACATGGCGGATTTCCGCCGCCGAGCGAGGCGGCACCGACCGCATTTTGGTGAGGGCACCTCCCCCGATCCAAGGATTTGGCGACCGCGCGCCAAATCCATGGATCGCTAATCCATGTTTGTGCGCCCCACCCCCCCTGAGCTGGTCCCCTAGAGGGCCGTTGGGGTTCAGGCGGGCCTCGACGCTGCCGATGCCGTCCGGTTCGCCATGGGCAGAAAAGCCCAATGGCCCCCTCGTGCACGATGTGGCTGTCCTCATGGTGCAGTCGGACCGAGGTGTGAGATCGAGGTCGGTTCGGGGAGGGTGCCCTAATGCTCTTCGTGTCTGTTGGATGTTCTTGTGCATCCTGGGGGAGGGTACCCTCGAATGTTCTTCAGGTTGGCCCTGCGGAAGGTCTCATGTTCTTGAGGGATGTTCTTTTGTCCCAAGTTCGACTGTAGGACGATGGCGGTATATTCGATGGGTCTCGCGGGGTTCACGAGTCCGCCAGCCCGACGTTTTATCGTTCTGCTCCCCTCCCCCGAGCGTTGCCCCGTCAGAGGCGGCCAGGTCGCCCGCGGGTCACCAACCACCAAACCACCACAACCCACCCCGAAGGCCCCGATTTACCTTCCAATTCCAGTGGGGGGGGGGGGTCGGGGAACATTCCAAAAACACATATGGATCCCGTACCCACCCACCCGACCCGAAATTCGGGTCTTCGGGTTGGGTTGGGGTGGTCTGGTAGGTAGTCCGCCAGCCCGACGTTTTATCGTTCTGCTCCCCTTCCCCGAGCGTTGCCCCCGTCAGAGGCGGCCAGGTCTCACCGAGCGCGTTCCACTACTCGCAAAATGCCTACTCGCCAACGTCCGAAGAGAGCACATGCCCTCCTCTGTGCAATGGATCGTAAACCCCCGGCGGCGGATCCAGGCCATTTGTGAGCAGCTATTTTGCGAGCGCTGGAACGCGCTTGCCCAAGGTCGCCCGCGGGTGCAGGGAGGCGATCGCGCCTCGCGCACTGCGGGCCGGGCGGAGGGCTTCTCTGAAGTCGGGCGTGTCCTTTTACAGGGAGAATGTTCCGACGGTGGAAGATGTTGTGACTATTTATTTTTTCAATGAGTACGATTTGACTATTTTTCATGTTCGGGGCCTGGGAGCCCAAAGCGCATTTTCGAACCGTCCAACAATGCGATTCGAGTTTTTCCGCCGCCCCTCTGTCCCCAGTGCAGCCCTGGAGGCTCCGAAAACCACCTGGAGGCCCAAAACGCATTTTCGAACCGTCCAAACATGCGATTTGAGCTTTTCCGCCGCCCTGCCTTCCCCAGTGCAGCCTTGGAGGCTCCGAAAACCACCTGGAGGCCCAAAACGCATTTTCGAACCGTTCAAAAATACGATTTGAGCTTTTCCGCCGCCCTTCCGTCCCCAGTGCAGCCCTGGATGCTCCGAAAACCACCTGGAGGCCCAAAATGCATTTTCGAACCGTCCAAAAATGCGATTTGAGCTTTTCCGCCGCCCTGCCATCCCCAGAGCAGCCTTGGAGGCTCCGAAAACCACCTGGAGGCCCAAAATGCATTTTTTCGAACCGTCCAAAAATGCGATTTGAGCTTTTCCGCCGCCCTTCTGTCTCCAGTTCGGCCCTGGACAAACAGCAAAACATGACGAGGGAGCTCGGGGGAGCAGGGGAGGAGTTGGGGGCGGGTGGGATGGACCTAGCGCAAGAGTGGGCGCTCGCATCGGGCAGTTCCCAAGGGTCCACCTCCACGACCGGTTCCCGGTTCGGTTCCCGGTTCGGGCCCGGTTCGGTTCCACCGCCTCCGGTTCGGTTTGGTTTCGGTTCACGTCGGGTTTCTGGCGGGTTCTGGTTCCGTCGGTTCTCCTTCGGTCGGTTCGGTTCTGCGGTTCGCGGTTCGGTTTTGTGGTTCATTGTTTGTCATGCCGTATCTGGACCCTCCAGCAGCCTTTGAAATTGGCGACAGTTTCGCAGATTGCACCCCCACGGGGATGGCGAGGCCTAATCTGACTCTGCGTAGCACGCCACTCCGCTGGAACCCCCGGCAGCCCTCGAGAGTGGCGACAGTCTCGCAGATCGCACCCCAACAGGGATGGCGAGGTCAAATCTCAATCTACGTAGCAAGTCACTCTACTGGACCCCCCAGCAGCCTTCGAATGTGCCGACAGTTTCGCAGATCGTAGGCCCCCAAGGATGGCGAGGTAGGAGACAAGCTGGCACGCAGAAAGGAACGAGGTAGGAGTCAGGAGAGAGAAGACAGGAGATGGGAAGGAGAAGGTAGAGATGGAGACCGCAGTGCTCTATTCAAAACAAGTGCCCAACGCAGGAGGGTTGGGAAAAGCAGTATCTGGTTGAAACAGTGAGTGGAGCGGGAAAGGCCCGGGAGTCGCTTTTGGAGTGCCTTGGGGCGGTCACGCGACTGTCCCAGGAGATTGGACAGGCCGAGAGGGCCCCGATGGCTCCCAAGCTGCCCAGCCTTTTCCTTCACACTGCTTCAAAAACATAAATGTTTCAACGCGTTTCGTTCTGGAGGGGACTGGAGGGGGGTGCACGAGATGCGCGCTGCGAGAAGGCTCATTGGATCGATTTCGTGGGGCCAAAGAGGGTCCCAAGAAGGTTCCAGGAGGCTCCCATGACAGCCCAGGGCGGCCAAAATGCTCTCCAGGGGCCCCCAAAGATGGCCAACATTTGGTTCAAGCCACGTTGGTTCAATGAACGTTGGCTCAAGCCACGTTAGCTTAAACCACAGGTGGCTCAATTGTTTGTCTATTGTTCTGGTAATGGCTGCTTCGGCGTAAACCACTGGTGCCAAGTATACCATTCGCCGCAGCATGCCACCTGTGTTTGGCAGACATATGGCCACTTGTTATGTCTTTCAGTTGTGCTTGGTTTCACTGCTATGTGGACTATCAGTCCGATTCGCCAGCGTATCCAGTACTATCTTGTTTTTTTTCCGATGGGGACAGTGAGAGACAAAGAGCCTGATAGAGAGACAGAGTTTGCAAAGAGTTTGCATGCCGATGCACGTTCGATATCTCATCAAACGGAGGCACCTGCATTGCCGAATCATTCATCAACCAGCAAGGCGAGTGTTCTTGGCCGCTTTCCATTGGTCGGGAACCGCACAGCTCTGTCTCACAGCTATGCAGATGTAAGTAAGATGGCGTGGGTGCATTTCCCCAAAACCGGGACATCCATCATGAACGTATTCTTGACTGCTGGTTGCCCAACCATGCCTTCAAATGAGTCTGTGTCGGACGTGGGGGGGGGAGGAGCAGGGCATGTCTTATTCTCAAAACTAGCCTCCAAATTCCATTCGTCGTGCTATCCGGGGTTTACGGTGTGCGAGAACCACTACCCAATTTCACTTGGAATGCGGGCATGTCCTTTTTGCGGTCCATCTGATCCAGCTTTGACCGGGAGACCTATGAAAACTGTCCGTGGTTGTCGTGATTGGAACCTGCATCGCGGAAATTTTGTGACAATGTTACGCCAGCCAGAGCAACGCGTTGTGTCTTCGCTTATGCATGGACAACATGATTGCAGGAATTTCGAGGGAAACATATCTGAATATGGCCAACGTGTAGCTGGGTGCTACACAAACATGTTGACTGGTTATCCGTGCGGCTGTGAAGACCCAGCCAACGCAAGCAGAGTATCAGTTGCAATCGAAAGGCTTCGGACAGGATTTGTGTTTGTGGGTCTGGTTGAAGAGTGGTCTCTCTCAGTATGCTTTTTCCACGCAACATTTGGGAGCCGCTGCAGCTCCCGCGATTTTCTCAACGTCCGCCCTGGCGCGGAGGCAAAAAAGAAAATGGGCTCCTGTGGCGACGGCCCCAGAGACCCTCACAGCGGCAAGTGCTTTGACAGCTCGTACAGCTACTCCACCGAAGCGCTCCAAGGCTGGACAGATCCGTACGACGGCCCGGTCTATGCGGAGGCCGTTGCCATCTTCTGGAAGCGAGCTGCCACCATGGGCGTTGACGCAGAAGCTTGCCAGACTGCGATATGCCCGGAATTTGCCCATTTGTTCTGACATGCGCGCTAATATCCAAGTGGCATCATACATTCTGCCGACCCCCCAAGAACGAGACAGAATGAGGAAGAGAACGCACTGGACGACAACGACGGTGAGAGTAAGCAGGAGAAGTAGGAGGAAGAGGACGGCGTATAGCCCCTTGGGGTCAAGTGAGTTCTTCGGGGGCTGCCGCTGTCAACATTCCCCAATCAGTGCTTGCACTGAAGGGGCCCTGGCGGATCTCAAAGGATTTGGCGAAAGTGGGCGGCCGATTTCGTTGGGCGGCCTGGTTGCCGGGTTCGCGATTCCGGGTTCTAGGGTTCTCGCTGGTGGCGGATATCCAAGAGCTGAAAATCACGGGTGTGTGGGTGGATGCGAAGGGAGACGACGGTCTCCGTTTCCAAGCTCAGGGTGCTTGTGATGAGCACCCGCAGTGGCAAAAATGGGCGCGCTGAGCAATGCGCCTTGCATTTGAACTTCTACGTCAAGCACCTCGGGCGCGGTGGGTTTGCCGTCGGAGGGTTGTTCGGAGAGGATGATCACACCGAGGCATCGATGCCTTCGACGGCGTGTGTTCACCGCCTTTCCTCACCACCCACCAAACCACCCCAACCCAACCCGAAGGCCCAAATTTATCCTCGATTTCCAGTGGGGGGGGGTCGGGGAACGTTGAAAAAACACATGGTATCCGTACCCCCCCCAACCCGAAATTCGGGTCAAATTTGGGTCTTCGGGTTGGGTTGGGGTGGTCTGGTAGGTAGTCATTTCCCTTCTTCAAATAGCGGCTCCGAGTGATCAAAGTGCACGCGTCTTCACGACTGTAGAGGCAAGCTTAGCATGATGACCTGCGCGCGGGTTGAGTAATAAATAAATAAACAAGGCCAGGCCCCCGCCCGGGGCGTCCTCCGCCTCGATCACATCTGGATTACGCTCCCGGTACAGCGCTTCCTGGCCTCCTTGGGAGCCCCCAAACGCCCAAAGACAGCCCAAGACGATCCCGGGAAACCCCCAGAGCGAAACAGAATTGCCCCAGACGCTCCCAAGCAACCCAAGATAGCTTTCGAGCGGCTCTCTCTGCAGGCTCCCAGGAGGCCTCGAGATTGTTTTTTTATCCTCTGGGGGGTAACGCTCGTTACCCGGGCCTCTCCCCCCCCCCCCCCCCCCCGTAACGGTAACGCTCGTACGCGGGGGGGGTCTCGGTCTTCCCCTCCAACATGCTGGTGCCCGAAGGCATGCGCACTGTGGTGTGGTGGTCGCAGGCGCACTGTGGGCGCTCGCAGGCCATTGCGGCGCTCGCATGCGCGATGCTGGTGCTTGCGGGCTTTGCGCTTGTACTCGAATCGTCGTCGTCGTCGTCGACGGCGCCCGAAAAACGGCCTCCGGAGTCCGACAAAGGCACAAAAACAACGTCGTCGTCGTCGTCGTCGTCGTCTCGTTGCCGTCGTCGTCGTCGTCGTCGTCGTCGTCGTCGTCGTCGTCGTCGTCGTCGTCGTCGTCGACGGCGCCCGAAAAACGGCCTCCGGAGTCCGAAAAAGGCGAAAAACGTTGTCGTCGTCGTCGTCGTCGTCGTCGTCATCGTCGTCGTCGACGGCGCCCGAAAACGGCCTCCGGAGGGCGAAACAGGCGGCAAACGTCGTCGTCGTCGTCGTCGTCGTCGTCGTCGTCGTCGTCGTCGTCGTCGTCGTGCTCTATGGCCTTCCCCCCTAACATGCTGGTGCCCGAAGGCATGCTGTGCTGCTCACAGGTACACTGCGGTTCTCGTGTGCTACCATGGCACACGCAGGCTTGTGCGGGGTGTTCGAGGACGAGTTGCGCTGCTCGCGAACGTTTTCGGTGCCGACACGGTTTGGCATGCTGTTGTATACGCGCGCGTTGTGGCGTTCGCAGGCACGCTGGTGGTTCTCTAGCGCCCGCTCACATGTGTGCCGCCGCGGTCGCCGGTGCTCACACGCATGGCGCCTTGACCGCAGGCGTGGCGCGGTGATCACAGACCGCGATGGCGGGGATAAGGAGGAGGAGGAGGAGGAGGAGGAGGAGGAGGAGGAGGAGGATGGGGAAAGACAGTTTGTCATCCAACTTGCTCGCAGCCTGGGGGTCCCCACATAGCGGGGCTGGCGCGGAATTGCATCGACGCGGCGGCGACCCCAGCGCGGGCGTTCATGGTTGAATGCTGCTAGGGGGGCCCACTCGGGCCCAAGAGGGTGCCTTCCGAGAAAGCATGCCTGCTTCAGTGTCTGTTACTATTACTCCAGCCTCTGACGTGTTCGGAATTCTTGTGTGTATTTGTGTGCCAAGGCGCTTGTACGGCCTCTGGCGCATTCAGTGCACAGGGCCTTCCCGCGCAAATAAGTATAACAGGATCTCTGATGCTATCTGTTGTCTTGTTGTCGGGCTGGGCCCTGACTGGGGTTCAGACGCGCAAGTTTTCCGAGCCGCGTCAAGCCGCGACGACGACGAGGGCCCTCGTCGTCGTCGTCGTCGACGGCGCCCGAAAATAAACGCCTCCGCATGCCGAAAAAGACGGGAAAACGTCGTCGTCGTCGTCGTCGTCGTCGTCGTCGTCGTCGTCGTCGTCGTCCTCGTGGACAACGGCGCCCGAAAACGGCCTCCAGAGGCAGAAAAAATATCGAAAAACGTCGTCGTCGTCGACGTCGTTGACGGCGCCCGAAAAACGGCCTCCAGAGGCCGCAAAAGGCGAAAAACGTCGTCGTCGTCGTCGTCGTCGTCGTCGCCGTCGCCGTCGCCGTCGCCGTCGCCGTCGTCGTCGTCGTCGTCGTCATCGTCGTCGTCGTCGTCATCGTCGTCGTCGTCGTCGTCGTCGTCGTTTTCATCGTCGTCGTCGTCGTCGTCGACGGCGCCCGAAAAACGGCCTCCGGAGTCCGAAAAGGCGAAAAACGTCGTCGTCGTCGTCGTCGTCGTCGTCGTCGTCGTCGTCGTCGTCGTCGTCGTCGTCGTCGTCGTCGTCGTCGACGGCGCTCGAAAACGGCCTCCGGAGGCCGAAACAGGCGGCAAACGTCGTCGTCGTCGTCGTCGACCTCGTCGCTCGTCGCTCGTCGATCATCGTCGTCGCGCGCGCGGGCGCGGGCGTGGTGCCGGGACCACGCGGCGGGCTTTGCGCTTGTACTCGAATCGCAAGCCACTGTGGTGCTCTCAGGCAGAGAGTGCTGCTCGCGCGCATACTATGGCGATCGCAGAGCGCCCCTGCCTCGCCATACCCCGCCCAGCCCAAGCGTTACCGTTACCCGAGGGGCACGACCCCCCCCCCCCCCCCCCGGGTAACGAGCGTTATCGGCCAGAATAAAAAAACAATCTCCTCCAAGAGACCTCAAGGGAGCTCCGAGAGGCCTCCCGAGAGCGCCTGGAGAACCTAAAATCGTTAATTTTCATTCGAAGAGGCCCCCAAGACTGCCCCAAGACGGCCCAAGGGGCCCCCAAGACGGGTTGAGACGGGCCAAGAAGACCCCAAGATTGCCGAAGAGGCGCCCAGGACAGCTCCAGACCACCTCAGAGCAGGCCCAAGATGGGCCCAAGCGAGAGGACTCCGGGACCTCCCGAGGCCCCCAACACACTCCAGACCCTTGAGAGGCCCCTTAGATGCCCCGACGAGGCCCCCAAAACAGCCCAAGAGAGCTTTGAGAGCCGTCCCGAGAGTGCCCGAAAAGGGTAAAATCGTTGATTTCTGATGTTTTTTTCTACGTTTTTCGCCTTCTCACGTTCTCTCGCTTCCAATGCTCAAAGACCGAGGAACTTGAGAAAAAAAGGGAATTCCAGAGATCCCCAACAAATGCTCTCCCCCCCTCCCTGGGGTTCCACACCTTCCCAGAACATCTGCGGAACGCTCCTGGTACCGCGCGCTCCCCCAAAGCGCCCAGAGACAGCCAAAGACGACCCCAAGAAGCTTCCAGAACGTCAAAGAACGGCCCAAGACGCCCCCAAGCAACCCAAGATAGCCTTCGGGCGGCTCTCCAGGCTCTCAGGAGGCCTCCAATAGACCTGGGGCCGGCACGGAAACGGAAAGAGCGCTTCAGAATCTTGACCGAAATTTCTCACACCACCGTTCGTATTGGGAGCCTTGGCGTTGAAAGCTGGTTACGTCACCCCTCGCTCTTGGAAGCCTTGGTGTTCAGAGATTGTTGCGCTGCCGCCCGTTTCTGAGCCTTGGCTGGGCCTTGGTGTCAGGAACTTGATACGTCACCGCTCTCTGCTGGGAGCCTTGGTCTTATCAGTTTGTTTACGTGACCGTTCGCTCTTGGGAGCCTTGGTGTGAAGTTTTTTCGGTTCGTGGTCCCCCTCTTGGGGCCGTCTTGGGGCCATCTTGGGCCGTCTTGGGCGCCTCTTGGGCCGTGTTGGAGCCCTCTTGGGCCGTTCTGGGGGCCTCTTGGGAGCCTCTTGGGCCGTGTTGGGGCGGTCTTGGGGGCTTCTTGGGCCGTCGTCAACGCCGTGAAAGCCGAAAAGCCGCGTGTGCTAAAAATGCACGTTCCCTTTAGGGAATTAATGATTTTGGCCTCTTGGGACGCCTCTTGGGGGCCTCTTGGAGCTTCTTGGGGGGCTCTTGGGGCCTCCTGGGAGCGTCTTGGGGCGAAAGGCTAGACTTTTCGGTTCGTGGTCCCCCTCTTGGGGCCGTCTTGGGCGCCTCTTGGGCCGTCTGGGGGCCTTCTTGGGCCGTTTTGGGGGCCTCTTGGGAGCCTCTTGGGCCGTCTTGGGGCGGTCTTGGGGGCCTCTTGGTCCGTCGTCAACGCAGTGAAAGCCGAAAAGCCGTAGATGCTAAACATGCACGTTTTCCCAAGGCAAATCAATAATTTTGGCCTCTTGGGGCCCTCTTGGGACGTCTCTTGGGCGCCTCTTGGGGGCGTCTTGGAGGCTCCTTGGGACGACTTGGGGCTGTCTTGGGCGGTCTTGGGCTCTTCTGGGTAGGAAAAGGGGAGAGCCCGAACACCATACAAAAACCTTTTAGGGACAACCCGAAAACGGCCATTACCAACCCTGCGTCTCCGCTTCGCCCCTCCCCTGGAGCCCTCCCTTAAGGGCTTCGCCCCACACTAGAACGTCATCACTCGTACCTCGCTCTTTCCGTTACCTCAAAGGCCGAGGAACGGAACAAACGGACGGAATTCCAGATATTCTTTTTGTTTTCAAGTTGGCGTTCCTACTCCATATCCTCATTCTCCTGCCCCATCAAGACTTCGGGGTCACATGTAAAGATTGTTCAGAAATGCTGTTGAACTCTCTGCCGCTGTCTTGGCACTCTCTTGGATCGTCTTCGTGTCTTCTTGGCTACCCCCGAAACCACCGTAGAGATCGAGATCTCATGATCCCATTTGGAATTCTATCTTTTAAAACTCAGCCCATGCCTATCTTTCCACGAAGACCACGAGAGGCATCTCAACAGACCGTGGCATGCATCCAGAAAATGTCGAACCCACAGCCCAGGCACGGCAACTTGAACAACAAGGGAATCACACAATACTTTTTTTTCAAGTTCGCCCCCCTATCTACTCTTGCATAACAGATGATAATCAAGGCCAACCTCAGCTCCCAGATGTGATCCCAGGAAGCTTTTGAGGGCCCCAAATCGTTGAATACCGAACGGGAATGAATGATTTCTGCGTTCCCCTAGTTCCCCCCTTCTATGCGATTCCGAGGCTTGAGCAGGGCCTCCAAGAAGGCCCCTGGATGCAAGAAACGACCAACATTATATTCCATGGGTTAGCTCATCAAGCCTAGCTAGAACTTGAGTGCGCGCGAAGCGCGCGCAGTGGTTCTATATCTTTTATATCTATATACGTTTTTTTTTTTCACACAAACACCATATACATATAACGGCGCACCGGGTCCGGGGGCCCGGGGCCGGGACCTCGACCACAAATGTGCGCCCCGGGGGGCCCGGAGGCTCGTCGGGGCTTGCCGGAGGCCTCCCCAGTCAGACAAGACGGCCCAAGAAGCGCCCAAGACGGCCCAAGAAACTTCCAAGAGGCCTCCAAGAGGGCTCCGAGATGCTGAAGATGGCCTCCAGACGTCCAAGGAGGCCCCCAAGAGGCCCCAAGAAGCCTCCAACATGCGTCCCAAGAGGGCCCCTAGACGCAACAATTTGCCCATTCCCTTCGTAAAACGTGCATTTTCAACAAAGTTGTCTTTTGGGCTTTCCGACGTTACAGGACGGCCCAAGAGGCGCCCAAGACCGCCCCAAGACGGCCCAAGAAGCTTCCCAGAGGGCCCCAGGACAGCCCAAGAGGGCCCCAAGACGGCCCAAGAGGCGCCCAAGATGGCCCAAGAGGGCCCCAAGACGGGCCCAAGAGGGGGCCCAGAGGGGGACCACGAACCGCAAGCTCGAGCTTTCCGCCCCAAGAGGCCGCCAGGAGGCCCCAAGGAGGCCCCTCAAGAGGCCCCAAGAGACCCCCAAGAGGCCCAAAGGAGGCCCCGAGAAGCCCCAAATCGGGCCCCAAAATGCTTCGAACCTGTTTCCAAGAGGCCCCCGACAGGTTCAGAGGCTCCCGAGAAGCTACGTCAAACTCCCAGCGAGCGGCCGGACGAGGCCCCCCAAAAAATCCCAAGAGGGTTCCAGTATTTGTATCTTTCAGCGCTCTCTGGCCTTCTTCCCCCTGCCCCCTTCCCTGCGACTTTCGTTGACTCAAGCTCGCCTCCTCTCCATTGCCTCTCTCTGCCTCTCTCTCTCTCTCTGTCTTTTTTTTTTTCTCTCTCTCTTTCTCTCTCCATCTCTCTCTCTCTCTCTCTTTCCTTCGCTCTCTGTCTGTCTGTCTCTCTCTGCCTCTCTTTCTCTCTATCTTTCTCTCTCTTCCTTTCAGATTCCGTGTCCTTGCGACCTTCTGCAGTCCCCGACGTCGCCACGGCTGGATCCGCTCGAGCGTGTCTTGTGATGTGCGGCGGTGCGAAGCCCGTCCCACTGATCAAGGCACAGGTACGAAATGATGGGTCCATCATTTCTTGCCTTCCCATGTGCGTTTTCCCAATCGATTCCTGGGCCCGAGGTCGCAAAAATTACGACGTCGGAGGTCTGGGGAGGCGGGAAGCACGACCTGGACCTCCGACGTCTTGGAAAAATCACGACGGCGGTTTTTGTCAATCTTCGGGCGTCCTGAGCCTCGGAGGCCGCCGCCTCCGACCCCCCATGGGAGGACGGGGCGGCCGGGGAGGTCCAAAAACATCCAGGAGGGCCTCCAAAGGCTCCCTCGACCAGACTTGTGATGTTCCAGCCTACTCTGGCCTCGAATCTCGTGCCTCGATCTGCGAACCCTCGAAAACTCGATGCCCTCGATGCCCTCGATGTCCTCGATGTCCTCGATCCTTGTATCCCTCAGCTCCGCCGTCCTCGATGTCCACGAACTTCGTTGCTCGCTCCTCGGCCCCAGACCCCCGATGTCGTGACGTTTTCATGACGTCGGCCCCCAGAGCTTTTTGGGGCTTGGTGTTCCAGCCTGCTTTAGCCTTGATCGCCAGAAATAATTTCGAGCACCAAAAAAGCATCGCAACTCGATGGTTTTAACGTGTCGGGCCCTGGGGAACACCCGTCCGACACTGTTTCGACAATGTTTCGACACTCTTTCGACGCTTTTCCGGGTGCTCGACATTATTTCTGGGATGTGTTCCTTAAGTACGATGGGAGCAACATAAGACTAGACGTAGGAGTGACCTTTCGGCGGAGTGACCTTTGGTGCGGGCCCACTGGGGTCCCCCGATCGCGATCGCGATGCGAGAGTAGCATCTTGCGCGCTTGTGTTTGGTCTCCCCGCGGCCCCCCAAAAATCGCGCACCAAAGATCACTCTTACCCAGGGTCACTCTTGCGCGCAGCCGACTAGCGGGGGCGCAAAGATAACCGCGCATCGCGGGTCGTCGGCTGTCGAGGGCGGACGCAGCGACGCCCGCAGTCCCACGGGCTTGGGATGACGACGAGTCCTTCAGCCTGTACGAGGTGGCGAAGGGACTGGCAGGTCGAGGAGAGGGGGGTACGAAGAGCGCAACCGAGCTCCTCGCCCTGGCGCAGAGGCAGGGCGGAGGAGCGGATGCAGCGTCTCCGTGGGATCACGGACCGCGGGTGAGGACACCAGAGCCGCTCGCGGAGTTCGGAATGGGAGAAGAAACAACGGCATGAACATACACGCCGGTCGTTGAAAGCAGGTATTCGTAGAAATCTAGATCCCACGTTGTTTCAAGCGCTTTCCTACTTCAAGAATCGGTGTGTCTTTGCTGTTTTCTGCTACTCTGTGGGCGGCCCGACCCCAATCGACTACATCCCCCTTCCTACTTCATGTTTCCATTTGCTTCTTCCGACACGTTCGACGCTCCGCGCGGATTTGGTGCATTTGCGCTGGAACCCCCTGGCGGCGCCTCCGGCGCCGTCCCAGGCGCGCTCTGCCCACCAGAGAGGGGATCACAGCGCCGATCCACGAAATCCGCGCGGATTTCAGAAAGTTTACGTTTATGCAATATGTTGTACCTCTAGCACCGACCCCCGCCTCAGGCGTCATCGCTTCGGTGTTCTACTTCTTCACCATCATGTCCGGCGCCCTGAAAGCCTCCTCTCAGGGCCTTGTCGACTCCCCAGAAGCGGGAGGGCAGATGTGTCCACGATTTCGATTCGGTGATGCGTGCCGATGTCAGCGCATGGCATCGATCGGTTCGATGACAGGCAGTGAGTGGGGGGGTGCGCTGAGAGTGGACAGGCATTGAAAGGACAGACTCGAGTGATGATCTTCAGAAGGGGGATTGATTGGGGACATGGGGGTATTTGGGGTGCGGAGTCAAGAAGCCATACGCACAACGGCGAGTGGGCGACGCAACGCATTGCACTGTACTGCTGCTAGTGGCCGCTGCCTCCGGCTAGGCGCGTGGGCAGTCGAATGCACGATTGGCACCGCGTCGGAAGCGAGAGAAGAAAACCGCATCACGACTGTGACGCAGGAAAACGGCACGCCCCACGACTGTGAAGCAGAAGAGTGAAGCGCAGCACGACTGTGAAGCAGAAACAAGCGCGTGCAGAGGAGGAGGAGGAGGAGGAGGGAGGAGAGGAGGAGCAACTGAGTACAAGCGAAATGCAGGATCACTCGTGCTCGTCGACGAACTTTGTAACACAACGACACCATTGTCGTTTGTCTGCGACGCACTGGGAGAGAGCCGAATCATATTCAAAACAGCTTCATATCTTCTGGTACAGACTTTGCCCACTCGTGACTGGGGCGCCCACACTTCCGCGCAAGAGTATCAGCGATCGGTCTCACGCTGCCTGGTTCGACGGTGAGTTTTCGGAGCACGTCTGCGTTGCTGGCGTTGCCAAGTTTCCCAAACCACATGCGTTGATGCTGAAGTAGTCGAGCACTGTAGGGCCTTACCCCGCCTGTTGTAGCACCCTCCTGTTGGGCACTCTTGAGACATAAGAACGAGGAACGTTCAGAACATAGCGAAGGCACCGCGCCTAGAACCCATCCAAACGTCGCCTGTCGCTCTTATATAGCAGGTCGAGTTCAACAAATACATCACTTTAGTCGTAACCAGCGCCCCGAGTACGGTCAGCTTTCGTTCTGTACTGATGGTCGTATGCTTCCAATCCCTAGTGCATCTTTGAAATTTACCCCAAGCTGCCCCCAATCGTTTAACCAGCTCTTGCTTCATGTTGCCGAAACTGTAGATTGTCGCCCCCATATATTTCAAGATCTCGGTAGCTGGGCCCACATTATCATCTGGGGCCAAACGTTGGGCGTGGCAGCCTAGTTGAACCAGTTGAAACTTATCCCAATGAAGCTCCATCCCCACCTCTTCTCCTGCCTAGCAATTGCATCTAGCATGCTTGTAATTGACCAGCGGGTCGCCCAACTAAGAGGGTGGCGTCGGCGTGCAACAGAATAGACAAATCTCCAGCAGACAGTGGTTTGAACGATTCCTCGTCCAGTTTGTCTGCGTTCTTGATGACCACGCTCATCACCATGACAAATAGGAACGGTGATAGAGGGCAGCCCTGTGCAACTCCCAAGAGTTAGTTTCTGATGCTTGATCTCTGTCGCCCGTCTGTCACGAAAAACATCGGTTTTCGTAAATATCACCGTTCGAGAAAGCATGTGTGAAGGTACACCAAAAGTGCGCAGTGCGTCCAAAAGAAAGGCCACGTTGATGAGTCGAATGCTTTCTTCCAGTCCACGGCAAGCATAACGATTGCACATCCTCGTTATGCGTGTGATATCTAGATATGTTTTCGCACAACATGAATTTCATGGTGCCCTTCCGTCTCCTAAAACCGCATTGTATCATTGTTAGTCTGTTCTCGGCCTCTTGTAGTCTCCACAGCAGTAGCGCTGCCAATGGCTTGTAACTCGCACAGAGCAGACTGATCGGCTGGTAATTGTCGCACTGATCGACTGGGCCTTTGTTTTTGTAGATAGCAGTCACATCAGCATGTCTCCATTCCGTTGGCACCTGCTTTTCTTTCCAACACGCGTTGGCCAATGACGTAATCCATATTAAACCTTTAGGTTTTTTTGGTCAAGGCCTTCCAAAACTCTGCTGGTATGTCGTCTGGCCCGGAAGCTTCTCCCCGTTTTAGTTGTGATATTGCGAATCCAACGTTTTTGTCGGTAAAATCGGCGTTCGTGATGGGCAGGGCGTTTCCCAGTGGTGTTCGATCCAATACTGCCGCCAGCCGGACTTTCCACTGTATTTCTTCCAATGTATTTTCCGCCGTCTCTTCGCTATCAACAAGTTCACATCGTAGGTTGCGGAGTCTGCCTTGTTTGTGCGGCTTCGACCTGAATACTTTTTTCAAGGATGCCCAATCCCCTCCTTGGATATGTTTGTCCATCCATTCCGTTTTGTAGATTTTGTTGATGTCCGTCCTTTTTTCAGCAGTATTTTCCCTCCTCCGTATGATTCCGTAGTCTTGCCTGGCTCCTTTGCTGTATCAAGGCCAATACTTCTTCTGAAGTCCAATTGTATTTTCCCAGTGCGGAAGCGTGCTTTTTGCGCATCCATTGCGTATTTTGCAATGTCCCACAAGTCGTGCACATCGTTTGATTCCGGCTCGGCGTTCTGCAGAAGTGCGTTTGTAAAATGTTCACGGATTTCTTCGTCATCCAATGCAGCCGCGTCCGTCTCAGGGCGGCGTTGTCGCGTGTCCGTATGCATCTCCAATGCCATTGTACAATTGACGAGGAAATGGTCTGTAGCCAACGCTGCACCACGCTAGCTTCGAAGAGACCTGATAGAGTCTAGCGCGCCCGGCGTGCAAAAGATGAAGTCCAACACGTTGTGCGTAAACATGTCGATCGGAGCTTGAGCGGTGATCTTGGCCTCTCTGAAAGTCATTTTTTCTTACAGGTCTTGTTGCATAAACGTGTTGGCAATGATCAAACCATTGCCAAAGCAGAGCTCCAAGAGGAAGTCTCTGTATGGTCTTGCCACTTCGCGCATGGCTTCCTGCCCCCAGCCATGCAGTCCCACCACATCATCTTCGCCAGGACGCGCTCGGCCAACTCGTGCATTCAAGTCGCCGGATACGAGCTTGCCGTAATTTGTGCGACAAGTCTTACATTCTATATCGAGCGCGTTGAAAAAATCAATGCGTTATTATGGCGGTCGTTGGTTATGCGGTGCATATCTCATTCGCGGTGCAGTAATGAGCACAACACCAGCCCGCGTGCCTTCAGCACAGTCTGCCTCAGATCAAATCACTTGGTGGTCGTCTTCGAAATGTACTTCTGCTTTAGGTTTCTGAGTCTCCTGGGCGTACAGCACGGCAATGCCATAGTCAGTCATGTATTGTATGAGTTCAGTTGCTTTGATATGCGTAAGCCCTTTTACGTTCCAAGTTTCGGGGGCCGCATGCGAACCCTACCCCTACCCCCCATGATTTCCGAGGGGGAGGGTGGGGTTCACTTTGTTCGGGAGCTCCCGAGCGAAGAGAACCCCACCCTCCCCCTCAGAAATCGTGGGGGGTAGGGGTAGGGTTCGCATCTGGCCCCCTAAAGTTCCAGATGCAATAGAAATCGATGCTTCCGCTCGTGGAGAAGTATTGCTCGTAGAAGTTGATGGAGCTGGAAGTGG
>CAUYUJ010014748.1:207500-240000 GCA_963575745.1 Prorocentrum cordatum | reverse complement strand
ATTTCGTTGGACATTGCAGTGTAAACGTGTGGGCCGCATGGGACAAGAGTCGCGTGTTTGCCTAGGTTCCAGGCGGAACACGAACCCATGATATTTGATAGGCTCCAGGATTTCCAGGACTTCCTAGACTTCCATTGACCCGCACGGGTTCCGGAAACGAGGGCGGCCAGATGCTCCGGAGCTCTTGGAACGTATTCCGAGCCAATCGCATCGTGACATCATTCTCGTCCTAGCGTCACCCCATGCGGCGCGACGACACTCGCGCTTCGCGTGTCGCGGCCTGCGCTGGAGGCGCGCGTCTCCAGGGCGGCGGCGCGAGGGTGCGAAGATGTTGGAGATTGTATTTGCTGGGGTCGGAGACCCCCCTCTGCAGGAGATAGCATGGCACGGCATGGAGAGAGCAAGCACCGCAGGTCCTTTGGCTCTGATGTTGAAGGGAAACAGCATCAATATCGCTACATGGTAGCGGAGCTCGGTTTTTGTACCCACGGGGTCTGAGCTCGCGTGCCACCCTCTCAGCGCACCTCTCAGTCGGAGATGGCGGCGCTCGATGTGGTCGACGTGCGGACGGACATGCGGCTGCAGAGGTTCGATGGCACTGATGAGAGGTGGGGAGACTGGAGTCTCCGGTTCGAGGCCTACGCGGCGCTGCTCGGCATGGAGGATCTCATGACCGAGGCGGCCAATCGGCGGGATCCGCTGCCGAACGACCAGCTTGGTGACCTCGCGAGGGCAGTGAGCCAGCGGCTGTGGCACCTGCTGATCACGTGGCGCGACGGCAAGTCGCTGGGAGTGGTCAAGCTCTCGCGGAAGAACGGCCTCGAGGCGTGGCGCCAGCTCAAGATAGAGTACGAGAGCAGGTCAGGCAACAGGTGGACGGCCATGTTGCGATTCATCCTGAACCCCCAGGACAAGTGGGCGAAGGACCGAGAGTCGGGCATCGATTTCTTCCAGTCGCTCACTACCTGGGAGGCTATCGTGGCAGAGTACGTGGACCAGAGTGGCGAGGCCGTCTCAGACAACGTGCGAGTGAGCGTGCTGCTGGAGCACGCGCCAGAACCAGATCGTGAAGTTCTTCGGCTGGCTCCTGAGGATGCGAAGATCACGTTCAGCGCGGCTCGGAGTCACATCCGAGGTTACTACAATCAAGGACGGACCTTCACACACATTCCAGATACGGGCGGAGTCGCGCCGATGCAGGTGGATGCAGTGCGAGGCGGACCCCCCGCAGGCAAATCTCAGGGCAAGGTCGGCAAGACGGGCAAGACGGACAAGTCAGGAAGGACTGGCAAGAACCCGAAGGGTGGCAAAGACTCGAAGACCAAGTCAAATAATCGTGACGGCAAGCACGGACACGGCAAGGGACAGGCAGAGTACTTCGAGGGCGAGTGCGGCTACTGCGGCAAGTGGGGCCGCAAGCGCGCGGACTGCAGGAAGAAGAAGGCAGACGACGCCAAGAAGGAGACTGGTAACACGCGGGCAGTCCAGGGCGATGCGGCGGCAGCGGGCTCTGGGCAGCAGCAGTCGGACGGCGCGGCGCGTGCTGCATCGGGCTACTATGACGGCGTCCCCGACGGCTGGGTGTTCGCGGTCTCGGCGACGACGGACGGCAAGGTGGCGAAGGTCGGCGGCTCCATCCCGATCGACAGCGGCAGCGACGACCACCTGTGCAGGCACAAGTTCGTCCCAGAGGCCCCAGTCAACAGTGCGGCAGACGCGCCGAGGCTCTTCGACGTGCAGCAGAAGCCGTTGCCGACGGCTGGCCTTCGGGATGTTGAGATGACGATGCAGGAGGGCATCAAGGCGACGGCGGACTTTCTCGTCGCCGACGTGAACGACGACCTGCTGAGCATGGGCAAGCTGCTCAGGCAGGGCTTCAAGTTCAGTCTCAGTCTGGAGGATGGGCTCTACATGACGAAGGGCCATCGCAGCGTGCAGCTGGAGCTCGAGCGGAACAGCCTCAGGCTCCCGATCGTGTCCGCGGGGCCCGCGGCAGCTGCGCACCATTGCCGCGGCGCGGCAGAGCAGCAGGAGGTGGCGACGGCGCCAGTGCTCACAGCGGGGAGCTCGGTCGGCGCGCTGAGGACCAGGCTGAGGGAGTTGTTCATGCCGATCTACGGCACGAAGCTTGAGCTGTGGGAACGGCTCATCGTGGCAGAGGCAGCCCACAGGCGCGCGGAGGCAGAAAAACAGCACAAGCTGGCAGTGAAGGAGCAGCTCGGGATTCAGTACGACCCCGTCGAGGCGAGGCAGCTCCCTGCCCCGAGCGCGGAGGAGGAGAGGCAGCATCGCCTCACGCATCTGCCCGCTGCGCCGTGGTGCGAGGAATGCGTCAGGGGCAAGGCTCCAGACGCCCCTCACTCGCTGGTCAGGCTCGAGGACTCGGAGCAGAAGCACCCGCTCATCAGCTACGACTTCGGCTTCTGCAAGACGGCCGACGAGGAGGGGGACCTGACCAAGGTTGAGGATACCTACGCGACGATGCTCGTGGGGTTCAGCTCGGACACGGGAGTGGTGAAGGTGATTTCATGTCCATCGAAGGCAGCATCACCATACGCGATTGCAGGCATCAAGTCATGTGTGCAGCGGCTCGAGACTGGCAAGTGCGGGCTCAGGACAGACACTGAGCAGGCGACGAAGGCCATCCTAGACGGCGTGGTCAGCGAGCTCACGGGCAGGATCACACCAGAGCTGACCCCGAAGCACAGCAGCCAGTCGAACCCAGCGGAGGCAGCGGTGAAGATAGTCGAGGGCCAGACGCGGGTTCTCAGGCTGGACCTCGAGAAGCGCTACGGCGCCAATGTCACGGCAGCGATGCCGATCTGGGCCTGGATGATGCGACACGCTGGGTGGCTGCACGAGCGGTTCTCACGGCGAGCTGGAGGACAGACCCCACACGAGATAGCGACGGGCACCCCCTACAAGGGCGACGTCTGCAACTTCGGCGAGACGGTGCTGTATCGGATTGCGCGGCCTGCGCATCGAGGTCTCACTGGAGGACGACGTCTACACCGAGGCGAGGCCCAGTGGGGCAGAGGGATCTGGGTCGGCAGATCGGACGAGTCTCAGGAGCACCTGGTGATGACGCCTCGGGGGCTCGACCGCGCGCGGACGGTGCGACGGCTCCCTGAGGGAAAGCAGACGGACAAGGAGCTCCTGCTGGCGGTGACGGGGCTACCCTGGGCTACGAGGACGGCTCCCGAGAGGTCGAAGCGCAGGCGGGCACCACAGCAGGTGGCGACGGAGCTCCCGAAGGCGGATGCACAACTCCAGCCTGATGCTCCGCAGCCACAGCAGCCAGGACCACCTGAGGGCGGAGCGGCGCCTGCTCAGCCCCAGGCACCGCAGCAGGCACCTCCTGCGGCAGCGGCGGCCCCGCCGCAGCCGCAGCCTCCACCGCCAGCGCCGCCGGCGCCGAGTGACGTGGTGATGGGGGCGGCGCCCTCGCAGGCAGCGAGGCGCGAGGTCTCGCCTGCGGCGGAAGTTTCAGAAGGCAAGCGAGCGCGAGTCGCGGCAGTCCACGCGCTGGACGTCGGCAACGTGGACGACTCGCCTGACGCGTTCTGGGAGGAGGTCTCAGACGAGGTTGAGGACCCGACGGACGGCATGTTCGACGTGGACATGCAGGACGAGCTGGACAAGAGGCTCACGCTGGAGCACCTGCAGAGCCTCCTGGACCACGGCGTCGGCGAGGACATCCCCAAGTCGGAGGCGAGAGGGATGAAGCACATAACCACGCGCTGGGAGAAGCAGTGGAGGTGGAAGCCAGCGCTGCGGGAGTGGCAGCGCAAGGTGCGATTCGTCTGCCGCGAGTTCCGCTGGCAGGAGTGGCGGGACGACCTGTTCACGCCAGGATCAGCCCCGATCTCCAACAGGCTGATCGAGTTCGTGGCTCTCAAGCGCGGCTTTGAGGTGATGACGCTGGACGCGACGGACGCCTTCTACCAGGCGCCCGAGTATGAAGACGTGGTGGTGGACCCCCCGCAGGAGTACCTGGACATGCTCAAGGTGGAGGGCAAGGACACGGAGATCTACTGGAAGCTGAAGAAGCAGCTACCTGGCAGGCGCGCGGCAGCGCCAGGCTGGGTGGAGCACATGGCGGGCATCCTCACGGACGAGATGCACATGACGAGGTGCGAGGTGGCCCCGCAGTTCTTCTACAATCCTGAGAGTGAGGTGGTGGTTGAGCTGCACATGGACGACCTACACATGGCTGGATCGAGGGACGCGCTGGAGGGCTTCCGTGACGAGCTGAAGTTGCACGTGACCTTCAGCGGCGGCGAGATCCACGAGTACGGCACCACCTACGAGCACCTGAAGAGGCTGAGGACGAGGTACGAGCAGGGCACTGAGCTGCAGGCCAACCCGAAGTACCTCGACTACGTGGTGGAGACTCTCGGCCTGGGCAGCTCGAACACGGCACCCACACCTGGAGTGCCAGCGCACAAGGCGCTCATGGGGAGCACCCCCGCTCTGTCTCAGCCGCAGGCTGGCGTCTACCGCTCGTGCGTGGGGGCGCTGATGTACTACGTTCAGGACAGAGCGGACTGCCAGTACGAGGTCAGCTTACTGGGCAGAATGCTGTCAGGCCCCACCGTCGGCGCATTCACCGCACTCAAGAGGCTCGTGAGGTACCTGCTCGGCACGAGGGATGCGGTGAACTGGCTACCGAGACCGACGGAGGGCACGAACGTGGAGCTGGTTGGCTGTGGCGACAGCGACTGGGCGGGCGACCTGCAGACGAGGAGGTCACAGTCGAGCGGCAAGATCGAGATCGACGGAGTTCCCATGCACTCGTTCAGCAGGCGCCAGGGCATCGTGGCCACCAGCTCGGGAGTTGCAGAATACTACGCGGCGACGGCGGTCGCCGAGGACATACTCTACTTCAAGTCGCTCCTGGAGTTCATGGGCTTCTCAGCGGCGGCTACTCTGCTGACGGATTCGTCAGCTGCCCGAGGTATCGCCCGACGGGAAGGAGTTGGAAAGGTTCGGAGTCTGGAGGCGCGAGTGCTCTGGCTCCAGCAGGCGATCAAGCGGAAGCTGATGGGCTTCGGGACCGTCGGCACCGACGATAACAAAGCGGACCTGGGCACGACGATCCTCGGACACGGTCGCTTCGTCAAGCTCAGGACGCTCAACGGCATCTGCGCGGACATGGGCCAGGTCGCGGAGAGCGACCAGCAGTCGGAGGAGGTGGACTTCGACGTGGGGGCGGCTGCGCGGGTGCGGCGCTCAAGGAGCGCGGCGGGCTCTCCTGGCGCCAATCGCTCGGCGGCCCTTGCAATGATCACGGCAGCGGCGACGCTCTTGCAGGGATGCGAGGGCCAGACCGCTCACTACGACGGCTACTACTACGACGTGGAGGTTTGCTCCAAGGACGGCATTGTCGCGAGCGACTGGACGAGCTACTTGCTGATAGTGGTCGTCTGGGCGTTGGTCGTGGCCGCCGTCAGCGGCTATGCGGGATTCCGCTACGCCGACTTGCGGGATCCAGAATGGCTCCTGGTCCCGCCCGAGCCCGATACGACGCTGAAGGAGATGCGGCCCACGGACATGGTGGACACTACCATTCCCAGCGTGCCAGCCTCGTCGGTGATGACGCGACCGAGTCAGATGAGGCGGAGTGCGAGCACGCAGTCGCAGACAACGCACAAGTGGAAGTGGGCAGCTCCGCGGTTTCAGCCAGTGCAGGACCACGCGCACGGTGTTTTCCTTGAAGTGTGCGTGGACAACGCCAGAGGACTTTTCTTGGACTGAACCTGATGCGAGGCTCAGGGTATAGGACCTTGAGCGGCTACGCTTCGCGCTGTGAAGATGACAGCGCGAGATTCTCTGGGCCTACTCTCTCATCCACCATGCACGATACCAGTTGCTGTGTAAGATATTTTTCCCTTGGAAGCCGAGCCAATCAAGCAAGCCAGCTAGTGACGTTTGAGTTCGATGCAGGATGGTGCTTCGGTTGTGTAGTTATTTAGCCTGGGGGACGCCCCAGCCTGTCGTCCTGGGGGACGCCCCAGCCAGACAAAGTTTTCGGGAGTCGGTTGAAAGCTCGACTCGGAGTGTGCGCCGAGCTTCCAAGGGGGCGTGTTGGAGATTGTATTTGCTGGGGTCGGAGACCCCCCTCTGCAGGAGATAGCATGGTACGGCATGGAGAGAGCAAGCACCGCAGGTCCTTTGGCTCTGATGTTGAAGGGAAACAGCATCAATATCGCTACAGAAGACGACCGCGCATCGCGGGGCGCGATGAGTGAAGTGAGGTGACTTTGCACACCGGTTTGTAAAGGTTTGGCATCCGGTGTGCCGTGCAGTGTTTTCGTGAAGCACGCCAGCGCTCCTCGTGGAGACAATGCCGCGTGCGGCATGCAGGTCGTCTCCCTCGGTACTGCCGTCAGCTGTTGGTTCCTGTCGCTTTTGCGATTCACGTCGGTGTCTTCTGCGAAAGGACATCGATCGACCGAGGCTAGAGTAGACCAGGGATTGCGTGACATTGTCTTTGGACATGTGTGGTTGGAAGGAAGAATTGGAAGAGAGGAGGAGGAGGAGGAGGAGGAGGAGCAGAGTGACGAGGAGGGGAAGGACGAGGAGGAGAAAGAGAAGGCGGAGGAGGAGGAGGAGGAAGAGAAGGAGGAGGAGGAGCAGGAGGAGGAGGAGGAGGAGAACCTCTCCTCCCGCGCTGGCGCAAGGTAGTCGCCACGGCCAGACGAGAGATGGAAGCCCCAGAGCAGTTGCCGCGAGCGCTACTGTACTCTCACGTGCTCGTCGCGATCATCTACTTCTGTGCAGGCGGCAGAAGGGGGAAGTCAGAAAAATCGGGGGTCGGGGGAAAGATCAGTCGAATCAGAAAAAATGACAAAAACATGGACTTGGAACTTCGCTCGGATTTCTTGGATCGGCGCTGGGCACCCCTGGCGGCGCCTCCAGCGCCGCCCCTGGCGCGCGGAGCGCGCCAGGGAGGGGGGTCCAGCGCGGATCCAAGATATCCGCGCGGTCATCCAATAGACTATGATTATGCCGTTTTTCATCCCCCCTACTTCATGGCGAGCATCGCTCTTCATGTAGCCCTTCCCCGGGACTGGTTTTTCATACTGGGCCCGTCGGTTTTGTCACGTTTGCGGGGCCCTGTGCGGGCCCCCAGATTCCGAAAGTGGCCGAGAATTTCGCGTCGTGCTTTTTCTCGGCGGCGCGCTTGGGAGGCCTTCTCAGAATGCGGCGGGGCTTCTCAGAAGCCCTCTTGCCTACCGAGATCTTCGGGGAAGGCCCAGACAGTTTCTCAGAAGGCGGAGGCCTTCCGAGCCTTCTGAAAAAGCCCGTCCTTACGGGAACAAGCAATGAAAGAAACAAGTGTTCAGAGGTTCGCCCAGATTTTTCAGATCGGCGCTGGCCCCCCCTGGCGGCGCCTCCAGCGCCGCCCCTGGCGCTCTCCGCGCGCCAGGGAGGGGGGTCCAGCGCGGATCCAGGACATCCGCGCGGGCCTCCAACAGTTGATGTTTGCGATTTTTCCAATGATTCCATCATCCCGGGCCCGTCGTGTTTTGTCACGCTCTCGGGCCCGGTAAGGGCCCGCAGGAGCCCAGAGCGGCCGAGAGGTTCGCGTCGTGATTTCTTCGCCGCGTGGGGGCGTCACTCTGCCGTCCTCTGCTCGCCTCTTGAAGGCGTTGCTGGCTACAGCGGCTTCGGCGCCGACGTCCAGGGAAACGTCAGCATGTCCATGTGCAACCTTCCGGTGGGCCGTGGGGCAACGAGTGGGCACCGAGGGTCGAGGATCGATCGAGGCTCGAAGATCGATCGAGGGTCTTGGTGAGCCAGGGGACTGTTTTTTTTCATTCCCTGGCGATACAGTGGGGGCCCATGCCAAGAAACACCCTGCTTGCCTCCAGGGTGCCCTGGGTTTCTTGGGTTTCTATGGTCTTGCTGTGCAAGGGGTGACGTCCCTACGCCAAAAATCACGGGACGTCCTGGGGTCTCAGGGTTGGGTTTCTTGTGGGTTCCTTGTGGTCGGGCCTCCGCTGTAGTGGCCATTACGGGGGGGAAGGGGGGGGGGCGAGGTGGCCGGTAACGTCACGATTCGCGCTGGCGCCGTCTGGGAGTTTGCTACGCCTAGCAATTCCCAAAGGCGCCAGCGCGAGCCGTGACGGCCGTTGTCGCGAGTCGTGAAAGAGCGCGCTCCAGGAGGCGCGAAGATCGATCCAGGGGTCCGGGCGCCTTGGGAGCCAGGAGGGCTTCTGTTGACGCTGCCGTGGCCACCCTGTGCTGCTTACCCAGACTCCTCGAGCTTCTATGTATGCCACGCCTTCCCCACACCAGAGTCAGATTCCACCCCACGGGGCCACGTTCAGTATACAAGGACCACGCCCCAGGTTGTGTTGCTCCCATCGTACTTAGGGGCCACATCCCAGAAATAATTTCGAGCGCCCGGAAGAGTGTCGAAAGAGCGTCGAAACAATGTTGGACGAGAGCCTCCCAGGGCCCGACACGTGAAAACCCTCGAGTTTCGGTATTTTTTGGTGCTCGCAATTCTTTCTGGTGATCAAGGCTAAAGTGGGTTGGAACATCATAAGCCTCAGGGGAGGGTATTTTGTGCACCAAGCCCACGACCAGGACCCTCGCCCACCCCTTCCTGGGCTTTCTGTCGCAGTATACACGGTTTTTTCGGGCGGACTTATTTTCGGCGCTCGGGAGCCCTCGCTGAGCCCCAGGACACGATCCTTGAGTGGAACGCCTGTCGGATGGGTTGAGACTTCCAGGGGTCGACGTTGTGGCAAAAATCATGACGTCAGGAGTCTGGGGCCCTGCGGAGTGAGCACCGAGGGCCTGGAGGAACAAGGAGGCGCATGGAGGACGGCTCCTGCTGGTGCTGCCGTTGCCTCCAGTGCTGCTGTCGCCGCAGCCGCTACGAGAGCACACATCCTGACCTCGTCGGAGACGAGGAGTAGGTAGAGGAGGACGAGGAGGCAGAGGCGAGATAGCTGCAAGTATATTTGGAAGTGTTTCTGCGTTAGAGTCCGAGGCGATCGTTGTAGAGAGCGGGGCGAGGTGGGTGGCTCAAGCGTTAGGTGCAGCCGTAAGGGATCGGGCTTATGCGGCGGGAAAGAAGAGAGAGAGAGAGAGAGAGAGAAAAATACAAAGAGAGACCGAGAGAGAGACAACAACAAATGAGAAAGAGAGAGAGAGAGAGAGAAAAAAAAAAAAAAAAAAAAATAAAGAGAGAAAGAGAGAGATATAACCAGAAATAAAAGAGAGAAAGAGAGAAATAAAGAGAGAATGAGAAAGAGAGAAAGAGAGAGAGAGAGAGAAAGTATCGTTTAAGAGGTCCCAATCCCCACCGGGCCAGTCTTTTTCAGCCCCAGCATCCCACCACCCCAGGTCGGGGATAGGCCCTGGGAAACCCGAAGGGGACAGCCCATATCCCCATCCAGGGGGGTTCGCTCGGCCGGTGGGGCCCAGGCCACGCCAGCGGGGATGGGGACTGGTGGAACGGTGCTCAGACGGAGAGGGAGAGAGAGAGATCCGAGAGGCACTGGAGTCTCGCAGCGCCCTCACGGCAGAGCGCTCCCTGAAGCGATGCCCGTGGCGCCGCCGCCGAAGGGGGGGCGCCTGGGCCCGGGAGTTTGGGGGCTGCTGTTCGGCTCGCTGGGGTTCGCCGCACCGCCGACGCATCGCCGGTGCATGTACGGGGCCTCTCCAGGCCAGGCTCGCCAGGCGCACGCAAATCTTTGACTTCGGATGCGCCGTTTTATGCCGATTTTCAGATTTTTCGGAAATGCACCCCGAACGAAGCGAAACAGTAGGGCGGAAGCCTCCACCTCCGACACGTAGGGCGGATCTTCTGCAAAGGTATGGTGGAAACCGCGATGGCAAAGTATGGCGGACATGGGAAGCAAAGGAGTTAGAAAAGTAGGGCGGAAATTTCTGCCCTGCTTGCGAAATCGCCCACAGTGCGGCGGATTCGACTCGCTGTCAGTATCACCGCGGACGTCGCCCGTCTGGCATGCCCAACAGAGGCCACTGTCGGTGTGGGGCGCCGTTTGCTGTTGGAGATCGTCTGGATGTTTGCCGTTCTCGTGTCGGGCGCCCAATATTCGGCGGCAAGCCCGGGCGGGACGTGAGAAGGGGCGGGCCTTCTCAGAAGGCTCGGAAGTCCCCCAGCCCTCTGAGAAGTTGTCTAAACCTTCTCCGAAGAGACGTAACATTTTCCAGAAGGCGTGAGGTATTCCAAGAAGTCCCGCCGCCTTCCGAGAAGGTTCTCTCCTTCTCAGTTCCCCCCCTCGCTTGCCGCCGAAAGATGGAGGAGCGCGTCCGAGGTCGAGGATCGAGGTTTGCGGACGTACTCGGCTTGCTTCTAATAAAACATACAATGGATTCGAAGACCATCCGCGCGGACCTTCGAACATTCATGCTTATGATGCTGTTTCTACTTGTATCCCGCCCTCGCAGCCAGCTCCATTCCACGGCGGCGGCGGCAATGGCAGTCGAAGTGTCGAAGCCCTCGAGGTCCTCCATCGGCGGCGACAAATGGCGGCGAGCCTCGACGTCCTCGGCCCTCGAAGTCCTCGATCGTCGAGACCCTCGACCCTCGAGATCCTCGACCCTCGAGACCCTCACGACACCAGCGACGGCGGCGGCGGCCGCACGGGCCGGGCGGCATTGGCTTGGCGCAGGGGTGCCCCGGCGTCGTCAAGGACCCAGGCGAGAAGTGGTGGCGGGGCTCTTGGCAGCCCACGGCTCTCAATCTGGACATTGTGACTGACCAAACTCGGCGATTACAAAGGGCATGGTTACGCCAGGGTGTGGTTTGCGATCGACACCGTTGGGGCCTGGGGGGCACGACGCTGTCCTCGTCGGGCCGCCATGGAGGCGCGGCGGGGAACTCTATCGAGGTCCTCGCCCGCCCCCCAGGGTGCCTCCCAGGGTGCCCCCCCAGAGTGCAAGTTATGAACCACGCCCTTTGCAAACCACACCCTTCGCAGTCGCCGAACAGCTCTCAATCTGGGCACTGTGACTAATGAAACACTGCGAGGCAGTTCTTGACGCTCTGCGTATCCCCACAAGGCTTCGGACGGCGTTCGGCATTTCCGCTACGCTCGCGATCAAAAAGTATCCCCACAAGCCCATCCAAAAGCAATCACCAGGCGAGCTGCCCTGATCAGAGATGTGTAGCAGCATGCAGACGCCCAGAGCCTACTGGAGGCATCTTGGGGCCAATTTGGAGGCCTCGGGGGCTCTCGTGGCACCCTCTTGGGCCTTCTTGGGGCCGCCTTAGAGGCCTCAGGGGCCCCGATGGGGCCAACTTGGAGGCTATCGATTAACACGGGGGGCGGCGCTTATCAGCGCCACCCCCCCCCTCGGAGGCCGAACAGTCGTCTCTTGGGGCCCCTTTGGGCCGCTTTTGGGGCGCTCTCGGGGCCATGTTGCCCCTCCAGGGCGCGGCCCGTCTTGTATCATCTTGGAGCCGTCTTGGGGCCAAGGAACATTGAACACAACACTGGTTTTGAACGATTTGGGCTGCCTGGGAGGCGACCCTGTCGCTGCCAGCGATGCTGTGGCCCCCTTTCGGAAGGGGGCAGATGAGCGAAGATGGGGTAATGATCATCATGTGAGGATGTAGATAACGAGAGTTCCGGATCTTCGAGGAAGGGCTTCTGACACTGTGAAGCATCGTGAAGCTCCGAATTGACTGTCGGACGATGACCATGATGGAAGTTAGGAGGCGAAACGATCCTGGGGGATTACATGATCCCGACGAAGGATCCCTGGGTTCTAGGATCCCTTCCGCCCAATCTATCTGGAGTCGGGATCTCTGTGCCGATCTTGTTCGCTGCAGAGATGATGCAAAACTGAAACAGCACGCGTACTCTTCAGTCAAAACGCGCGAATACTTCACGCGTCGGTCGCATTCCCATTGGGAAATGCACTGGTGGCACTGCCGCAGGCGACGGGGAGTTGATGACCGACGACGTGGGGCTGGCAAGGGACTCGCGCGAGCCAGCGTCCCCGATCTGAAGCGTTTTGAGAGGCTGCGCAAATGTTTTACTGGAGTTTTAATGGAGGATCGGTAACCAGTTGTGGCGTCGATGAACCCACAGGAGATGCTGACGAGTGTGGATGAATTCCTGGTCCCTGGCAGAAGCAGGGAATCCGGGGGGTCATTGGAACATGGACCCATGGAGACGACGAAAAAATGCGAAAAACAGGAGTGTCCGACTGAGTCTCCACATCAATTGCGCTGAGCAGCAGCCAGTAAGCAACGAGACAAGGGTATCAATGAACAGGCGTTGCAAGGACCTTCGGCCCGCCTCCCATCTAAGGCGTGGTACGAGGAGAAAGTCGGTTCCGCCAGTGGCAACAAGTGGGCCGCAGAAAATTCCACAGGGGCCACGAGCCCAAAGCTCACCAACGACTGCATCCGCCCCTCCACCGCCATCCTCCATCCTCGCTTCGCTCCAGGCAACCCCAATCCAAAGCTCCTGTTCGGCACAAACTCCTCTTTTCGACAGCATCAGTGCTGCCGGCATCGACTCCAGTACTATAACGATGTGCCGTGGGCAGGGGTCGAAGTTCCTCATTCAATGAAGGGGTGGGTGGGTGCCCGTCGGCGCAGGATTGGGGTGGGACCCGCCATCGAAGGGGCGAAGCTATTAGACAGGGCCGACATGGCCAAGGCATCCGTGGATAGACGTGACTTTGGAGCGCGGGTCACTGTGTACATCCCGTTCGTAGATGACGAAGCTCTTCAGAAGTTCAATGGTAGGTTGAAGTGCTCACCGCGAATCTTGCGCGGTGCCAGCACCAGGCATTCCATGATAATCCTCGAGTATTGTTGTTTCTTCGGCTCGAAACGTACCAGGAGACCCCCTGACTATACAACGGCCAAGCAAGGTTGCGAAGGTTTCTATGCCCATATGTGGGCGGACAGGACCTCGGCCAAACACGAGACACATTCAGAATGCATCGATTTATTTGCAGGCGGATACTGTTACGATGCAGCGATCAGCATTGCCTCGAAGGAGTACGCTTTCCAAGAGGGCATCACTGCTGGCAGAAGACAATAAGACCAGAGTTCCTGGACATGCTGATTGAGATAGGCGTTGATCGAATGTGCCAGGTCAGTCAGCAAGACCCGACATTTGGGCGAAAAGGGGTTTCGAACACGATGCTTCGCGTCACTGGCCAGCCAGCCCGATACAGGGAGAAATTGCGACCCAATCGGCAAAGTTGCAACGTAAGGTTACATCAATTTTGCACGTTGAGGGGGGCGATGCTGACGGGTCGTCTTCCGTTAGCCAGGGAGCGGATGGGCATTGCAGCGCGCGCCAGGGAGTCCACATATCAGCCCCGCCTCGCACGGCCCACATGGGGCTGGCGCGGCGGTGGGCGCGAGAGCGGACCCGCCCGGAACGCCGCCAGCGGCCCCGACTGAACCTGGCATTGCTGGGGCTGGAGACCCAGGCGCTCTGGCGGATGGTGTTGGTATCACTCTGTGCTCCTGACTGGATAGGGGGATCGCGCGAGCGTGTGTCGGCCGCTCTCTGAGCCCGTCACACTGATGAGGGCCTGAGATGAACCTGGGAAGGCTCGCGCGAAGAACCAGACTTCTAAGCGAGGCGCCGTTGATCGCAAAGCAGACTCGAAACCGCGCTCGTGATCCAGGGACATCCGAAGGCGACCGGCAGCAATTGGGGCACAATGGCGACAGGTTGAAGGACGCGCCTGGGGTAGAGGGGGCGCGCGGCGCTGAGGTCGGAAAAAGATGCGACTCAACGAGAATGTTGGGCAACGCCCGCGCGAGCAGATTGCGTCGCTTGAACGCGAAATACCCGTCGTAAGAGATGCGTGGGGCGAGGCAATTCGCCGCGTCACTCTGGGGGAGAATCGGGCGACTGCGGGGCGTCGCGAGACTTGGGGGACGTCGAAGTCGCCCATGATTTGGTACAGAAGGCGAAAGCGCCCAACGAAGATTCGGCCCGAATGTTCGAAGATGTCGACAGGGCCCGCGCCGCGGGGCCCCCGCGAGATCCAGGCGCCCCCAAACAAGGCGTGAAGGGGGCTGCGCCCGCGCCCGCAGGGGTTGCGCCCGCGCCCGCAGAGGAGGCTGACCCCTCCGCTGCGCGGAGCGGTGCAGGCGCAGAAGTTGATAAGAAGAGATGGCGACGTGCGAAAGCGAGAAGAATCGCAGTGCCACGTCAGCAACGATGAAACACATCATTGTCGATGCTCAGTTGCGCCCGCAACTGAGCGAGCTCGGGGCATTCTGCGAGCGAGCGGGTTTGTCATCTCGAGCGGAGCCGTGCAGACGGGAAATTTCGAGATGTCGCGGTCATTTTTCTGGAATCGATCGCGCGCGACCCGCTCGCCGCAGGCGCCCGCGGCATCGGGGGCGCAGATCCGAGCGAGCGGGGGGATTCATTCTGCTGCGTATTTTAACGCGCCGGATAATTGAGTCGCTCGCGCTTGAACCTCAGCGCGGAGGCCCGCGCGTTCCCCGCGCCTGGTCGCAGGGGAATGCAGGCGCTGCGCGCGTTCGCCGACGACGGCGCGTCGCTTGCTTGAATGGCCCGGCCAAGAGGCGATCGGGCATCGACTCGCGGAACTGACCCCGCGGAGGCGCGGGGGAGTTGACGATGACGCGGCAAACCCGCTTTCGATCGATGAGCAATGTCATCGGCCCAGATCAAGACGCCCCCGCGTTCGCGACAGGACCCAGCGCCAGGCCCAGCGAACCGGGGGGAGAGGCGGGGGGTGGCCGACCGCGCGAGGATGATATTGCAGTGGAGACCCATGCCAAGAAACGCCCTGCTCGCCCTGGGTTTCTTGGGTTCCGATCGTTTCGCCACTCTTAGGCTTCGATCGTTTCGCCGTAGAATGCGCGGCGCTCCCGCGCCCAAACTCAACGGGCGCCCCCGTGTCTCAGGGGTGCGTTTCTCGCGGAAGGTTTCTTCTGGACGGGCCTCCACTGCAGGGCCCGAGCTCTTAGCGGGCGACAGAACTGACGAAAGAGTCCGAGATGTCAACTCCAGGAAGCGCTTCGACCCGAAGTCGACGGGACAGACGGCCGCGACTCTTGCATCGGCGTTTGGGGCAGCCCTACCAGAGCTTCAGATGACAATGGGGCCTTTCGGGCGTGTCTTTGTCTGACCCGCGGAACCGATGCGCCGCGCATGGTGCGCGGCGCTTCCGAGTGCCTCAGGCAAGCGCGCCTGCTTTTGTTTGTTGCTGTTTACTGCAGCGTGCTAGGGTTATTATGAATGCGATCGGGGGTCGGTTCCCGACCGGGCCGCGTCGATGTGTCTCGACGCAGAAGCACGTGGGCAGAGGGAAGAGAACAACCAGGAGCTTGCAGCCGCCAGGAAGGTCGAGGTCCATGGAGTCGAGACTCCGATTTGGGTCCTGACACACTGCTCGCCCACACAAACACATCGGGGGGCTGGGTGCCGGCTTCCGACGCCGAGCCTCGAATGAGAACCGATGGTATGCGTCATCCCAAGCCGTCTATGTTGCTGGCGTTCATTCGAAAATTCATCAGGCACCTGGTGAATCATGACGAACCTTTGCGTTGCGAGGCGTCAGAGCGATGGCTCTGCAAACGACGATGGGGTTCGAAGCCATAGGAGTGGGTGGGCATCGTGGACAATGAACGCGAGATGACAGTTTTGATCCCGCGAATATTGGACGCGCCACCGATCGCAACGATGAGACGAGGATATTACCTGCTCATGAGAGGTGGATGGGAGGACCCCGCGACGCTGTCACTGCGACGTCTACCGAAGAGCACATTATTCTCACAAGGTCCGATTCCAACCAATTTCCGAGATCGAGGACGGGTTTCGTATCATGGGGCGGAGAACGCTTCAGATATCATGCGTTGAAGAAGGTCGGGGCAGAGGGCAGCGGGGCGCTCGCGAGTCCAGGCGCTGCGAAATGGGCGCCCCCTGGCCGTGAGCGGGCCGCCGTTGACAGCCGAAACGATGGCGATGGTCGGCTGGGAGATGGAAGTACTGGTTGCGCAAGGGTCGGGGGAGTATGAGCGGCGCAATAGTACTGATTGCTTTCAACGCTAGGACACGCACTAATTGCGAACCCTTTCCGCGGCGTGGCGGCGCGAGCATTGCAGCCGAAAGCTTGGGCCTCGCGGGGGTCCATTTGGGCGCGCGCCATAAAGTTCAACGGGCCCAGAGTGTCCTCGTCGGAAGTCCATCAGCGGAGCATTGCTCCGCGAAGTAACACCTGTTGAATAGCTGAGCTTGGCGAGCATCGAGTGCTAAAGAAAGCCGACAATTTGGCGTGTAATATTTCCCATGAAGCGGAGGTGAAGCTGGGGAAAGTGCCGATGCGGGGCGAAGCGCGCACTGCGTCCGGATGGCATGGCCAACTCCGACGCGGGACGTTGATGCGCCCGCAACGATGGCAGGCGGTTTGCGAAAGCGGATATAACATTGCATTTGCCGCGAATAGAAGTTGGCCAGGCCGCAGAACCGGTCCCGCTTGGAACTGCCGGAAAGGGCGCGGATTCCGAAAGGATCGTTCTTGCGGGAGGTCCAGCGCAGAAGAAGCCCGAGAAGGACAAACCCTGTCTGGTTAGAGCTTGGCACCAAGACAAGAAAACGCACGAGCACTGCAGGGTGTGGGTAGAGTCGCCCGGATCGCGACGTCCCCGATCCCTCTGGGCGCGCGGGGCGAGGGTTCCGCCCGCGCGACGCACCCCGCCTGGGCGCCAGAAAATAAGGTAGCAAGCCGTTGGGTTGTTCCTTATGTTTCATGAAGCATCTTAACAACCTCATCAATGGAAGACGCGTTCCTTCATTCGCGCCGCGGGCACCAGGGGCGCCCGCTACGGAAGATGTGATCATGGTATCCAGGGCTATGCTCGCTGATGGATCCCAGGCCGAACTCCCCCGATTTCGGTCCTCTTAATGTGCTTTGTTGGGGCCGGGGCGAACCTGGACATGTCGATGTCGTCGACCGTGGAGATGACTGTGGCGAAGGGGCTGAAGAGCGCGAATTCCAATTGATTTGTTCGCAAGACAGAACCGCCCCGATGCTCTACGAAATAACGAAGAATGGCAGAGATGTCGCCCGTCGGTTTCGATGCTACTCGGGCCGCGCGGAGCTTGGAAGAGGCATTGCGAAGCTCAGTGGCGCACGCGTGCAGTCATTCGATGTTTTGCAAAGTTGCGCGGCGGAAAGAAGACGGAGCAATCTCATTGAGTCCGGAGGCTCGGCCCATGGCTAGTCCAGGACCAAGCCTTCACTAGAGGGCCATGTCTGTTAGGCTGCAGTGTATCATCGATGAACGGGCAACGGCGGAGTCTCCGACAACGGCCAGCTCAACCCGCGCGCGCCTGGCGGCTGCTGCTTCCGAAGTACATTTGCCCGAAGCAATGGCGGATTGATTTTGCAGGCTATCCTGACGAACTGGGGTTAACCAGGTCTAGGAGAACGGCGTGTGCCACGGCGCCTTGGCGCCCGCGGCTAGTTTCGGGGCGCGGCGCTCTGCGCCGCAATCGAAGCATCGAAGAAATGCCCCCATCCAGTCGACGCGTTCAAAAATGGGAGAAGCAATTACGTGCTCCGCGCACGCGCGGGCACCATGTTGCATGACATCTAAGGGGAGACGTGGAAAAGAGGGCGCATGAGAGGCGGAATCTTTGTTGGATCCGTGCAGCGCAGAACTTACTCGGGAGGAACTGAGTGAACGCGATGGGGAGAAATCCATCGACCATTATGGCGATCTTGATGATGCGGGAACATGACGAGGTCGAAGCTCAACCTCCCTTGGCGGAGTGGTCTCAGAACATCTCCCGAGGTCAGAACGAGAATGGCGAGCCGGAGCTGTTCGCCCCCGTGCTTCCCCCACCTCCGGCCTCGGCTTCCAATGGAGGCGAGAGGGCCAGAACGGGCCCCGCAGCTCAGGCCACGGCGCGAGGCAATTGGCGGGCACGACCGCGGCCGCGCCGCCGCTCCCGACCTCGATTCACGCGACGCAGCCTCTGGCCGCGGGCGGTCGAATCGATGCGACAGTCGCAGGACAGAGGCGCTGGAAATGAAAGATCACGCTCAGTCAGTCCATGCTGCGCCGAGAGAGGGCGCCCGTCTGGCTCTGCCGAGGCGCCCTTGCGGGGAGATATTATTCCGCGGGCACGGTAAACGGGAAGGGCGTGGCAGAGGCTCTGAAAAAGGGGGCTGAGGTAATTGGGGGGCTGAGTGACGATAGCTCCGGGAATCGGGGGGGGCGATGGCGTTTCTGGGAACCGACGGAACGAAGATAATTCATGGCAGAGCGGCGAGTACAATGCGGGGATACATTGGTGGAAGGATCTGCTGAGCGATCCGGGAGATACGGGGATGGGTCATTCCGGCTGGGCGAAAGGTGCCGGGTGCCCCGCGGGTCCATCGAATGAGCTTCGGGGTGCGTTTTGCAAATGAGCCGTCGCCTTTACAACAGGAGTGGGTGCTGTTTGGGTTCCAGCGCGCGCATCGTTATACATTGCCTTACTTCATTTACCACACATCATTTGCCATGGCGCGCGTTGACACCAAGAGTTCGTTCATCGATCAGATCCAAGTGAAGGGATCCCCTGAGCTAGGGGAGGAGAGCGAAGATCCAGTTCATCCGTCAGGGTATGTGTATCATATGGTGAAGGCCATAATAAAACCTCTTGGGACCTTCTTGGGGGGCCTTTTAGGAGCCCTCTTGTGGCGTCTTGGGGGCCGTCTTGGGAGCAGATTGGAGTGTTCTTGGGCCGGTCGGGACCCTCTTGGACCGTCAGTGGAGATTCTTGGGGCCTCATGGTTTGTTTTGGGACTTTCTGTTTTCCAACGAGGTCTAGCGGGAACAGTCACCAGCACGCGGGTCTCGCGCCACGACCATCACTCTGTGCATTTGGGGCCTGGGCCCTCGACGATTCAGTTATTCAAAAATTTCAGAATTGGAGGACGCGAAGACATTCCAAGTTGAGACGTACAGCGCGGTGGCTGATTGTCAGCGAGTCCCCAGAACTACCGACTGAGCCGCGCCGGTGTTCGGCGCGGGTGCCGCGGGCCTTATGAGCGACGTCCGCGCTGCTGGCTCCCCCTCGGGCCAAAATGTATACGACACATTTGCATGACAATTCATGTCAGCGCGGATGTTTTATGTCACCCCCAGGGGCGCGAAAATAACCGCGCATCGCGGTTTGCGTTGATGAAGCGCCCTTCTCCACGGCGGCGGCGCGAGGGCGCGAAGATAACCGCGCGTCGCGCATCGCGTCGCGCGACGCGCGAAGTTATGTGACCGAACAACGTATGTATCCGCGCGGATGTTCGTTGGTCGGTAAGCTCTGAGTAAAGTTGTGTCTCTTCGATAAAAAGGAAGCTGGATCGGCTCCAACGCCATCCCTGGCGCGCTCCGCGCGCCAGGGAGTGGGGTCGAGAAATCCGCGCGGACCTTTGAACATTTATGTATGCAGTTTCAGCGCGTTGCCATTCTGCCGTTGCCGCCTCTCGTCGTCGTCGCCGCCGCCGCCGCCGCCGCCGTCGTTCGCGTCGTCGCGCCCGTTCGTCGTCAGTCGTCGTCGTCGTCGTCATCGTCGGCGGAGGCGGCGGCGGCGGCGGCGGCGGTGGCCGAAGCGTCGTCGTCGTCGTCGTCGTCGTCGTCGTCGTCTTCCTCCTCGCCAGTGTCCTTCGCCGTCGCCGTCGCCTTGTGGCCGCCTGCTCTCCGTTCCGCCTAGGACCCGCGCCCTCCCGGGGTGCGCGCGCAGCCACCCTGGAATCCAAGAGCCTCAGAGTCCCGCCATTTGGAGGGTTTCTCCGAAGGGCTTAGGCGACCCGTCCTCCTCCTCCTCCTCCTCCTCCTCCTCCTTCTCCTCCTCCTCTTCATCCTCTTCCTCTTCCTCCTCCTCCTCCTCCTCCTCCTCCTCCTCCTCCATCTCCTCCTCCCCCTCCCCCTCCTCCACCTCCTCCTCCTCCTTCTCGGGTCGCCTACGGCCCCGGGGGAAACCGTGCACCGCTACCCTGACTTCGGATCTGCCGTACTTTGACTGCGTCGGAAATGCACCTGAACCGACGCGAGAAATTTGTGCGAAAATCTCAGCTTCAGAAGTGTAGCGCGGATGTTTCTGCAAAACTACGGCGGAAGCAGCGACGGCAAAGTAGGGCGGACCTCGACATCAGAGGAGCTTGAGAAGTAGGGCGGACATTTCCGCCCTACTTTCTAAATTGCCCCAGTTGCGAAATCGGCCTACCACACCACACGAAGGGAGGAGGACTGTGTTCAGATCGGGGAGCGTCGGGTGATTTCAAGAAGGGAGGCCAGGGCGTTCCTTGGCGTTCTCGACCTCGACCGAAGTCAGGCTGGACGTGCAGAGAGCTGCCCAGTCGCCCTCTGTGCTTGCCCAGGGAGAAAAATCCCTCCAACCCCTCCCCCGAAGGAAAGAGCAGCGGCACAAACACAGACGTTGGGAGGTCAAGGCGGGTTTCTCACGTCGGCGCTGAGTCCCCCTGGCGGCGCCTCCAGCGCCGCCCCTGGATCGCTCTACGCGCCGGGGAGGAATCGGCGCGGACTTGCGAATGCTTGTTTCTGTAGTTTTCACCCAGATGGGAGGGCCCACCTCTGCCTCGTCGCCCTCATCCTCACGTAACACTTCTCCGTATCCTCCTCCCACTCCAGAAGTCAATGATCAATGACAGATTAGATGCTGCCACGAGAGAGCCTTGGAACAAGATCGAGCAGGATTTCTGATCGGTCCTCAATTGCTGCCGCTCCAGCGCTCCGGCGCCGCACCTGCAGCCTCCCAGACGGTGCCCATGTGCGGGCGTGCTTCGTGCTTCGTGCTCCTCCCCCTCGCTCGAAGCAGGAGCAGCTGCATGAGCAGATGCTTTCGGATCCCTTTCTGCGATCTGAGTGGCGCAGGTTTGCGCCGCGCGCGGCTCGACACTGTTTGGCGAAGCGTCTCAGCGCGCTGCATGGTGAGAAGCGTGCTCCTTGTGTGTGTGGAGCACTCGTGCCAATCGCCGCGATGCTCTCGGAGCTCCGCGCGGATTCCTCGGGTCGGCGCCGGGCCGCCGCGACGGCGCCCCGCGCTCTGGAGGGGGGGCCCCGCGCCGATGCGAGAAGTGCGCGCGGAGCTCTCAGAGCGTTCTGTGTACGGCAGGCTCGCGTCGTGTCGACCGGCGGCGACCCCGCCGCGGGCGTTCAAGGTTGAACGCCGCCAGTGGTCCAGAATCGGCCTATATGGAACGATCGGGCGATCGAACAGCCGCCGATCGTTCAAGGTTGAATGATCCCTGCGGTGTCAGGAACCAACGCCCAGGTCGTCACGACGCGAACCTGCCGTACGCTGATGCTTCTTTTTCCCCCCATGTTAGGAAAACGTAATGCTCGAGTTCGACGGAAGTCGGGTTTGCCGACGTCTTTTGAAGAGCCCGCCTTGGATTTTGACGGTCTAGATTTTGCGGGGCGTCTGCAGCAGAGTCCGCGTCAAATTTAAGATTGGGTCTCGTCATTTTCCTGACGGCTACGTCAGGCCAATCCGAGTCTCCCGAACTCGAGTCTTGTCTTCCCGATGACAATATCGTTTCGCCAGAGGGTCCTGATCGGGGTGGGAAATATAGAATGAGGATCACTGAAGAGCCCCATCGTGAGGACGGGGAGCCCGAGACCGCGCGCTGCGGCAGCCGGTCCGGAAGCCATTTCGCTTGAGATTTTTGCATGAGTTATTCAGGGATCGTAATGTCGCCTCAGTGCCGGCTGCAGTTTGGGTCTTGACGGCCACCGTTCTTTGCAATAAATGCCTTACGGTGCACGTGGCCGTGCTTTCAGCTGCTGTTAGAAGGTGTTCTGCTGAGGTAGTGTCTCGAATTTATTCTGAGAGTGAGGGGACCGAGCGGTCATTCACTGTTCCTGGGTGCGTGGCTGAAGAGGGGTTCCGTGGTGCGGATCGTTGTTGTTTATTGTTGTAGTCTCATTTCTGAAGGAGACTTATTCTTGATCCCCCCTCTGGTGCACCTTCTGTTTTTTCATTGAAGTGCTCCTCTCGGGGCTCGCACCCTGTTTTTCATTAGTTTCATCCGAGAAAGTCTTGATGCTCAAACTGCGCCCCTGACCCTCGTTTACTATCAATGTCTCCCGCTTGATATTTCCTCACAATTTATGGGAAAGTCGCGATCTCCTGCGGGATTTCTTCAGAATTTATGCAGGAATCGCGCTCTCGCTTGGTATCACAATGTATTGCGGCGCCGTGCCCCCAAGACTCAGGAATCACGCTCTCGCTTTTTGGATTTCCGAGCGATCTACTTGGGAATCGCGCTATCGCTTCAAACCTCCTTCCGATTAATGTTGGATTGATGCTTCAGCGACCCGCCAGCTCGACCTGGCCGTCTGGGCCCGTCCGCCCGACCTGCCCGTTAGAGTCCGCCCGCCCGACCCGCGCGTCTGGTTCTGCCGCTTGTACTCCTGGTCCTAATTTTCCTGCAAATCTCTCACGTGCTCCATCCTTCTCCCCCCCCTTGTCTCTTCCCCCCTCCCTTCCTTCCCCTGTTTTAGTGGTTGCGCCAACTACACGCGGCAAGTAGGGAAGATATACGCCCAAGGGGGGTACGATCGAAGACGAATAGGGCGGGTGTCGAGGTTTTTGGGGTACGCGTGTTGAATGGCACGCGAGCAGACAAGAGCGAACAGTCTTGAAATGATCGATGTTGAGTTTTCATTTCTAAAAAACCATTATCGTTGATCACTCCCCGCCAGTGCACAGTGTTTTTCAATTACAGTGCTCCTCCCGGGGTTCGCAGCCTGTTTCTTACAAGGGACAGTCTTGGTGCTCAAACCGGGCCCCTGGCCTCTGGGTTACAACAACAACGTCTCCCGCTTGAGATTTCCTCACAGTTTCTTTCCAATTCGCGCTCTCGCGCGGGACTTCCTCAGAATGTTTGCAGGAATCGCGATTTCGTGTGGTACTTTCTCACAATTTACTGCGGCGCCGTGCCCCCAAGACTCAGGAATCACGCTCTCGCTTTTTGGATTTCCTAACCATTTTGAATTGGAAATCGCGCCACCGCTCGAAATGTTTTCCACGATTGATTGACGCTTCAGCGACACTCCCGCTCGACCTGGCTGGCTGGGCCCTCCCGCCCGACCTGCCTGCCAGTTAGGGTCCGCCCGCCCGACCCGCGCGTCTGGTTTTGCCGCTTGTATTCCTGGTTTGCTTGTTTTGCCCCCAGCTGCGACCCAGCCGCGACCCACCCGCGACCCACCCGCGACCCCCCCCGTGACCCACCCACGACCCGCCCGCGACCCACCAGCAATCCACCCCGCGGCCGCCCACTCACTCTTATCCGCAATCGCGGGGTGCTACATATTATCATTATGCTTTTTCGTCTACTACTCTTTCTCTGCTAGTCCCTATTCGTCTCTCTCTCTCTCTCACCTTCCAAGGTCTGGCTACATTCTCTCGGGCGCAGTCGTCGCGAACCTTGCGGTCACGATGCCTATTCTCCTGTACTGCCTATTCACAGGAGGGGCTGGAGGGAACGGCGAATTGGACCAAAAGATGCAGATCGTAAGAAGGAAACAAATCGGAGGAAGAGGTACGTATTGATACTCTGCTACCTTTTCTTCGTTTTCGCGCTTTTGGGCCTCCTGGGAAGCCCTCGTCGCCACGGCTGGATCCGCCCTCAAATTCTGGCCAGAACGCACCCCGGGAGAGGAGACGAGAGTAATGGCATCGATATCTTTTGGTTCCCACACGAATGCAAAGGCACACATTGTCAGGGGTCCACGCGTATTTTCTTGGATCTGCGTTGGGCCCCCCCCGGCAGCGCTTCTGGCGCCGCCCCTGGATCGCTCCGCGCGCCAGGGAGGGGGGTTCAGCGCCGATCCAAGAAATCCACGCGGACCCCCGAATACTTGTTTCTGCAGTTATCGCCCAGGTTGGAGGGCCCACCTCTGCTTGGCCTTCAGCCCCGGCCTCGTCCCACTTCTCCGTATGCTCCTCCCGCTCCCCTCCTCCCGCCTCTTGTCGATGATCCTCACCACGCGTGTTGGCACAATTTGTGTTTGCCCCGTTCAGCTCCGCGGGTAGCACCCAGCCCGTGTCGGCTCTCGTTTGCATTGGCTGCGCCTTACGGGAGGGCTTCGGTGGACAGGCGCACGTTTGCGCTGACACGTTCTGAGGATCGTCGATCTTGCTGATGCTCCAAGATCATGGAAGCGTAAGGCACGAGTTCGCGAGGACTCGGGTTTGCCGTCGCATTTTTACGAGCCCGTCCTGGACTTTGACGGTCCAGTTTTAGTATGATGTTTGCAGCGGGAGTCCGCGTCAAATTTCAGATGGGGTCTCGTCATTTTCTTGACGGCCCCGTCGGGCCCACCCGAGTCCCCCGAAGTCGAGTCTTACGTCTCGCCGGCAAGAGCTTCCTCCTGGCACACCCGAGACAGTGCGAGCGGTGCCGTGTGAGGTCCAGTCCCCGCCACGACGCCGAGAAAAATCTGAGGTCGGGGAGGGGTGCCTGTTGGGGAGCGCCCTCTGCTCGGGCCGCCCGATCTGCGAGTCCGATCAGCGTTCGTTTGTTTTGCTATTCCTTTTCTCTTTCTCTCCCTCACTCTTCTTTTTTTGTTTTTCTCTCTCTCTCTCTCTCTCTCTCTCTCTTTCTCACGAAGAAGAAGCAACCACATAAACATCAGCTGTTGGCGCTCCGCGCGGATTTCTTGGATCCGCGCCTGGGCCCCCCGGCGGCGCCTGCGGCGCCGCCCCTGGCGCACCCGCTCGGAGTGCCCCAAAAAATTGTTTATGTGGTTTTCTCTTCTTCTATTCTCTCTCGATCCCTTTCTTTGATTGCTAAGTTATATTCGCTCCTATCTTGGTTTTCTTAGTTCCCACATCCTAAGTGGGGTTCTTGTTTTCTCTGCACACCCTCCGCGCAGGATCTCTTCTCCTCCTCCTCCCCTCCTCCTCCTCCTCCTCCTCCTCCCTCTCCTCTCCTCCTCCTTGCTTCCTCCTCCTCCTCCTCCTACTCCTCCTCCTCCTCCTCATCATCATCATCATCACCACCATCATCACCATCACTATCACTCACTCACTCACTCACTCGCTCACTCACTCCTTCACTCACTCACTCACTCACTCACTCACTCACTCACTAACTCACTCACTCATCACCGTCACTCGCTTATGTCACCCGAGGAAGTCTCAGGCGGGAGCCCCCTCCCTATGGGTCCCGCACTTCGTATTGGTAATCCGAGCGGGTCATCCTCAACCGGTAACTGCCGTCATTTTTGGGCTCCTCAGGCCTGAATTTGGAGGAGGTATCAAGCGGGAGACTCGTCTGTGAGTGAATTGTGAGGAAGTCTCAGGCGGGAGCCCGCTCCCGATGGGTCCCGCACTTCATGTTGGTAATCCGGGCGGGTCATCCTCAACCTGTAACTGCCGTCACTTTTGGGGTTCTCAGGCTTGAATTCGGAGGATGTATCAAGCGGGAGCCTCGTTTGTGAGTAACTTGTGAGGAAGTCTTAGGCGGGAGCCCCCAATCCGAGCGGGTCATCGGCAACCTGTAACTGTCGTCATTTTTGGGGTTCCCAGGTTTGGATTTGGAGGAAGTATCAAGCGGGAGCCTCGTCTGTGAGTGAATTGTGAGGAAGTCTCAGGCGGGACCCCCCTCCTTCTGGGTCCTGCATTTCGTGTGTATAATGCGAGTGGGTCATCGGCAATCTGTAACTGTCGTCATTTTTGGGGTTCCTCAGGCTTAAATTTGGAGGATGTATCAAGCGGGAGCCTCGTCTGTGAGTGAATTGTGAGGAAGTCTCAGGCGGGACCCCCCTCCTTATGGGTCCTGCATTTCGTGTGTATAATGCGAGTGGGTCATCGGCAATCTGTAACCGTCGTCACTTTTGGTCTCACCAGGCTTGAATTCGGAGGATGTATCAAGCGGGAGACTCGTCTGTGCGTGACTTGTGAGGAAGTCTTAGGCGGGAGCCCCCTCCCTATGGGTCCCGCATTTCATGTTGGTAATCCGAGCGGGCCATCGGCAACCTGTAATTGTCGTCATTTTTGGGCTCACCAGGCTTGAATTTGGAGGAGGTATCAAGCGGGAGCCTCGTGTGAGTGACTTGTAAGGAAATCTTAGGCGGGAGCCCCCCCCCTATGGGTCCCGCACTTCATATTGGTAATCCGAGCGGGTCATCGGCCACCTGTAACAGTCGCCACTATTGGGCTCTTCAGGGGTGAATTGTGGGGAAGTATCAAGCGGAAACCTCGTTTGTGAGTGAACTGTGAGGAAGTCTCAAACCGCCTGCCCCCCGCTGTGGCGCGGGGGCAGGTGGTCGGGACAACAGCCCCGCGGGCCAAGCCGTTGGGACAACCCCGCGGGCTTCGAGCGGGGCGCAGCCGCGCTCAGGCGGGAGGCAGCATGAACCCAAGCTTTGCGGCGAGCTGTTCGGCCTCATCCCTGGATGTCTCCGCTCTCTTGTCGAACTCGTTCGCCCCGACCAAGGTGAATGGGAGGAACGTGCGGAGAAGAAACAGGGGAAGGACGAGGACGGGGTAGGGAGGGGGTGATGATGAGGAGGAAATGGAGAAGGAGGGGGGGGAGAAATAGAACGAGGGGGGTAGGTGAGGGCAGAGCGGCAGGCGAGAGGAGAGTGTCCGTCAGGGCGAGGAAGAAAAGGGTAATGGCAAGCTAAACATATCATGATGTGGGGTCTTTCCGTCGGAGTAATTCATCTGGGTGTATTCCTGCTCTTTTGTCAAAGCACGGGCTTCCCCACGCATTGGGCGCGTTGTAACGAGATTTTCTGCTCGTGCAGCTGCCTGTTGTCTCAGACGTCGTGGTACATTGACTGCCGCTTCTCACGAGCGTCTCGTCATCAACACCAGCATCATCACCATCAGCATCATCATCCTCATCCTCGTCCCCATCCTCATTCATAACATCATCGCCATCATCATCAGCATCACAATCGTCACCATCGCCATCATCATCTGCACCAGCGCCACCACCATTACCATCATCATCATCATCATCATCATCATCATCATCACCATCACCATCTCCATCCTCATCACCCTCACCCTCACAATCCCTTCATCAGTATCACCACCCTCATCATCAGCAGCATCATCATCATCCTCATCATGATCAGCATCATCATCATCAGTTTCATCTTCATCCTCATCCCCCTCATCATTACCACCAGCATCACCATCACCATCGCCATCAGCACCACCATCATCCTCCGCATCCTCTTCATCATCATCCTCATCATCATCAGCACCATCATCTTCAGTTTGGTTCAATGCGACACCCAAAGAGCTCTGGGCACGCACGCCCTGACCGAGCTGACCAGCTTGAGGCTTGACCTTAGGCATTCGTTTTTCTCGAGATCTACCCTCCAGTTTTTTTCTCGGGCACCGCCGTGTGAGCGTTTTGCAGCGGACGGGATGGCGACGACAGTTGCTGCTGCGGTGGAGCGCGCCTCTGTTCCCGCGCCCGAGTTGATTGCTATTGAACCGCCCCACCAGCGCCGCCGCGTTGGAGGCGGGCAGGGGCTGCAGGTGAACGACGACCCGATCGATGACGCCGACACGGACGCCGAGATGTTCGGCGAGGGCTTGGGGGTTGCGCCAGCTGCGGCAGCGGTCGCCCCTGGCCGTGGTCGGCGCGATCCGCCGCCGACGGACCCCGCTCAGCTCGGCGTGGCGAAGTACATCATAGAGTCGTTGAATGGGAGCCTGGGCGCTCGCGTGGAGGGTGTCGAGGCGCAGGTGGCCGCCCTGCGCCGCACGGTTGGCGCTCGCGGCCATCCAGGCGAAGATGAGGGCGCAGGATGCCGGGTGGAGACGCTCGAGACGGAGCGAGGAGCGTCGTCAGCCGCTAGCACGGCCGCGCCTTCTCGACCTTGCCTGGGCTCGGTCATGGGCGCGCAGCCCGACCCGTGAATGGCCTACAACATGCAGAGCGGAGTGCCGCCGCCGAACGTCCACGTGCCAGTGGGCAGGCCATCGCGCGAGTTCTGAAAAATACCAAGCATGTGGTCGTGGCTGGCTTTCCTGGCACGTGGGATAATGAAGAGGCCAGCAAGCACTTGCGCGCCGAGTTCGAGCAGCTTGGGACCCTAGAGAGCCAGGGCATCAGTGGAATCTACGGAGTGGGCCGCTTCAGTGACCCAGCGAAGGTCACCTTCGTCGACAATCAGCAGCCGTGGAGATTCATGAAGCGCGGGAGGGAGCTGGAGATCCCTTGTCCTGGCGCGATGAATGATTGGTTGTGGCACAAGGTGGACCACGAACCGCGCGAGGTCGAGCTCTCGCGGATGGCTGACTTCGCCGTCCGCATCTAGCAGGAGTTTGACATCCACCAGGACCTTGGCACGGGGGCAAACAAGCATGATACGTTCGACGCGGACTGGGGTCGCGGCCAGGTGGTCGACCGCAAGCACGGCGCGGAGCGCCCGATCCGCATCTCGCAGCGGTCGAGGAACTCGGCATTCCTCGGGTTCTGCCAGGGGCCGCTCGCTACGGCCCTGCTGGACCAGGAGCTCGAGGAGATGGGGCTGGTCGAGAGGCTCGGGGAGATCAGCCATCCACGTCGTCCTCAGTGATTTCGGGTACGTGGCCGTCGGGTTGTCGAGTATCTCAGGGACATCGCAGTTCCGGCGCGGAATGTGAGAGGGGCCCTCGCTCGACAGCGACAGCGCGCACTGGGCGAGATTACTGGAAAATGTGGTGGCCACCTGGTCTTATTTCCAGAATGGTGCTGGGCTGGTGGAACTGAGCTGTCCTATGACGGCCATGTCGTTCACGCGTCGCCTCCAGCGGGGTCGGGCAAAGGTGCCCGACAGCGGTCAGCGAACAACTTCGACCCTCCGTAGTAGGAGAGCCTCGGTTTCACGGACGCCCCATGCGCCTGGGCGCGCAGTTGCTTGTCTGAGGTCTGCTTCGCTTCAGCACGAACCAGAATGTTCTGGCACTGTTCGTTGCGAGCTTGCAGAGAGCATCGAGGAGCTCCGAGAGCGCATGATGTCATGCCGTTGTCACGCATTGATGCCCAGAAGGGGCCTCGGTTGCGCGGATGGAGACACCGCCGGCCATTTCTAACATGACTTGGCGAGGGGAGAATGCTTCATGATATGATGACTGAGTTTGGCGCGGCGGCTGCCAGCGCTTCCGCGAAACGGCAGCGGGGCCAGGCAACCCGTTTCTTCGACAACCATGAAGAGCCTCGCCAGATCTACTTCGCGCTATGCCGCCGCGATTGGCTTCGACAGGTGCGCGGCTTGGCCCGCTTCAGCGACGCCGCCGGGGGCGACCGCTCGCCCGTCCCAACGCAGCGCAGCGCGGGCCGCGCCGTACTAGCCGTCGATGTGGGAGAGGGGGCAGAGTGACCGCCGCGGAAACCCGCGGCCTTGCAGGCCGACAACCGCGAGCGCTGCAATGCCAAGATCTGCGCGACGCTCCAGATCCCATGCGCCCCGCCTGCGCTGCAGGAGAACGCCGAGGGTGACTTCGCGAACTCCTTGGACCCATTCGCGGGCGGCTCCGCGCGACGGGCTCGAGGCCTGTAGCGTATCCATCGCTGTGCTTCCGAGGGCTGGGGCCGCGCGCGCCACCGCGTCGCCGAGCCCGGCGACCAGGGCGAGCCCCTCTTTGAGGCCCGCGGGACGCGCCGACGGACCCGCCGTTCATGGGCGCCTCCAGCCCGACTTCCAACACTTTTTGCGTCGTTGGCTAGGCAGAGGTCGTCTGCGCTGGCGGAAGAAGCTAACTAGACGGGGGCGTCGTTGTAGCGAATTGGCCAACATGCAGGAGCGGGAAGAGGGACAGGGCAGGCGGCCGCAGTGGTAAGGAGGCAAGGCGAGGGCCACTCAGGGGGGGCGGATCACTTCCCTTGGCACGCTGGCGCGGCCAGCCCCGCCGGCTGGGATTGAGGCTGCTGCTGCGCTGGCGCGCCTGCTGAGGCGCTGGCCACGCGCGGGCGCTGCAAGTCAAAGCAGCGCGTAGCTGGCGAGGAGCGCGAGGCGCAAGGCCGGCGGCCCGCGCGCCGCCAGGGTGGGGGCGCGGGAGGCGCGGCAAGCAGAGCTGCGCCCCGGGTAGAATGCATCCAGCAAAATGCTGGGTCAGCGAGGGGCGGGACGGGCGGCAAGACAAGGCCCTGAGCCCCGTGCGCGCGGCGGCTGCAGGCAGCAGCCCAGGCGCCATCGCGGCACGCGGAGGGAGCTTGGCTTCCAAAGCGGGCGAGCTGTCGGCCGTCGCGGAGGTCTTGCTGCGGCTGCCCCGCCAGCGCTAGCCACTAGCAGGAGCGGGCCCTGGTGCGCGACCGCGCCCGCCGGCTGGCCACCGCGGACTCGACCTACGTTCGGGACTTCCTGCAGGGCGTTTTTCAACCGAGGGAGAACTACGAGCTGGCCGCGATCGCGACAGTGCCAGACCCACTTCGAGACGATCATTCGCTGGGCCGCGAGCCACAGCGGGCACTTCGGCAACGAGCGAGCCGAACATCCGGCCACGACTGGCAGCGACCTGCGCTTCACGGGCATGCGCCGGCGCCGCCCCTTCCTTCGGGCGGAGCGGCGAGTCGCGGAGTTCCTTCGCCGCTGCGGGGAGCACTACGCCGCCCCGCGGATTGCGAGGAAGAGGCGCCCGGGCGAGATGGCCGACGTCATCTCCGGCGCTGCCGCCGCCGAGGGGCGCGCGCCTCATCGAGGCCGGCGGTGGCCCCCGCCAGGGGGCCCTCAGCTCCTTCAGTTTCAGGAACAGGAGCGCGTGCGAGCCCAGAAGGACGACGCTCGCGCGCGACACCTGCCGGGGCCGGCTGTCTGCAGGGCGATGCGGGCGCAGCGGGGCCGCTGCGCGGCCGTGCGCATGGAGGGGTTGCGCGATCGCGGCCGCGCGGGCGCGCCGCACAAGGTAAGGCGCCCAGTGTTCAGCCCGGGCGCGGACGGCGGCGAGATGGCATGCGCGCGCCGGGCTCGACGCGCAGAGGCTGATCGTTCCTACGCGCGTCTGTTCCAGGACGCCACCAGTGACGAGTCGCTGCAAGCCTGGTTCCACAGGCAGTGGGTGGAGGAAGAGAAGCAGCGCGAGTTGCCTCTCAGCCTGCCGCTGCTGAAGATGTGCGTTGGCTATTTCAGAGCAAGCAAGTCCTGCGATGAAGCGGACATGATTGTCGGTGAGATGCTTCAGGGATTAGATGATGACGCGCCGATGCAACTCTGGGGGGGGGGGGCTATCGTTCGCGATGGCATAACCACGCGTCGGAGTTGTTCGACAAGGTTTACACCGAGCGCGCGGCGCAAGTGATTCGGGAGCAGCCCGATGCTTCGATCGCCGCGGTGTCCGCGTTAATGAAACTATTGGGCATGATGGTCCTGGAGACCTAGAGGGGAGTCAAGTCGCTCCGAGGGTCAGTTCGCCTTTCGAAGAAGGTATCAGGCCCGCGAGATAATATGTAGTCTGCGCTACTCAATTGAGAGATTCTGTGAATATAAGGACCCCTAGTAGTCGTCGGAGGGGATATCCGAAAGTTTTACGATTATCAATTGTGCGTTCCTGGTCAGATGGCTGGACTCGCGCGGGATTTCTAGGGTGGCCTCTGCGTTCTGGACTTGAGAGACGAGAAGGTCGGCCGCTTGGGTTCGTCTCCTTGGGGGCGCCCTCGCGGATCCGATTCGGCGCGAGAAGTCCTTCATCCGCGGCGACGCAGCGGCGCCAGAGCTTGGCGACGTATTCCTAGATGGCTTCCTCCAGGAATTCCATGACCTCGGTCGCCAGAATGGTTGGGGTGCGCTGCTGACGGCCCCAGCAGGCGAGGAGGATGAGGTTCTGGGCGTTTTAAGTTTTGCTACTAATTTCTAAACCCTGGCCCGTTCGGCCCCGATGGCCCCAGAAATGGCGGAAGCCTGGCTCCGGGCGACGCCGCGAGAGCGGGCTGGGGGCCCCACGCGGGTGAGATGGAGAGGCGCCGCGCGCATCCCACGCGCATCGCGCGCGTCGCGCCCGCAACCGCCCGCTGCCCCCGGGAAAGAGGAAGACAGAATATAGAGAGAGAGAGAGAGAGAGAGAGAGAGAGAGAGATACAAAAAAAAACATGACAAAAACACAAGGAGAGAGGATAGTGAGGAGAGAGGAAGAGCGAGAGAGAGAGAGGAAACAATAACACGGGATGGAAGGTCCTCGGCAGACATGTTTCTCGCGATCGTGGTTGCACGCGCGAGGCTTGCAATCGAATCGAGAGAGCGTGGCTCGCGTGGCGAGTTCACTGATAGACGTTGACGAATCCTAAGGTTAGTCTGCGGGAGATCCTTCGCACGTTAGATGCGCTCGTCCAGCGCTCGCATATGTTATCGGCATCCTGCGTATCACAGCGTTGTCAATGTGCCGCTTAGCTGCGTAGAATGATCAGACCTTCCCGGGGTGAGACCGCCGCCGACTATGAAGACAGCCATGGCCGTTGTGGCTGAAGTTCGCACCAGGTATGATATTGAGCGGCGGCCTCAGACTGGTCGTAGATGGCAGCGCGCTTGGGCTGGGCATTTGCC
>CAUYUJ010014748.1:195000-202500 GCA_963575745.1 Prorocentrum cordatum | reverse complement strand
GCTATGCAGGTTCGTCTCGCGCACTGCTCTGCTGCATTCTCGAGAGTTCGCCCTCTCCTTGGGGGCCGGGCGTCGCAGGGTGACCTCGGCGGTTCCGCGGTTTCCGCGGTGGCGTCGTGTCTTCGTGCGTTCCACGGTCATGGCTCGGCAGTCCAGCATTCCCCTCTGTTCGACCTTCGAGCGGGCGGGTGGACCCCCAGAAGAAGCCGCGTCGTCGCCTGGGGGCGCGCCGGCCCCCGCGCGCGCGCGCCTGCCCTGTCAGATGTCTCCACGTCTCCGGATGCGCGTCGCCCGTGGGCTTCCGGGGGTGCGCGCCTGTCAAGTTCCAGGTGTCGTCCAGGTAGTCCGCGAGGTTTTCTAAGGTGGCCGCTGTTATCTGGGACTGGCTGCTCTCCGCGTCCGTGCTCGAGGCGTCTGTGCCAGTGTTCGCTTTCATCGTGCCCCTGTTCGTTGCTGCTGGAAAGGCGGAGTTGAGGGTGCCATTGGTTGTTTGGAGCCACATACGTGCGTTTTGAAGTTCGTCGTCCGAGTTCGGCTCTCGCCTCTGGTCTCGCCCCGACTTTTAGGGAAGAGTCCTGGCCCCGATGTCTAGCGTTCGCGCCCCCGCCACCGTGCCATTATCATCGTTCGATTTGCGCCAGCGTTCTAGGTGCTTCCCATTTTGTTCAGGGTAGCTTTCGGGGGGGGGCACTCGGCCCCCCCCATTGAATTACCTTGTTGGAGCCCGTGTTCGATTGCACTGTTCGGCGCCGCCCCAGGGTTCGGGCCGCCTGGTCATCGGGAGGGGAAAAACACACAGACAGCATTAATCGTAGATCTCAGGGAATACATGGGAAAATATGGGAAGTGGGGGGGAAGACGAACACCCATAAGAATATAGGAAAATATGGGGTATCCTGGGATTTGTGTGAATTCATTTGTGTGTCTGGGCCCCTTCAGGTCAGGGGGGCCGCGGCTGTGAGGTGGCTGTTGATCCTCGGGAGGGTAGGAGTTCCTTCCGTCCCTCTCTCTCTCTCTTCTGATCGTGCGTGGCGCGGCCGTCGGTCCGGCGACCCTGGAAGAATTGTTCGCCGATCATCGTCCAGCGGCAGGACGGATGCTGCATGCTCGCAATTCGGTCTCGGGTGTCCTTGCCCTTTGTGACCGCGCGATTACCGTTCCTCCTGCGCGCCGCGGTTTTTCGATGGAGTCGATTTGGGCTGCCTGCACTGTTGGGGCTCGCGCTTTTGTCGTCTCCGCCCCTCCTGCCCCCCCTGCGTCTGCCCCCTGCTGCTTTTGCTCTTCTCCGCTGTTGCTGCTTCTGTGCGCCTTCTCCTGCCTGCCCCTCTGCTGCTGCTGCTCCGCTGTGCTGGTGCCACTGCCTGCGCGTTGTGGCGTTTGGTTGGGTTTTTCGCCTGGCTCGGTCCGTGGCAGCTCGTCTTCGTGGCGCCGGGGCGTTGCGGCGTCGCTTCCTGTAGATGCGTCTTGTTTGCCCATTCTGTGCTGCGTCTTTGCGCCGACCTGTTCTCTCGCTCTCTTCGCATCGTGCCCCCGCGGCGCCGCCGCGCGCGCATTTTCTGCGGGGTCCCCGAAATCATCCTCCGCTGCCTTGTCTCTGTGTCGGAGCAGGTGGGCTGATGTCCGCGGTCGCCCTTCGGCACCGCGGGTCGCCGGGTCGCCGGGCACGGGCGCTGGCGACCAGGCGCTTGTAGGGATTTGCGGAGTCACCGAGTGTTTTTGTTTCTTCTTGCGCGCCGCAGGGTTTCGATGAGACAGTCGGACTGCCACCCCACCCCGACCCCTCCTCGGCCACATGGGGCTGCAAGGGCTTCCTCGGGTGCGGTCGCTAGCTTACTTGGGTATCGCACCCCGTCTCCCCGCCCTTCTTTGCCTGGACAGTATCTCGCGCAGTGGACTTTGACTTTGATGGCGAGTGCTGACCCACGGTCTTTAATTCGCTTGCCGATGTGTTGCTGAGTTGCTTGCTCCACTGCTCCACTAACGGTTTCATCTTATCATTAACACCTGTCCGTTGCGGAAAAATCCTTCCATCATCATCATCATCATCATCATCATCATCATCATCATCATCATCAGCATCATCGTCAGCATCGTCAGCATCATCACCATCATCAGCATCATCGTCATCAACATTATCATCCGCATCACCAGCATCATCATCATCATCATCACCACCACCACCATCATCATCATCATCATCATCATCATCATCATCATCATCATCATCATCATCACCATCACCATCACCATCACCATCACCATCACCATCACCATCATCATCATCATCATCATCATCATCACCCATCACCATCAGCATTAGCATCAGCATCATCAGCATCAGCATCATCATCATCATCATCATCATCGTCATCATCATCAGCATCGGCATCAGCATCATCATCATCATCATCATCACATATAGAACCCGGGGGGTAGGCCTACCCTAGGCCTACCCATAGGCCTACCCCCTAGGCCTACCCTAGGCCTACCCCCTAGGCCTACCCTAGGCCTACCCCCTAGGCCCCTAGGCCTACCCCTAGGCCTACCCTAGGCCTACCCCTAGGCCTACCCCCTAGGCCTACCCTAGGCCTACCCCCTACCCCCTAGGCCTACCCTAGGCCTACCCCCTAGGCCTACCCCCTAGGCCTACCCTAGGCCTACCCCTAGGCCTACCCCCTAGGCCTACCCCCTAGGCCTACCCTAGGCCTACCCCCTAGGCCTACCCCCTAGGCCTACCCCCTAGGCCTACCCGAGGCCTACCCGCCCGTTAGGGTTCACGCGTGTCAAGTGCACACGCACCATACTTGAATGTCCCGCCCGCCCGACCCGACCCGCCCGTTAGGGTCCGCCCGACCCGACCCGACCCGCCCGTTAGGGTCCGCCCGACCCGACCCGCCCGTTAGGGTCCGCCCGCCCGACCCGACCCGACCCGCCCGTGAGGGTTCACGCGTGTCAAGTGTACACGCACCATACTTCAATGTCCCGCCCGCCCGACGCGACCCGCCCGTTAGGGTCCGCCCGACCCGACCCGACCCGCCCGTTAGGGTCCGCCCGCCCGACCCGACCCGACCCGCCCGTTAGGGTTCACGCGTGTCAAGTGTACACGCACCATACTTTAATGTCCCGCCCGCCCGACCCGACCGCCCGTTAGGGTCGCCCGACCGACCCGACCCCCGTTAGGGTCCGCCCGCCCGACCCGACCCGCCCGTTAGGGTTCACGCGTTCAAGTGCACACGCACCATACTTTAATGTCCCGCCCGCCCGACCCGACGCCCGTTAGGGTCCGCCCGACCCGACCCGACCCCCCCCGTTAGGGTCCGCCCGACCCGACCCGACCCGCCCGTTAGGGTTCACGCGTGTCAAGTGTACACGCACCATACTTTAATGTCCCGCCCGCCCGACCCGACCCGCCCGTTAGGGTCCGCCCGACCCGACCCGACCCGCCCGTTAGGGTCCGCCCGCCCGACCCGACCCGACCCGCCCGTTAGGGTTCACGCGTGTCAAGTGCACACGCACCATACTTTAATGTCCCGCCCGCCGGACCCGACCCGCCCGTTAGGGTCCACCCGACCCGACCTCCCGTTAGGGTCCGCCCGCCCGACCCGACCCGACCCGCCCGTAGGGTTCACGCGTGTCAAGTGCACACGCACCATACTTTAATGCCCGCCCGCCCGACCCGACCCGCCCGTTAGGGTCCGCCCGACCCGACCCGACCCGCCCGTTAGGGTCCGCCCGCCCGACCCGACCCGCCCGTTAGGGTTCACGCGTGTCAAGTGTACACGCGCCATACTTTAATGTCCCGCCCGCCCGACCCGACCCGACCCGCCCGTTAGGGTCCGCCCGACCCGACCCGGCCCATCCCGGTTCCGCCCGCCCGACCCGAGGGTCCGCCCGCCCGACCCGACCCGACCCGCCCGTTAGGGTTCACGCGCGTCAAGTGTACACGCGCCCGCCCGACCCGACCGCCCGTTAGGGTCCGCCCGACCCGACCCGGCCCGCCCGTTAGGGTCGCCGCCCGACCCGACCCGACCCGCCCGTTAGGGTTCACGCGTGTCAAGTGTACACGCACCATACTTTAATGTCCCGCCCGCCCGACCCGACCCGCCCGTTAGGGTCCGCCCGACCCGCCCGACCCGCCCGTTAGGGTCCGCCCGCCCGACCCGACCCGACCCGCTTGTTAGGGTTCACGCGTGTCAAGTGCACACGCACCATACTTTAATGTCCCGCCCGCCCGACCCGACCCGCCCGTTAGGGACCCCACCCGACCCGCCGTTAGGGTCCGCCCGCCCGACCCGACCCGACCCGCCCGTTAGGGTTCACGCGTGTCAAGTGCACACGCACCATACTTCAATGTCCCGCCCGCCCCACCCGACCCGCCCGTTAGGGTCCGCCCGACCCGACCCGGCCCGCCCGTTAGGGTCCGCCCGCCCGACCCGACCCGACCCGACCCGACCCGTTAGGGTCCGCCCGACCCGACCCGACCCGCCCGTTAGGGTCCGCCCGCCCGACCCGACCTGACCCGCCCGTGAGGGTTCACGCGTGTCAAGTGTACACGCACCATACTTTAATGTCCCGCCCGCCCGACCCGGCCCGCCCGTTAGGGTCCGCCCGACCCGACCCGACCCGCCCGTTAGGGTTCACGCGTGCTAGTGCGAACATGCTCCACACTTTAATGCCTGCCCGATCCTACCCGATCCGTTCTGGTCCGTCTGCTCGATCCGGCGGGCGGGCAGGCCTATAGGGGTAGGCCTAGGGGGTAGGCTTAGGGGTGGGTAGGCTTAGGGGTAGGCCTAGGGTAGGGCTAGGGGGTAGGCCTAGGGGGTAGGCCTAGGGTAGGCCTAGGGGGTAGGCCTAGGGGGTAGGCCTAGGGTAGACCTAGGGGGTAGGCCTACGGGGTAGGCCTAGGGCAGGCCTAGGGGGTAGGGTAGGGGGTAGGCCTAGGGTAGGCCTAGGGGGTAGGCCTAGGGGTAAGCCTAGGGTAGGCCTACCCTCCGGGCTCTATATGCTTAGGTCTACCTTAGGTCATTGGGTAAGGCCTACCCTAGGTCTACCCTAGGGCCTTGGGTAGGGCCTACCCTAGGCCACCCTAGGGCCTTGGGTAGGGCCTAGGGTAGACTACCCTAGGGCCTTGGGTAGGGCCTACCCTAGGCTACCCTAGGCCCTTGGGTAGGGCCTAGGGTAGACTACCCCCCCTGGGTTCTATACCCATCATCATCATCATCATCATCATCATCATCATCATCATCATCATCATCATCATCATCATCATCATCATCATCATCATCCTCATCCTCATCCTCATCCTCATCCTCATCCTCATCCTCATCCTCATCCTCATCATCTCATCCTCATCCTCATCATCATCCTCATCATCATCATCATCATCATCATCATCATCATCATCATCATCATCATTACCATTATCATTATCATCATCATCCTCATCCTCATCCTCATCCTCATCATCATCATCATCATCATCATCATCATCATCATCGTCATCGTCATCGTCATCGTCATCATCATCATCATCATCATCATCATCATCATCATCATCATCATCATCATCATCGTCAGGTGTCGGCCAGAGCGGGGAGTGGGTTTTCCGATGCGAATGGCCTTCGGCCCATCCCGCCACCGTGCATAGGTTGTGGGTCATAGGCTTCTAGGTTGTTCGTTGGGATGTTCGCCCTCTTGGGGAGCCTCTTGGGGGCCTCTGGTGGCCTCTTGGGGATCTCTTTGGGCCTCTTGGGGCTTTCTGGTGGTTTCTTTGGGCCGCGGGCTCGAAATTTCCGCTGGAGGGCCCTGCCTGGGCCCCGTGTGGGACCCGTTGCAGGGGCCTTCTATGCCGTCTCGGATGCCTTTCGGAGCGTTTTGGGGCTCTGTTTGGTTGTCTTGGGGCCGTCTTGGAGGCTCTGTGGGTCGTCTTGTGGGCCTCTGGGGCCGTCTTGGAGCGTCGGGAAACTGAAAACACGAGTATCCCAAAAACCTTCAACAGCCAATGGCAAACTACGATTTTTGACTCTTGGGGCCCTCTTGGGAGGCGTCTTGGAGGCCTCTTGGGGCGTCTTGGAGGTCTCTTGGACCTTCTTGGTGCCATCGTGGGCCGTCCACAGGCGCGGCTCGACCGTTTTTGGCGCTCGTTGGGGAGTTCCGCGAAAGTCAGCGGGTCGTTTGGGGCGTTGCAGCCGTCCTGGAGGTCATGCGGAACACCCCTGGAGCGCCAAGGGCGCCCGGGAAATTGGTGGTACCCTGATGAAACTACATTGCTGGCTGCAGCAGCAGTTTACCTATTTAGGTCAGGTCGGTTGCACCTTTTGCACCTAGGTTCGTGTCTATGTTCAGGTAGAGTGGACGAGGAAATGGTCGAGGGGGTCGTCCGCCCCGTCCCTTCCCCCCCGATCTTCTACCTGTCGCCGACCGCTTCGGTCAGGTCCCCATCACCCCGTCTTGCGTTTCCAGACATCCGATGCTTTGTTTTTTTCAGCACGGGGTCCCCGGCAGTCCCTACCCAGCCCCCCACAGCTGGCTTTTCATCCCTGGTCGTTTATTGAGGGGCCACGGGCCCGCCGAGGGCCCCCAGAGGCCGAGGATGGCCAAACATTGTCCATTTTGACTTGCGTTCGCCTCGCGAGGGGGCCTGAGCGCGCTGCCGCGGCGGCGGCCAGGCGTGGAGTCGGGCTACCCGCCGAACGCCCCGATGCCTGCGCACCTGAACACGGCGATGAGGTTCGGCACCGTGGTGATGTGCACGCTCGTCGGGCGGGAGGGTTCGGGCGCAGGGAGCAGTTTCAGAGGAGGACAGGATATCCATACCGTCGTCGTCGCGGTCGCAGCCGCCCTCGTCGTCGTCGTCGTCGTCTGTCGCCGTCGTCGTCGTCGTCGTCGTCGCCTGTCGTCTGTCGTCGTTTCGTCGTGGTCGGATTCGTCGTCGGATTCGTCGTTGGTCGTCGTCGTCGTCATTGTCGTCGTCGTTGTCGTCGTCGTCATCGTCATCGTCGTCAACCGTCGTCGTCGTTGTCGTCGTCGCCGTCGTCGTCCGTCGCCGTCCGTCGTCGTCGTCGTTGCTGTTTGTCTGTCCATCTGTGTGCCTGCCTGTCTGTCTGTCAATCTCTCTGACTGTCTGTCTGTCTGTCTGTCTGTCTGTCGTCGTCGCGGTCGCGGCCGCCCTCGTCGTTGTCATCGTCGGCTTCGACGTTGCTGTCGTCGTCGTCGTCGTCAACGTCGCCGTCCGCTGTCGTCGTCGTCGTCTTCGTCGTCGTCGTTGTCGCGGTCGCGGCTGCCCTCGTCGTCGTCGTCGTCGTCGTCGTCGTCGTCGTCATCCATCGCCGTCCGTCGTCGTCGTCGTCGCCGCCGCCGCCGCCGTTGTCACGTCGTCGTCGTCGTCGTCGTCGTTGGTTTCGTCGTCTTTGACGTTGTCGTCGTCGTCGTCGCCGTCAACTAATGTCGTCGTCGTCGTCCGTCGCCGTCCGTCGTCGGCTTCGTCGTCCGTCGTCGTCG
>CAUYUJ010014748.1:160000-190000 GCA_963575745.1 Prorocentrum cordatum | reverse complement strand
GCGGTGTTGTATTGTGTTCCGACGCGGGTTCGACGCGGGTTTGACGCGAATTCGTTGTTGGGGTGCCGGAGTTTTTCCGGTTGGCCGCCAAAGAGTGGAATTGTGATCCGATGGCCGACTGACACTTCGCTGGGGTGACTTCTGGCGCACGGTTTTCGGAGGGCGCTGGGGGGTCATGTCCAACGGCGCGGAGCAGCAGTGTCGCCCCGCGCGCAGCGACCAGCTAACCGCGTTCCTAAGTTCACTTTTCATGTTTGCCCACGGCCACTTTTGCGTGTAGCGTCGAGCCTTGGGAGGGAAGACCCTGCCGCCCTTTTCCCTCCAAGTCGTCGTCGTCGTCGTCGGATCTGGGGTCGCCGTCGTTGCCGCCGCCGCCGTCATTGTAGTCGTCGTGGTCGTGGTGGACGCCGCCACCATCGCCGTGCTCGTCCGTTTCCGCCGCCGTTGTCATGTCTGTCGTTGCCGCCGCTGCCGCCGATGTGGCCTCTGCAGTCGGCGTCGTGGCCGCCGCTGGGTTGCACTCCGCACAGGGATCTGGGGCCGCGTGGTGGCCAGGGCGGATGAGAGTCGAATGGGAGAAATTGAACAAATTTCGTCGGAAACCCGCGCGGATTTTTGGGTCGGGGATGTATCCTTGTCCCTGGCATGCGGAGCGCGCCAAGAGGCTCCAACGCACGTCCAAGAACTCCCCGCGCAACTCCGACAATCCATGTTTGTGTGGTTATTCGTCTGGCCATTGTCTAGAGGAGGAGTTGGGCGAGGCGGGGAAGGAGAGGCTCATGGTGCCCTTCTTCCTCCAGGTCGTCGGCATCATGTCCGCGGCTTTGGTCGTGCCCCTCTGTTTTTTCCTGCCCATCGGCTTCTCTTGGAAGGCCACTAAGGACGCGGCGGCTCATCCCCGCCAAAGGATGATCAAGAGGAGGAAGGGGAAGAGGAGGAGGAGTAGGACAAATACAAAGAAAAAAAGAAAAAGAGGATGAGAAGGACGAGGACGAGGACGAGGAGGAGGAGGAGGGAGTGTGGATGAGGAAGACATACTAATACGCATGGGAATACTCATAATACTTAAAAGAAGAGGAATACTAAGAATAATAATAATAATGCGAAGAAAACGAACATACCTGTAACAAACAATTAGAAGACGACTAAGGACAATGCTACGAACGATAAGAGGAATACGAATACTACTACGAAGAATAACCAGAATAAGCAGAACAACAATAACCAACACAAGTAAGAGGAGGAGGAGGAGGAGGAGGAGGAGGAGGAGGAGGATCCGTACATGGAAGGCCAGTGCTGCCAGGCCCTATAGGTACGGGATCGTGGGCAGGAGCTGTGAGAAGGCTTTCTGGGAGCAGAGTCTAGCAGCCGAGCAGCATCTCAGTGCAGGAGGCTGTTCGGCAGAGGCTCCCATCGATTTAACGAAGATGTCTGAGAAGGTGAATCGCTATCTTCTTGCCAGAGCAGCACTAAACACAAGTACAACTTGATAGTCTCAGGTCGAAGTTGTCGTTGTACCGTGGCAAGAATCAGTGTCTTAGGAGTGCGTGCGCCCGCTGCAGAGGTCCCAAGCCATCCTGGCAGGGTGCGGGGAGGCCACTCGGGTTTTGACCTGCCTGCTGCTAGACCCTCTTGACAGCACGAGGGAGCACTTCGGGAGCGCTGGCATCTACAATGTCGTCGATGACATCTCGTTGGAGTCGTCAGGTCGTCGCTCGCAGGTCGAGGTCAGGCTTCCGAGGGGAGCCCTTTTTCTTCGCACGGCTTTGGAGAAGCTGTTACTGAGGCCCAGTGGCAGCGCAGCTCCAGTTGAGTGAAGCAGTCGGCTTGGCCGATTTCAGTAGCCATGGGTGCTGCTTGCGGCCCGCGGTCTGCGGAGAGCCACCACAGACGTGCGGCCTGCGGAGAGCATGGGCGGACGCGGTCACATCTAGCTCCAAGGGCGCCCTCGAGGGCGCGAAGTCATTCGCGCTTCGCGGTTCGACTCCGATTATTCCTCGCCCTCCTCTTCCCCTTTGACAGGCGGCGCGAGAGCGCGAAGTTCTTCGCGCTTCGCGCAGCGCGAAGCGCGAAGTTGGGAGCCCGTGTAGCTCTGACGCATTGCGGCGGCCCGCCCCGTGTTGCTAGGACCTCTCACCGAGGCCACCGTCTCTGGCTGGGCGGGGGCGGGGGGCCCGTTGCGCCGCGCGTGGCGCCTTTGCGGGTCCTCTCGTTCTCGGCTCCAGGGGGCGGAGTGCTCCAGGAGACCTCGCAGCAAAAATGCCGCCAGTCGGTATCGTTTAACCGATCCCCTTCCCCATCCCCATCCCCTTGGAGACCCCCACCAAGTTACCCCCCAGTTGGGGATACACCCCTCGAAACCCGAAGGGAACGACCTATATCCCCATCTGAGGGGGCAAATCTGCCAGCTTGTGATGGGGATCGGTTAAACGATACTCAGCCAATACTTCGATAATTTTGAGTGGGGTCGACCCGAGGGCCAGAGCTTTGGTCGATCCGTCCCTCTGGGGTGGAGTTGTCGAGCTTGTTGGGAGGCCGCCACCGACTGTTCACGCCTATTTCCCTCGTGCTTTGCACTGGATTTGTTGCTGCTCCATCGCTCAGCGGTGGCGGATAGCCCCAAAGCCAACTGGAGCCAGCAGGAAGAGGAGGAGGAGGAGGCGGACGGAAGAGGAGGAGGACCAGTGTAAACCCAATAATGATCAACGGCATAAGAATTAACCGTTCCTCCAAGCTCCATTTTCATAGACCGCTACAAGGAACCATTTCCACTGAGGGAAGTGCCCCGTTGGGATACAACCGTTTGAAGATCTCGAAGCGTGCTAGAACACCACTATCGGAACTCAGCGCCACGAATCATTTTAATTGTTGCGTCTTGACAATCCGGAATCATGCCAGAGCACCATTGTTGGGACTTCAACACCGCGAATCAACGTAGTTGTTGCGCCCTGACAATCCTGATCCGCTCCGTACGTTAACCATGAGAGCCCGTGAAACCGTTGCAAATGTTTGAGGCGAATGCGCGCGACGCTGAGGCGAGAGCCATATTTTGAAAAGTAACCGCCCTCACTCCATGAAACTCCTGCAATGTGTTAAGACGAATGCGCGCGGCGCTATGGCGAGAGCCACATGTTGAAAAAGAGCCGCCTTCAATCCGTGAAGCTGTTGCAGATTGTTGATACGAATGCGCCCGGCTCTAAGGCGAGAACGATATGTTGAAAACGGTCCGCCCTCAAGATTCAAATTACTTACAGTGTTTTAGGACGAATGTGTTCGGCACTCCATGTATGAAACTATTGCAGCTGTTCAAGCTTCAAGATCATAGGGTAGGGAAGCCGCAGGCGAAACGCCCAGCTCGCCCTTCCGACTGGCCTCGGGGTGCGACAGGGAGGAGTCATGCATAGGGGAAAGGAATGGAGGACCAGGGCAAGGGCAGGGGCAAGGGCCAGGGCAAGAGCAAGGAGGATGGCAAGGAGAAGGCGAAGGCGGGAAAGGAGGCTGAGGATGAGGAGGAGGGGGCGGAGTAGGAGGAGGAGGAGGAGGAGAAGTGGTAGGATAACGACGGCGAGCAGCCAGAGGACGAGTGCAGTGGCGAGAGAGCCGGGGCGGGCGGGGGACGGGGAGCAGAAGGGAGGGGGGCGCGTGGCCGCAGGACGCCGGGGAGCCGCTCTCGCCGCTGCGTCTGTGCCTGAACTGCTGCTTGGTGGTCATAGGCGCCTGCGCTGAAGGGGCCCAGGGGGGCACGAGCAAATCGACAAACAGTCCAGGATGTCCTAATTTTCTATGTTGCCCTGATTTCCCACTTCCCAGGGAGACAGAAATACATCGACACTGTTCGATGTGTCCCACATTTTCCTTTCCCACTCCATCGCCAATCTTTTCTCATTGTCAAGAGGCTTACCGCCAGTCCGCCGACCCCAATAGGAGGGATGAAGTCAACGGGAGCCTCTTGGGGACCCTCTGGGGGCCTCTTTTCGGCCTCTTGGGGGCTTCTTGGGCGCCTGCTGACGGCCTCGGGGGTCCTCTTGGGGCGGAGGGCTCGGAATGTCACTTAGAGGCACCTCTCTTTGACCCCATCTTGGGGCCCTATTGGAGCTCTCTTGGGCCATCTTGGGCGCCCCATGGGCCGTCTTGGAGCGATCATGGTGGCCTCTTGAGCCGTGTTGGATGTTGCTGAGACAAAACATACCAGTATGGTCAATTTATGAGCTTCCCCAAAGGGATTTGGACGACTCTTGCTTCTTGGGGCCCTCTCGGGGGTCGTCTTGGAGCCCTCGTGTGGCGTCTTTGAGCCCTCGTGGGCAGTCTTGAGGCTATCTTGATCGTCCTCAAGGACCCCTGTGCGTGTTGAAACCCTGCATGAGCAAGCGTAGATCGATTCTGAGGCATCTTGGGTGCCACAGGATGTAGAAATGGAGGCTCCAGAGGCCCCGGGGGAGAGTTGGTGAGCTCGGGGATCCCCCCTTGTTATCGGGTTCGCCGCCGACATCTGAGCCTCCAATGGGATCCTGGGGACGCCTTGTGCCAGGGGCACCTCTGGCGAGATCCGGAGCTCCAGTGGAGTCGGCCAGCATCCTGACCCCAGAGGAGGGGAGGAGGAGGTTGAGGAGGAGGAGGAGGAGGAGGAGGAGGAGGAAGAAGAAGAAGAAGAGGAAGAGGAGGAGGAACGAGAAGGAGAAGGAAAAGGAGGAAAAGGAAGAGGAGGAGGAGAAGGAGGATAATGACAAGGGGGAAGAGGAGGCGAAAGATCGAGATAGAGCGGAGGAGACGACCACCGGTGTGGACAAGCGCCCTGGCCTAATTGAGACCAGTTGAGCGAGGCCGTACGTAGCCTCCAGATGTTTAGACACTCTTATACACGGAGGAGACGGAGGAGGACGCGGGGGAGGAGGGGGAGGACCCAGAACCCCGACATCGTGTTTTTTTTCGCAACGTCCACCCCCTGGTGGGGGGGCGTCCAAGAGGGGGGCGTCCAAGAGAGGTGTGTGCAAATCGTGGCCCGAGGCATGTGTGCGGACCAGGGGGGGGGGTCAGGGAACGCACTGAAATAAGAAGAGGGGCCATGAAATCTGGAGAGAGATCATGGCCCTGGCCATGACATCCCCCTCCCAGTCTCCCCCCCCTCTCCGTAGAATAAGAAGAAACCATACAAACATAAACTTTTGGCGCTCCGCGCGGATTTCTTGGATCTGCGCTGGACCCCCCTCCCTGGCGCGCGGAGCGCGCCAGGGGCGGCGCCGCCGGAGGGACCCAGGCGCGGATCCAAGAAATCCGCGCGGAGCGCCAAAAGTTTATATTTATGGTCTTTGTTCTTCTTCGACCCTAGTCTTCACCCCCCTCTTGGTCGCTCTCGACCCAGGGGTCTGGACCCCTTTCCCCGTGACCGGGTCTTCATCCAGGGTTTTGGAGTCCCGAAACGGTGCGGTGACAGACCGTGCGGTGACTTCGAAATCCCCCAAGACCTCACCGCACGGTCCGTCAACGCACGGTTTTGGGACCTCGGATGCCCCCATCGCCCGAGACGTCCTCGGAGAACGACCCGAGTCCCAAAACCGTGCGGTGACCCCGAATCCCCACCGACACACCACGGTGTGGTCACCACCCCCGTTTGGGGGCCCCCGATGGACCCAAGGGTCTGGACCCCTTTCCCCCTGACCGGCTCTTCGTCCAGGGTCGTTTTCTGGCGGCCCGTGGCGGCCCAGACGCTCCGCCGTGGCTCGTGCACTGCGAGGGGAGGGTGCCTCCCTGGCCAAGCCAGGGGGGGCGTTCTCACCGCTCTTTGGCCCGGGATGAGCCTGGCTAACAGCAGTGGAAACATACTATACATTATGTATGTATGTATGTATGTATGTATGTATGTATGCATGCATGCATGCATGCATGCATGCATGCATGCATGTATGTATGTATGTATGTATGTATGTATGTATGTATGTATGTATGTGTATATATATATACACATGAAAGAGCGTGTTCCACCGCTGCTGGCGGAAAATCGGGGGAGTCACTACCGGTTCGAACCCCCCCCCTCCGGAAAACCACGGGGGGTCACTACCGGTCGAACCCCTCCCCCCCCCCAGTCCATCATGAAAAGGGGGGGGGGTCACTACCGGTTCGACCCCCCCCCCCCGAAAACCGGAGGGGGTCACTACCGGTTCGAACCCCCCCCCCTCGAAAACCAGGGGGGGGGCGGACAGTACGGTTGTGGTGGGGACAGTGGTGAGTGGACAGCGGGAAAACCAGGGGGGGGGCGGACAGTGGTGGGGACGGTTGTGGTGGGGACAGTGGTGAGTGGACAGCGGGACAGTAGTGGGGACAGTGGGACAGTGGTGGGGACGGTAGTGGTGGGGACAGTGGTGAGGACAATGGTGTGAACAGTGGGGACAGTGGGACACTGGTGGGGACGGTGGTGGTGGGGACAGTGGTGTGGGGACAGTGGTGTGGGGACAGTGGGACTGTGGTGGAAACAGTTAGACAGTGAAGGGTACAGTGGTGGTGGGGACAGTGGTGAAGGCGGTGGCGAGGACGGCAGTGGGACAATGGGACAGAGGTACAGTGGGGACAGTGGTGGGGACAGTGGGGACAGTGGTGGGAACAGTGGGACAGCTCAGTGGGACAGTGGAGGAGTCAGTGGGTCAGTGGGGACAGTGGGGATAGTCGGGCAGTGGTTGGGGCCGTGGAGAAAGTGGGGAGAGTGGAACCATGGTGTGAACAGTGGTGGGGACAGTGAGGACAGTGCGACAGTGGTGGGGGCACTGGTGGGGACAGTAGGGACGGTGGTGGAACCAGTGGGGACAGTGGTGGTGAGGACAGTGGTGCTGGGAACAACAGTGGGGGATGTGGTGCGGACGGTGGTAGGGACCAGGAGTCGTTTGCTGGCGGTGAGGGGGAGGGGGGGGGTTCGAACCGGTAGTGACCCCCCTCCGGTTTTCGAGGGGGGGGGGGGGGTTCGAACCGGTAGTGACCCCCCCCGGTTTTCGAGGGGGAGGGGGGGTGGGTTAGGGGGGGGTTGGGGGGGTTGCCGGGGGAGAGGGAGGGGGGGGTTCCAGCAGGGGGGGGGGAGGATTTTCGGAGGGAGGGGGGACCCCAGGTTCCGGAGGAAGAGGGGGGGGAATTTTCCACAGTAAAGCAGCGGTGGATCACGCTTTCTCTCTCTCTCTCTCTCGCATATATATATATACACAAATACACAACATATATATATATATATATATATATACATATACACACAAGATACAGGAGAAAGCCCAAATCAAAATCTTTTTAGACCTGTAGGGCTATGGGGCTATAGGGCGATGGGGCTATAGGGCCGTGGAACTATAGGGCTATACTGCTATAAGGCTATAGGGCTATAGGACTAAAGGGATACAGGGCTATTGGGCTATAGGGCTACAGGTCTATCGGGCTATAGGGTTACAGGGCTATAGGGGACTCAGGCACTCGGGCACCTGGGCACCCGGGCACCCGGGCACCAAGGCACCAGAGCACACGGGCGGGCCGCGGAAATCGGCGGCAAAGCTCATTTAACCATATGAGACTGGAGAAAAAACCAATCAGGGCTATAGGGCTAGGGGGCTATAGGGCTATTGAGCTATAGGGCTATAGAGCTATAGGGCTATAGGGCTATTGGGCTATAGGGCACCCCCGGGCACCCCTGGGCACGCCCGGGCACCGGGGCACCCCCGGGCACCCCCGGGCACCCGGGCACCCGGGCGTGCGGCGAAAATCGGCGGCAAACCTAACCTAACCATATGAATCCGCTAGGACCCCTCCAGAGGCAAGCTCTGATTGGGGAATTAAAGTGGGCTGTAGGGCGATGGGGCTATAGGGCCATGGAACTATAGGGCTATAGGGCCATAGGGTTATAGGTCTACACAGCATAGGGCTATAGGACTACAGGTCCATAGGGCTGTAGTGTTGTAGGGCTACAGGGCTCTGGGGCTATGAGGTTGTAGGGCTATAGGGCCATAGGCCTATGAGTTTACAGGGCTATGGGGCTGTAGCGCTATAAGGCTATTGGGCTATAGGGCTATAGGCATATAGAGCTGTGGGGCTACAGGGCTATAGGGCTATGGGGCTATAAGGCTATAAGGCTATAAGACTAAAGGACAGACATAAGGGATATAGGGCTAAAGGGATATAGGGCTATAGGGATATAGGGCTATAGGGCTGTAAGGCAATTGGGCTATAGGGCAATTGGGCTATAGGGCTACTGGGCTATAGAGCTACAGGGGGCTCTAGGGCTATAAGGCTAGAAAGCTGTAAGGCTCTAGGGCTATAGGGCTTTAGTGCTATGGGGCTAGAGGGCACCCAGGCACCTGCCTGGACACCTGGACACCCGCGTACTTGGGCGGGCCGCGGAAATCGGCGGCAACGTTCACCTAACCGCATGAATCCGCTAGGACCCCTACAGAGGCAAGCTCCGATTGGGGAATGAATCCGCTAGGACCCCAATGAATCCGCTAGGATCCCTACAGAGGCAAGCTCTGATTGGGGAATATAGAGATCTTGTCGCCTTGTGGGGGGGGGAGAGGGCCGACACCCCCTCAACAGAACCCTGGCGAGCACACTGCAGGAAGACCGCCACGGAAGACCTCCGCTTCGGGAGGGGTGCGTGGGTCAGGATGGACACATCGGTACAAATACACGAACAACAAGTTCACATGACCATGCGAAGATCCACCGATCCCCGCTTACAGGGGGTGCAACGGCGTGCGAGATGATTGGATATCCCCATCCCCTTCCTCCTGCCCCCCATAGGGCGACGAGATCTCCTCCTCCTCCTCATCATCATCCTCCTCATCATCATCCTCATCATCCTCCCCCGCCCCTTCCCCCTCATCCTTCTTCATTCCTTTGTCAACAAGTCCACCCTGTCGCACCCCGAGGCCCGAGGCCAGTCGGAAGTGCGGCCTTGGCGTGTCTCTTTGCGATTTCCTCACCATGTATGATCGTGACGCTCCTGGAATTAAATCGGGCCTGTCCCTCTACAGGAGGAAAATGCAAACACAGTAAAGAAATAGTCGGGAGACGATGTTTGTTTATATTTGTTCACCATTTTGAACTTGTTTGGGGTATTTTTTATTTTCCGTCGAAAATCGGTCAGTAGGGGGACATGCCCGACCTAATCCTAGAACATGGCAACAGTTTACCAGACGGAGGGCGGACCTTTTCCAAAATGTGGCGTTCGCTTTAGCGCCGCGCACATTCGCTTGCACAAGCTGTAAGAGTTTGTCGTGTTGAGGGGGAGCTGTTTTTTCAAATTGTGGTTTTCGCATTAGCGCCGCGTGCACTCGTTTTATGAGCTTCGCTTTAAGAGTTTACAGCCGTTTCTATGATTCTCATGGTTAACGTGTAAGCTAAACCCTGGCACACGCGCAACAGGGCGCAGCGCGCAACAGTTACATTGATTCGTGGTGGATAGTTTTTTGGCACGATGTCAGACTGCCAGGGCGCACCAGTTACGTTGGTTCGCGGTGATGAAGTCCCAGGGATGACGTTCTGACACGATTCAGGGTCGTCAAGACGCAGCAGTAACGGTGATTCGCGGCGTTGGAGTCCCGGAAATGATGTTTTGGCACGATTCAGGATTTTCGAACGGTTGTCTCCCAACGGGGCACGTTCTACAGTGGAAATGAGTCCTTGTATGGGGCCTATGAAGAGGGAGCTTGGAGGGAGGTTGTATTCCAACATCGTTGATGAGTCTTGGGTGTGCACTGGTCCTCCTCCTCCTCCTCCTCCACCTCCTCCTCCTCCTTCTCCTCCTCTTCCTCCTCCTCGCGCTGGGGCTTTCCCTAGGCTGGGCCCTTGATCCGAGGGGGCGAATCGCGCGTCTCGCGCGCCGCGGCCTGGGCAGGAGCGGCTGCCCTTCTCCAGGGCGGGCGGCGCGAGGGGCGCCAAAACGACCGCTCACCGCGGGGTACGATGAGCGACGTTGCGCAGGTGATCTATATCGAAGGAGAAACAAATCTATGAACTTTCGACCCTCCACGCGGATTCCTTGGATCGGCGCAGGGCCCCTCTGGCGCCGCCCCTGGCTCGCCAGGGAGGGGGGTCCGGCGTAGGTCCAAGAAATCCTCGCAGACCATCGGAAGTTTACGTTTACGCCGGTCCTCCTCCTCCTCCTCCTCCTCCTCCTGCTCCTCCTCCTCCTGCTCCTCCTCCCGCTGGGGCTATCCGTAGGATGGGCCCTTGATCCGCGAGTGGCTTTCGGCCAGGCCCCGGAGGCCCGTGGAGAGGACCCCGCGAAGACCCCCGAGAGCGGCGAGAGGCATCCCCGGGGCCTCTCTCCTCCGGGGCGCGCTCGTCTCGTGCCCAGCCCTCCGGAGGGGGGCCCCGAGGCGGGGGGCAGTGCGGGCGGGGGGTCGGGCAGAGCACCATCTTTTGGCAGGGCAGGAGGCAGCGGAAGCCGAGGCGGCGGTTGGCACACGGCGCGGCGCCACGAGCCCGCGCGCCCTCGCGGGGGGCGCTTGAGGCTGTGGCTCGCGCGCTCGCCTCCGCCGGGGCCTCGCCCCTGCCCCTCCGCGCGCCGGCGCGGGCCTGGATCGAGGCGCGGGGGCCGGGTGCGTGGCCGCGGCTCGGCTCCGGAAGGGTGCGAACGGTCACCGTTTGGCGCGCCAGGCGCTTCTCCTGCCAGCAGCGGGGGTGGCGGGTCTGGTGGACTTCGGCCCATGCCGCCGCCGTTCCCGAGTCGACAGCCTCAGGGTCGGGGGCGGGATGGGCCGAGGTCCGTGATGCCTGTTGGGGTCTTTGGGATGCTTCTCGTGGGCCTCTTTGGGGAGACTCTGGGGAGTCTCTGCCCTTCGTCCGTTAAGATCAAAGACCAGATTGGAGGCGGAAGGCGGACGAGGACGAGGAGGAGGAGGAGGAGGAGGAGGAGAAGGAGAAGGAGGAGGAGGAGGAGGAGGATAATGATAATAGTTAAGGAGAAGGAGAAGGAGAAGGAGAAGGAGAAGGAGAAGGAGAAGGAGAAGGAGAAGGAGAAGGAGGAGGACGACGAGGCGGAGGAGGAAGAGGAGGAGGAGGAGGAGGAGGAGGAGGAGGAGGAGGACGGTGGGCCGCGGACCTCGCACGCACTTTCCGCTTTGCGAGGCGCCTGCTGCATGGTCATCGGCCTAAGCTCTTCCGTCGAGGACCTCCGCAAGGAGATGGCGAAGACGGAGAAGGTCCAGGAGCTCCAATCAGCACGATCGAAACGGAGACGGAAAGATTGGAGACGAGGGGCCAGCAGGAATTCTTGTCCGTCCTGGGCAGGACTCGGTGGTCGGTGTCGCCGCGTGCGTTGTCCGCTCGGGAGCGCAAGCGCCTGTCCAGCAGCGGCCGCTGTCGGTTTGGGACACCGCTTGCTGCTGCTGATCGAAGGAATATTGGCATAAGCACCAGCCATCGGAGCTCCGCACGGATTTCTTGGATCGGCGTTGGGCACCCCTGGCGGCGCCTCCGGCGTCAACCCTGGCTCCGCGCGCCCCGATCTCAGAGATCCGCGCGGAGCTCCGAAAGCTTTGTCTTCATGGCGTGTTTACCTAACAGCGAAGACTGATAGGTTTCTAATGGTCTCAAAAGAAAGCATCATGACTCCCCAGGGGGGTCAGGGCAGGATCCGGGGAGAATCCGCGGAAGTCGTTTTATGCAAACAGTTACACACTTCGTGGTCTTTGAGGTCCCAGAACTCCATTCCTGGGCCACATTCTGAATGCCCGGAGCTAACTGCAGGCCACTTCGTGCTCTTCGAGTTCCCAGAACTCCATTCCCGGGCCACATTTTGAATGCCCGGAGCCAACTGTAGGCCACCTCGTGGTCTTCGAGTTCCCAGAACTCCATTCCCGGGCCGCATTTTGAATGCCCGGAGCCAACTGTAGGCCACCTCGTGGTCTTCGAGTTCCCAGAACTCCATTCTTGGGCATGATTTTGAATGCCCGGAGCCAATTGTAGGCCACTTCGTGGTCTTCGAGTTCCCAGAAGTCCATTCCTGGGCATGATTTTGAATGCCCGGAGCCAACTGTAGGCCACTTCATGGTCTTCGAGTTCCCACAACTCCATTCCTGGGCATGATTTTGAATGCCCAGAGCCAATTGCAGGCCACTTCGTGTTTTTCGAGTTCCCAGAATTCCATTCCCGGGCCACATTTTGAATGCTGAGGCAGGCTGAGGCTGAGGCTGAGGCAGGTTGAGGCTGAGGCAGGCTGAGGCTGAGGCCGAGGCTGAAGGCAGACTGAGGCTGAGGCTGAAGCAGGCTGAGGCTGAGGCAGAGGCAGGCTGAGGCTGAGGCTGAGGCAGGCTGATGCTGAGGCAGGCTGAGGCTGAGGCTGAGGCTGATGCAGGCTGAGGCTGAGGCAGGCTGAGGCTGAGGCCGAGGCTGAAGGCAGACTGAGGCTGAGGCTGAAGCAGGCTGAGGCTGAGGCTGAGGCAGGCTGAGGCTGAGGCTGAGGCAGGCTGAGGCTGAGGCTGAGGCTGAGCAGGCTGAGGCTGAGGCTGAGGCAGGCTGAGGCTGAGGCCGAGGCTGAAGGCAGACTGAGGCAGGCTGAAGCAGGCTGAGGCTGAGGCTGAGGCAGGCTGAGGCTGAGGCTGAGGCTGAGGCTGCAGGCTGAGGCTGAGGCTGAGGCTGAGGCTGAGGCTGAGGCTGAGGCCGAGGCTGAGACTGAGGCTGAGGCTGAAGCAGGCTGAGGCTGAGGCTGAGGCAGGCTGAGGCTGAGGCTGAGGCAGGCTGAGGCTGATGCAGGCTGAGGCTGAGGCAGGCTGAGGCTGAGGCTGAGGCTGATGCAGGGTGAGGCTGAGGCAGGCTGAGGCTGAGGCCGAGGCTGAAGGCAGACTGAGGCTGAGGCTGAGGCAGAGGCAGAGGCAGGCTGAGGCTGTGACTGCGACTGCCGTTGCCACTGCGACTGTCATCGCGAATGCGACTGCGACTGCGAGAACAGCAGAATTCTACAACTGGATTCTCATCTGAACCTTAATGGGAATGCTTCCAGATATGGTCTTAGACATCGCTGTGAGGTTGCTTTGTCGGGATAATTTGTTCCTCCCTGTCGGGCGCGCCAATCTGGGCAGGAGGAGCTCGTAGCAGGGGGGGAGGGGCGCGGAGGAAGCTGGACGAGCAGCAGAGGAGGAGCCCGGAGGGGGGGGGGGGGGCAGGGAGGGAGGGAGGCGGCAGCATCCGCCCTCTTCAGCCGGCGCCCTCTCTTCCCTCCCTCCCTCCATGCGGCGGCGAGCGAGAGGGGGAAGCGAGAAGGAGAAGACCTCCTTGGAAGGCGGTGGGGCCCCTCAGAAGCCCTCGCGCTTTCTGAGAAGTCTTCTGTGTCTTCGGGGAAGGCTTGGAGCCAGGGGGCCTCCGAAGCGTCCGAGAAGGCCCGCCCCTTCTCGCTTCCCCCCCGGGCTCGCCGCCGATCCATCCTTCCGTCATGCCTTGTCCGCCCCTGAGCTCGAAGGGATTGGCGAGGTTTGCTAACCTGCCGTGTGGTGCTGTGTGTGCGATGTTCAGCGGTACGGCCTCCTCACCCGAGCAGCGCAACAAAACGGAGTCGTCTGCACCGACATTGGCGCATAAGCTTCCCTCGTAAGGTCGCGCGTAAGAGCCCTCGTCTCATGTTGGCTTGCCGCGCTGGTGGCCCGCGTAAGCTGCGGCGGAAGGTCGCTGTGTCATTTCGCGTAAGACCCGTTCTTGATCGTCGCTCACCTGGCTGTGGCGCTCTGCCTCCTGCTCTTTGGGCAGGAGGGATCGCAGAAGAAACATCGACATGCGCATAAACTGTCGGAGCTCCGCGCGGATTTCTCGGGCGCGGAGCGCGCCAGGGGCTACGTACGCAGGAGGCTCACCATGGGAGGCCCAGCGCTGATCCAAGAAATCCGCACGAACCTCCTACAGTTTATGATCATATCGTTTTCCGTTGCATACCGTTTTCCGTTGCTCCTCGAAGGGGGAAGGGGGGAGGACGGATTCCAGCGAGGGATTCGTGTGTTAGCCGGCACCTGGCGCAGGAGGCACCCGCACCACCTTGTCGCGAGTCGAGAGCAATGACAGCATAGTGCAGGGCCTGCAACGGAATCGCTTGCCGCGGGTGGAGTCAGAGATGGTCGGTTGGGCAGCAGTGAGGCTTTCATGGTCAGCTTAGCCGCCGTGCTAGGCACGCCAGTGCCGGAAGCTCCCTCAGGCTCCGCACTTTACATGTTGAAGCCCGAGGGAGGAGGGAGGAGGAAGGGTAGGCCCGAACATCCGACGATGTGCTCTTTTCAGTCCCCGCGCTTCTCCTCGATTTCGGTTTCTGGGGCTCGCTATCAAACCCCAGGGCCGTCAAACATGGATCTTGAGCGCAAAATTGCCGTTGTGAAAAAGGGTCGGCACTCCCGTGGCCGCGCATGGAGAAACATACACACACACTGTCTACCTCTCCTTCTCTCTCTCTCTATTTCTCTTTCACACACACAGCACACATACACGCCCATCGCCAGATACATGGCAGGGAAAATGGAGCAGGAGGAGAAAAGAGGGAGGGAGGATGAGCGAGGCGAGGGCGTCGATACTTGTGATCAAACCTGCCCGCAGGAAGGGGGAGGAGGAGGAGGAGGAGGAGGAGGAGGAGGAGGAGGAGGAGGGAGAGAGGAAGGGAAGCAAGGATGAGGAAGGAGGGGGGAGGTTGAGGAGCTCCTCCCGCCTCCAGCCTCCTCCTCCTCCTCCTTTCTCCCCGTCACTGGGCCGTCACACCGCCATCCCAGCGGCGGGCCCCACGATTCACATATATCCAATCCAATATGTCCCCCCCCCTCCTCCCTCCCTCCCTCCGTCCCTCCCTGCCTCCCCAGTCCCTTCTCCTCCTCCTCCTCCTCCTCCTCTCCTCCTCTCCTCCTCCTCTCTTCATCATCCTTGTCCTCTTTTACCTCCCTTCTCCTCCCCCTCCTTCTCCTCTCTCCTCCTCCTCCTCCTCCTCCTCCTTCCTTCCTCTCCTCCTCCTCTCCTCCTCTCCCTCCCCTTCTCCCCCCCCCCTCCCACTTCCCCTCCTCCTTCTCGTCCTCCTCCTCGTCCTCCTCCTCCTCCTCCTTCTCCTCCTCCCACCTTCCTCCTCCACTCCGCCCGCTCCCCCCCATTCCCCCTCCCTCAGGAAGCTGGCGCGGCCGCCGAGGTTGCCGCCGAGATGGCCTCGGGTCTCCTCTCCGCGGCAGCGGCGCAGGCTGCAGGGGGGGGACGCAGCGCGCGGAGGAGGAGGGGGCGGCATGGAGAGGCAGTGGGAGGAGAAGCGAGGAGGAGGAGGAGGAGAAGGAGGAGGAGGAGGAGGAGGAGGAAGAGCGAGCAGGAGCGAAGAGGTGCGAGGAGGAGCGAGGAGGAGCCAAGACGAGCGAGGAGGAGCGGGGATCAGCGAGGATCAACGAGGAGCAGCGAGGAGGAGCAGAGGAGTGAAAAGGCGCGAGGAGGAGCGAGGATCAGCGAGCAGCAGCGAGGAGGAGCGAGGAAGACCGAGGAGGAGCGAGGAGAGGCGATGAGGGGCGAGGAGAGCGAGGAGGAGCGAGGAGGCCGAGGAGGGGGCGGGGCGAAGACGGAGGCTGAAGCGGAGGGGGAGGAGGAGGGGGAGGAGGAGGGGGAGGAGGCGGAGGAGGAGGAGGAGGAGGAGGAGGAGGAGGAGGAGGAGGAGCGAGGAGGAGGAGGAGCGAGGAGCGAGCAGCGAGGAGCGAGGAGCGAGGAGCGAGAGGATGAGCGAGGAGCGAGGAGGAGGAGGCGGAGGACGAGGAGGAGGAGGAGGATGAGGAGGGGGAGGAGGAGGAGGAGAAGTAGGAGGAGGAGGAGGAGGAGGAGGCGGCGGATAAAGCGGAGGCCGAGATGGAGGAGGAGGATAAGGATCAGGAGGATGAGAAGGAGGAGGAGGAGGAGGAGGATAAGGCGGGTAAGGAGGATAAGGAGCATAAGGAGGATAATGAGGAGGAGGAGAACGATGAGGAGGATAAGGAGGAGGAGGGGCGATGAGCGAGGACCGAGGAGCGAGGAGCGAGGAGCAAGGAGGAGGAGGAGGAGGAGGAGGAGGAAGCTGCGGAAGAGGAGACGGATGATGAGGCGGAGGAGGAGGCGGGGGAGGAGGATTTGTAGGGGGAGGAGGGGAAGGAGGAGGAGAGGAGGAGGAGGAGGGAAGGAAGGTTGCAGGAAGACGAGGAGGAGGAGGAAGACGAGGAGGAAGACGAGGAGGAGGAGGAGGAGGAGGAAGCGGATGAAGAGGATACTGAGGAGGAATGATAGGAGGAGGAGGAGAAGGAGAAGGAGGAGGAATAGGAGGAGACCGACGCGGAAGAGAAGGAGGATGGGAAGGAGGAGAAGGAGGAGGAGGACGAGGGGAAGGAGGCGGACGAGGAGCGAGGAGGAATGAGGAGGCGGAGGAGGTGGAGGAGGTGGAGGAGGAACATATGACGAATAATAGGTGGAACACGATTTTTGGAGAAGGATGAGGCGGAGGAGGAGGAGGAGGAGGAGGAGGAGGAGGAGGAGGAGGAGGAGCGAGGAATCCGTAGCCATGTTGGCTCAAGCCATTAGGGCTCAAGCCCTTTTAGCTCAAGGCCGCGTGTGGGCCACCCCATCGCCTCGATGGGAGCACCAGTACACATTTTGGCAACACCTTACAATGCATTTGCCAACCTCATTGTTTTCCCCCGGGCTGCCATGGGCAGCCAGGACAATGGGTTTAAAGTGGTCAGTACGTGGTGCAAGGGTAAAAAGAACGAGCGGTGGTATACATTATGCTATCATTATGGCGATCCTACTTGGGTCATTCCCCCGTCTGCACCACCCACGACTCCAGGGAAAGGTTGGGCAGAAGGGCCCCGAGGCCATTGGAATACAAAGGTCTAACAATCCCAGGGGCTCAAAGGTGGAAGGGCGGACGGCCAAGGAGGAAAAGGCGATACAGGAGGCAAAGGTGGAAACAAGAAGGGGGCGACAGACGCTTACATGGACCCGCGTCGTAGTACAGAATACCCTTGGACTTCAAGATTTGGTACGCAAGACTATGACCCCAAGCCTGCCAAAGGAAAACATATAGCTACCATGTCCCTCATCACCAAGCTTTTACAGCGTGCTGGCGAGGACAACTCAGATATTCCCCCTCGGCAGTCCCGTTGGTTCAACAACTGCAATACCAGGTGCAAGAAACTCAGGAAGCAAACGAACCCATGCCCCGCACGCTTAAGCGCTACGAGACAAGAGCCACGAGCAAAACGAACACATTGTCGGCTGTCTAGGAGGAGATTGCCCAATGCGATACATTGTTGGAGCAGTTCCTCAGTAGGAAGGAAGAGTTGGGGGAAGAGGCAGAGGCAGTCAAAGGGGAGATTAAGGATCTGCGAAGCAGATGCAGGAGGTTCAAGATGAGACTCGTCTGACCTCCAGGACCGTTTGTATGCTTGGGAGAAGGTTGTCATGTTGGATCCAGACAGCAAGTCCTTGTTGGAGGTCTACGATCAAGCACGCATGCAAGAAGGAGGAGCAAGTCGTATGGGGGATGATGCATGGGAGGACGCAGTGCAATGAATGGAGGAGCGACAGGACGAGGAAATGCCACTGTGACTTGCAATGTTTAAGCGTATTAGACATGTTGGAGCTCTTGGAGAAAGGGACAGATGAGCTTCTGGAGGCTTCCGCATGCGCAACGCATTCAAATTCTCCAGGAAGGGCCCACGATGACCAAAACAGGAGGTGGAGCAGGAGCTGAAGGATCATTGGAAGGTACGGCAACAGCAGCAGCAGGACCTACAGGGGAGCATGTCGCAGTGCCAGATGCTCCGTCTCTTTAGCATTAAGCATAAGTGCAGGCGTTCCCGCCGACGTAGAGGTGGCAAGAAACCACCAAGCTTTGAGCCAGCTGCTACCAGTGTCTCTTCGTGGGGCACAGGTGGAGCCATAGTACCAAATCTCAGCGGCGACGTCTTGCTTGTGCAGGAACACAGGAACACAACTTGCGAGGGCCAGCCTACTTCTAGACCGTTAAGAAGCTGAGAGCAAAAGGTTGGAAAGTATCCAGGTCAAGCGCAATCGCAGGTAAGCTAGAAGGTAATTCATCTGGTGCGTTTAACATGGCAAAGAATCACCTGGGTGCACATGGAGACAAAGAGGGTAGCATGCATCCAGGAAGGCTGTGCAAGTGTCGACCTCACACAGACAACTGTGGCACCATAGTCCTTTACTCTATACATATGGTAAGTGGGCAAGGACTAAGCATTAAACAAGTTGTTGATATTGTACAAGCTGGGGGCTGATATCAAAGCCCATGGCAGACCGGCCGTGATGGGGGGGGATTCAACATTGCCCCCCCCCCCGACACTCCAAGAGTATATACTTGTAAGTCCACTAGATCTACAGCTCACTGCACATCGGAGACCAGCATGGGAAGCAAGCTCGTGCCTGGATTATTTCTTGGTGAGCTCACTCCTTGCACGCGCATTTCGGCTTTCATGCGTTGACTTCCATATCCCTCTCAGCCCTCGTCGCGTTGCGCGTCTCCTTGCCTTCTTGCGCCGACGGTATCTACGTGCAGACATCAGAGAAGTACCATCCCAGTGCCATTGAGAAAGCCAGTGGACCTTCTCCCCCGCAACCCGCGGAAGCCGATGATACAGTGGCGGAGGAGATGCATGAGTACAGTAGCAGAGCCGAGGATGTGGATGGGCAGGTTTGGGCACGAGCAGCAGGAAGAAGGCGTCAACATACTCGCGAGCATATACAACAGATGGAGGCCCGGGCAGCAGGAATCATTTTTCGGAGTAAGCCAGGCAGAAGTTGCAGGGGAGGTTCCGGGGCTAGACAGCGCGCGCGTTCAGGCACCCTCCTGCTGACCCCTGAAAACAAGACGCCGTGGGGGGCCCCAGCCAGAGGGGGCGGCGACGTGGGCGGCGCACGGGCTGGCCAAGATCCAAGGGCATTTCCAGGAGGAGGCGAATGGAAGAAAGGACGAATGCGCTAAAAGCTTGGCGAAGCAGTTGAAATAGCTGCCCGAGGTAGGCGGCCCTTTTTTCGGAGATTTCGGCAGCAGGGCGGCCACGCATTTCATTCAATCCTCGGCGAACTAGGCGCGGACACCCAAGATTGGCATCGGGGAGAGAAGTCCGTTTTGGATAGCATGGTAGTGTCCTGTCAGCGCACTGGAAAGGCTTTCACAGGTTAGGAGCAGAAGCAGAAAAGCTTGGATAACAGAAGCAAGCCAAGGGTCAGGCGCAGACATTCTGGGGCAAATGCAAGGTGCGGCAGATCGAGATCAAGAGACAGCGAATTGGGGTAGCACTTCGTCGTTTCCATCGCTGCAGCAGAACCATGCGGGCAGTTGGCAAGCTTAGTGGGATGCCACCCACTCCCCAGTTGTCATGGAGTGGAAGCCTGAACAAAAGTTCCAGAAGTTACGTCAGGGGCAGTTGCTAGAAAGCTGGTTGTCAAGTGCGGGACTCGAGCGTGCCAGCCAGACAGCGCCCCAAGGTTTAGTGTCAGAGGAGCGCATGAGAGTAGCAGCTCACATGTACCAGATCATGGGCACTGCCAGCGCCTCCCCAACCCAAGTCAGACGGCTCGAGATTGCCCTGGCAGGGGGGCGCAAGGGAGGAGGCCGCCGTTGCATCGCCCTCTACAGGGCCGCCTCCCGCCCCCGTGGTCAGGTGCATGCCGCGGCAGGAAGGGGGCGGGGGGGGGCGCGGGTCGGGCCTGCAGTTTAGCGCAAGGCAGGGCAGAAGGACAGAAGGCGCAGTCTGGCGTCAAGCAGTTGAGAGCGAACGAGCAACAGGGGATAAAGGGTCATTATGTAGCTCCGCTTTGGGACCTCAAGTCATGTTACGAGTGCCTAGATCACGAGATCTTCATGCAGATTTTCCTCTGCATGTTGGAATAGTCAATGCATCGGTGCGGTTGGCAGCGCAGGTTGAGGTTCGACGGTTGCATTTCTGATCCCGCGTACCGTACTCGGAGCGTCGCAGCCAGTGCTAGCCCTGCCAATAGGACGCGGAGGGATACTTGTAGCCTGTAGTCGATCACGCATGCGCACGCAGTATTGGTTGCAGCATGCAAATTGACGATCCGACCATGTCGGCATGGCATCGCGCGCGCGAGCATGACCGCATCGAATGCTTGTGCACGCTGGCTCCGTACATGCTACAAGGGCTAGCCACGCTCAGATGCACACTGGTTGTTGACAAGATTTGTCGAGGGGGCATGTCAATGCAACTTGATCATGAAGCAACAGGAGCCCCTGGTAGAAGATGCGCAGGAAAGTCACCGTGGGACACTGAGAACTTGGGCGCAGACTGCACGGCAGGCGAAGACAGGAAAGGAAACATGCGCAGGCAGAGTGCGACGCAAATGTTGGTTAACCTTCACCTCTCGAGTTATCAGTTTGAAAAGTTTCTTCGTTGCCTAGCTGGCACGAGCAAGGACGCATTTGTCTTAGTTTACTTGGATCAGCGACGGTGCTTCGGTCAAGGGTTTCGCGCGCGGGGAAAAAATCAAAACGGCGCCACTTAGGGGCTTCTGTCTCGTCAAGGCTAAAGCGCGCAGTCAACTCGCTGTCGGGCCAGCGTGGACACCATGGAGTCAGACCCCGTCACCTTGGTGGGCCACGTCATCGAGCGCCACTGCCAGGAGTGGTGGGCAGCGGCGGCATGACGCGACTGCCGCGCCACCAGGAGAAGATAACAGTGCCAGAGCTCCGCTCAGCATTTGCCGCGACCCAGGCCACAACCGCAAGTGGCCAGGGCCAACCCTGGCTGAAGAGGGCAAGAGGTCCCATCGGGCAAATGTTACTCCGGCTACCTCAGGCCCAATGACCAGCTCAAAATGCAACCGCGTTTCAAGACAGATTTAGTTTTAACATAACAATTTAGAAGTTCCTCCCAGAGCCGCCAGCAAGGGATTCGCATGTCAACTTAAGGACCTGGCAGCCTGGCAACTTGCCGCGACCAATGTTCCACAGGCCTACCCAATGCGTGAGGAAGGGTCTGTTGGCAGCTCTTCCAACGAACTTTCACTTCCCTCGGGGATGAGCTAACTATTGAGGAGCAGCTGCGTGCGATATGTGGCGCCGAAGTCGCAGGATCAACCCTTGAAGTATGGGGGTGCAACAGTGATGGGAGGTGCGAATCCTGCGGGGAAAAGAAGATCATCTCCCACGGGTGTTGGACATGCACAATGCCAGAAGTAGTGAAACTTAGGAATGGTCGAGTAGTGGAAGAAACTAGTGTGGCGCTGCAGCAAGGCTGAGCATATCCCTTTTGTTCTAGACTCTGGCCAACCAGAAAGGACAGCCCCTCCAGCAGGTTCTTGGCTATGGTGGCACATTGGCAGTTAATGGGCCTTTTCTGACCCGCGCATGACAGATCATTTCGACGACCGTGTGAAGAACGTTGCGCACGCATGGATAGCTCGTGGAGTCTTCAGCGCCGTGCAATGCGTTGAGGAAGGGACCTCCTGCGCATGGGCACCTCTGCCAGCTTGTCTGCCGCAAAACGCTGTAACTGCAGAATGTGTTGGACTTGTTGCATCAGCTCTTCGGTCATAATTTCCTTGGACAGCAGGCGCTGCAGCAGACTGCAAGGCCTTTTTAGCAGGTGCAGCCAGGCCACCGCGATCTTTAAGATATTCGTTTGAATTCCGCAGATATTGACGCCAGATTTCGCGGCGCACTCCTGAGAATCATTGGCCACAGATGCGCCGCGGCAGAGAGCAGGGTGAAGGCGTCTCGGGGCAAGGCGAGCTCGACGTACTATGCAACGCAGCAGCAGATTGACATGCTGGAGATGCGGCCAATAGACAGACGTTGTCTGACAGACGTTGTCTCCTCGGGAGGTCGACGAAGGTAAAGAAGCGCTAAAACACTGCGCTACTTTTGTGCTTCTGCAGGCAAAGAAATGTTAAGGCCCAGTGAAGCGACCACCCCCCCCCCCCTATAAGTTTCGTTCAGTGCGTCGCCCGAGCGTCGCCCGTGCGCCGGCCCTGGTTTGCGTCTCTGTCCCGAATCCCGGCCTCCCAGAGTGCGTGGGCGACATATGGCGCGACTTCGGAATTTCTCTGGCGATATATAGGTTTCCGACGCCGGTGCACCAGCAGCCATTTTGGCGGTCGCGGCGCTTTCCTAGTTCGACGGTCCACCAACGCGTTCTGTTCCCAATTCGGCGCAAGAGGATTTGCTGGTGCTCATTGTCGGGGGCGCCAACCGTTGCTGAGGACGAAGACGCCTCGCGTTGATTGGGGGCTGTGCGTGTCGCGCCACGGCGGGGGGTGACGTCGCATCCCGCGACGCGGCGCCACTTCGCCCCGTCGCATCGCGCCCCGCACCCCCATGTCGTTTCGCGCCAATCCTCCTGCCCCCCCCCCTTCTTCCTTCCTCTTCCCTTCGTCCGACGCGCTGCGCGTTTTGTCCCGTTTGCGAAATTTGTATTCAGTTTTTTTGTGTCAGGCTGCCGTCCTGTCCGCCTCCCTACTCACCCCCCGTTGTCCTTTCACCCTCCTGGAACTTCTTCTCGCCCTCCTCGCTCCCGCCGCCCCCCTTCGATCGCCTTCCATCGCTCCCGCCGCCGCTGCGCCGCCCTCGCGCGCCCACCCCATCGCCCGTCCGTTCCCATTTCCGCCCGCCCTTCCCTCGCTTCACTTCCATCCTCTTTTTCCCCCCACTGCGTCGGCGGGCGAGACGTCGCCAAATTGCTGCAGCGACGGACCGATGTTCAAAATCTGACGGGGCGTGCGCTTGACATGGATTAGTCCGTGCGCGCTGCATCTCCATGTCGTTTATTGGTCTCCTCGCGTTCGTAGTTATCACGTGCGTGTCTCGCTATTTCTACGATTGCCGCGCGCATCCCTCGATTGTTTCGCCAGCGGGCCGCGCAGTTCACATGCCGTCAGGAGTCCACGGCGCCCTTCGAGCGATTCGCGCGCGACCTGCGCGCGACGCGCGAACGACCCGAGCGACGCCCGCGCGACGCACGCGCAACGCGCGCGCGACGCGCGCGCGACGCACCCCGACCCGCGCGCGACGCGCCCCTGCCAGCGCGCGACGCACGATCGACCCGCGCGACGCACGCGCGACGCACGCGCGACGCACGCGCCACGCGCGCGACGCACGCGCGACGCACGCGCGACGCACGCGCGACGCACGCGCGACGCACGCGCGACGCACGCGCGACTTTGCCCGCCCCTAGCATTTCTCCGAGCAGCAATGCGCAACGGCTGTCGGCCCGCCGTGCTTGCGCTGTTCACAAGTGTCGGCGGCTGCGTCCTCCATTGCGCCAGGAAGGGCGGTGCTTGCCGGTGTTATTTCCCTTTTCCTTCCTCGTCGTCCCTCCTCTTTTGTCATTCCTCCTCCTTCGTCCTCTCTCCTGCCTCGTCTCCCTCTCTCCTCCCCTTCTCCTCCTCCTTTCTACCGGCCTCCCTCAGTCTGTCCCCCCCCCCTCCTCTCTCGTCTTTTTTTTTTCCCTTGCCGCCCCGTGCCCCTCTTCATGTTCTTTTCTCCTTCGGCCCCCCTTTCCACGGCCGCGGCGGGTCGCCGCGAGCGGCGCCCCCGCCTTCCGCGAACGGCCCCGCCGCCGGCGGTGGAAGAGGAAGATTACAGGGAGAGAAGGAGGGGGGAGGGGCAGGGGCGCGAGGCGGGCGCGGCGGCAAGGGCGGCCCGGCAGGGGAATGGGGGGGAGGGGGTGGAGGACGGAGTGGGCGGGTGCTTCTGTAATGGTCATGTTGGTGATCATGGTCGTGGTCGCGTTCGTCGCCTTGGTCGCGTTGGCGGCGGTCGCGCCGCTGGTGGTGGGCGGGCTGGTGGTGGTCACGTCGGTGATCGTGCTGGTGTCGGTCGTTGTTGTGGTCGCGAGAAGCGTGGTGGTCGTGGTGGTGGTGATGGCGGTACTTGGTGTTAGTCGTAATCGTCGCGGTGGATGTGGTTGCGGTCGCGTCCGTTTGTGGTGATCGTGGCGGCGGTAGTTTTGACGCTGGCGGCGGTTGCGGCGGCTGTGGCGGCGGCTGCGGGGACCTGCTGGCCTATCGGCGGGCTGCGTTCAGCAACGTCGCTGCGTTTACAATGTTAGGGGGATTGCTGATCCGCCGAGGTGGCCCAGCGGCCGCCTTCTTCTCGCCAAGAGGGCCGCGGCGTGGGCGACTTTCTTTTTCCCGAAGGCGACCAGCCTTTTCAGCGGCCGTGGAGAGGGCGAGGCGCGTGCGATCCGCCCCGTGGGTGTCCGCCGCGCTGGCGACGCACTCACCAAAGTGCCCCCTTGCCAGGGCGACGTGCACGTTCGAGAGGACGGCTGGCCTTTTCGGCGGCCGACGCACGGGCGGCGCACGGGCGACGAATGCGCGACGCACTTCCTGTCGCGAAGGGGGGGGTCAGCACGCCGGTCGCTTTACTGGGCCTTAACACAAAGAATTGGCACCCTGTCCCAAATCAGAGGACTTTTTACCAGACGCCACCGAAGCAGCAGCAGCCAGAAACAACATAGCCTCTGCCGCGCACGATGCAGCATGGGACCACGCAAGTTTCAGGTGCACAAAGTGATTCCATGTATAACGCCTAACTCCAAGACGGCTTGCACTCGCAAGCCAACTGCCACATTTCAAGTAGCGCAGTCAGCAAACGATGTTCATCGCAAGTTACATGTAGGATTGACTGTTGGCTCGCATGTTCCTTTAGTCTAATGCCTCACGTGTTTCCCCCAAGTGGAGCCAGACAGCCAAAGAAGCTAGGGGGTACTTGCACAGCGAAAGACTGCTCAGAATCTGGGAAGCTTCGGAGACCAAGTTCCAAAAACCAACGTAACTCATGAGGGCTCGGGCCCTATATAGCACAAGGTGGGTCGAGGATATGCAGGAGCACGCGCAGCTGTCTTAGGCACGAGAGATCAGTTCTGGCCTCCCCCCAGCCCAGTATTGTCCGGGCTGCAACGGGGGACGGTCGCCGATTGCGTTCTTTGCCAGAGGCGCGAGGTCTGTTGCGGTCGGCCGAGGGCAGACAGCATTCAACAAGAGCCGTGGATCACTGATCGCAAGATGGTGAATGGAGTGTGCTGCGGGGGCAAGTTCAGAATGAGATCCAATTCGCCCACGCAGCCAGTCGCGGCTCAGGCAGAGCACCTGACCCAGCTGTCTCCTACGTTGCAGGCGAAAGCTCGTGCTTTTGCCCCATCGCCCCCTCTTCCGGCCCAAGGGGGGGCCAGCTCCCAAGGAGCAGCGGCCTCAGCTGGGGGGCGCGCGCCCGCGGCCCAGCCCGGCGGACCCTGCCCCGGCGCCGTTGCAGCGCGCTCTGAGGCGGAGTCAACGGTTGAGAGGTTGCAGCAAGAGGTTGCGACCCTCAGAGCCAAGCGCGACCGCCTGTCCAGCGCTTCAGATTAGGGCGTTGACACGCGCCGAGCGTTTCGCCCAAGTCCCAGTCCCCTCGCCATCCCAACGGGGGAGGCTGGGAAGGGGGGGGCTGGGGGCGAGCTGGGGCGCCTGGTGCAGCCATGGCTGTCAGGGGTAGTATGGATAGAATATGAGTTGAATAGGAGGGGGGAAGTTCTCTCGGCAGCATGTCTGCAGGGCGCGGCGCGCGGGTTTGTCTCCCGCCACCTTTCCCTCCCAAGTCTTCCGTTTATCTTCCCTTTTCCTCTACCTCGCGGCCGCGCAGTAGCCTCGGTGTCTCAGGGTGGCGCTGGTTTGTGGAGGAGGGCGGGGCAGGGGGCGCGGGCGGGCGGGGGGGGTCAGAGCGAGCAGCGTCGGCGGGGCTAGTGAACCGCCGTTTACATCCTCAAGTTCGAGGCAGGACCGCCCCGCCCCCGTCGCCAATCCCCCCCTCTTACCTCCCTCATTCAGACCCGCGTTCCCCCCCTCCCTCCCCCCCCACCCCCCCCTCTCAGCGGCCAGTTCGAGCAGAGCTCTTCATGTGTAGGCGCGGCTAGCTCGCGAACCCGCTCCCGAGTCGCAGAGTCGCAGACTGGACCGATGGGGGGGAGCGAGGAAGGGCGAAGGAGAGGAGGAGGTTGCGGAGGAGGAGGAGGGGGGGCGGGGGGCGATGAGGAGGAGGCGGATGGAGGGGGAGGAGGAGGGGGAGGAGGAAGAGGAGGAGGTGGAGGAGGATGAGGAGGAGGATGAACGAGGGCGAGGAAGAGGAGAGCGATGAGCAGGTCGATTGTGATGGCGATGACAACGACGATGACGATGGCGATGGCAGCGATGGTGATGATGATGGCGATGTCGATGACGACGGCGACGATGATGATGGTTACGTTGGTGATAATGGGGGTGATGGTGCTGGTGAATGTCCAAATGATGTTGATACTGAGGTTGCTTATGATGATGTTGGTGGTGGCGGTGGTGATGGGGGTGGTGGTGATGCTGATGACGCTGCCGATGTTGATCATGGTGTTGCTGATGGTGGTGATGCTGATGGTGATGAGGATGATGATGTGGATGATGGTGATGGCGATGATGATAATGATTATGATGATATTGGTGATGGCGTTGGCAATGATGATGGTGTTGGTTTGGATGGTGTTTATGATGATAATGACGATGTTGGTGGAGATGAGGATGATGATGATGCTGATGGTGATGATGATGATGGTGATGGTGATGGTGATGATGATGATGATGAGGATGATGATAGTGGTGATGGTGCTCAATTTGCTGATGAGGAAGAACGAGAGGAGGAGGAATAGGATGACGAATACCATTGATAAGAAAAAAGAAAACGAACAATACGAATAAGAAGAATAATACTAGTAAAAGAGGAATGATAATAATAATAATAATCATAATGATAATAAGAATCATAATGATAGTAATAATAAGAATGAAAATAATCATACTAAGAAGAATAGTAGTAGTAGTAGTAGTAGTAGTAGTAGTAGTAGTAGTAGTAGTAGGAGTAGGAGTAGGAGTAGGAGTAGGAGTAGGAGTAGGAGTAGTAGGAGTAGTAGGAGTAGTAGGAGTAGTAGTAGTAGTAGTAGTAGTAGTAGTAGTAGTAGTAGTAGTAGTAGTAGTCGTAGTCGTAGTCGTAGTCGTAGTCGTAGTCGTAGTCGTAGTAGTCGTAGTCGTAGTCGTAGTCGTAGTAGTAGTTAGTAGTGTAGTAGTAGTAGTAGTAGTAGTAGTAGTAGTAGTAGGTAGTAGTAGTAGTAGTAGTAGTAGTAGTAGTAGTAGTAGTAGTAGTAGTAGTAGTAGAGGAGGAGGAGGAGGAGGAGGAGGAGGAACGAGGGATAGGCGAAAAGCGAGGATCGGAGAGCGAAGAAAAGGAAAAGGAGTGAGGAGGAGGAACGATGAGGAGGAGGAGCGAGGATTGCGAGCGAACAGGAGGAACGAGGAGGAGGAGGAGGAAGAGGAGGAAGAGGAGGAGGAGGAGCTAGGAGGAGGAGGAGTGAAAAGGAGCGGCGATGGGGAGGGCCGAGGAGGGGCAAGGAGGAACGAGGAGGAACAGCGAGGGGGAAAAGCGAGGAGGAGGAGGAGAAAGAGGAGGTGGAAAAAGAGGAGGAGGAAAAAGAGGAGGAGGAGGAGGTGCAAGGATGAGGAGCGAGGAGGAGGAGGAGGAGCGATGAGCAGGAGCGAGGGGGAGCGACGAGGAAAGGGGAAAGGAGAAGGAGGAGCGAGGCTCTCTCGCTCGACGACGCCTTGACGCATGGCGTGCTCGGTACCGTTCTGACTGTCTGGAACTGTGGCTACCGCGGCCCGGGACCAGGCCTGTGCAACAACAGAACAAGACAGGGAAACGATCAAGAAGGAAGGGCTGCCCCCTCGCACCCACGCCTCACGGGGCGGGGGACAGAAGAAACGAGCATGGTGTGAAGCTCGCCTCCTGGAGCATTCCGGGGCGCACCCTGCGCCAGCAAACGGGCCGCTTTCCTCGCGCGGGCGGCTTCCCGCTGAAGCCCGACGAGGTCGAGCTGGGCCTCAGTCAGGACGAGAGGAGGAGGAGGGGGGGGGGGGGAAGGCGAGGCGGACGAGGGATCGAAACGAGGGGGGGAGGGAAACATGGGCAGGCCAGACGGGTGGCGCCTCCTGCTCCAGCAAGTCCAAGGAAGCCTGCTCCTCCTGCGCCTCTGCCTCCACGGGCAGGATGGGAGCTGGGGGCTCCTGTCCCTGCGACGGAGGGGGGTTGGGCGCATTATTCATCTCCTGAGTCATGAAACGATCTCTCTCTCTCTCGGGGTCGGCCTTGCGACCCTTGCGCCTTCTGGGCGCAGAATCTGGAGCCTTCGAGGAGTTTCGGCCCCCGAGATCCGAAACGTAAACATCGAGCAAACCGCGATGGAAATCCTTTGGATCGGCACCGAAAACGAAATCATCGTCGTACATAGCAATCATGTCTCTGAGAGAACAGACTATACTAGAAGCGATGGCCTGAGACAATCCTGTAGAAGAAGTCTTCTTGGCGGGGGTCCTGAAAGTTCCGTCGGAAGCTTTGCCGAGGAGGGCCCTGTGGGCATCGGGCCCGTGGGAGCACCAGCCCTCGCCCGGGGCGTCCTGGAGATAGGAGGGAGGGGGGGGCATGCGCAGGCCGATCCAGCGAGCGGGGGCTCTGCCTACAGTGCCCCAAAGAGTGCCGAGCGAGGAGCAGGCACAAGAGCCACGAGCGGGGGCGCAACGGAAAGAAGGTGGGGACATCCGCAACCCGCGCGGGAGGGAAAGGGATGCTCCAACCGCCCGCGGGTGCCAGCCGCCACGTGGGCTGCTGAAGGGCGAGTGAGAGCGTGCAACCGCTGGGATCCAGCAGAAGCCTGAAGGCCTTGGCGGGCCGTGCACAAAGGGGCTCCCCGACCAGGCTCCTGGATCCTGGCAACGGAGGAGGATGAGGAGGAGGAAGAGGAAGAGGAAGAGGAGGAGGAGGAGGAGGAGGAGGAGGAGGAGGGGGAGGAGAAGGAGGAGGAGGAGGAGGAGGAGGAGGAGGAGGAGGGGGGGAGGGTTGCCCGCCGAGCCGCGCTCGATCCGCCTCTGCTCCACGTCTCGCAAGGAGCCCCCCTCCCCCCCTGAATTGAGACCTCGCTTGTCACGCGCGTGCCCGAGCCAGTCGTTAATGACCGAGACTTGCGCGAGGTCCCCCCTTCTGGGGGTCGATGGCAACATCTACAGACAGGCAGTATGCAACACAGGCCGAGGACGGCCAGGCGTACTCCATGTGATGTTGTATGTCCCCAGACCTCCTCATGCCCGAGAACAAACGAAGCACGATTCTTGACCTGGAAGGGCAAAACGGAGGCCGCGATCGCAGTGAAATCCTGAGGCCGAAAAGGCCAGAACGTACCATCAGGAGGAGGCTGACAAAGGGGGGTAGGAGAGCCAGATTATTCCAGAAGCCTCAGGGCAGCCTCAGAAGTGAACGCGTAGTCCTCCAAGACCAGGATCTCCCGAGCTTCCTCCACCGAGAGCTCAGAGACTATATTCTTCTGTAACTGGGAACTGGCAAGACCTGGCTGTCGGACTGCGGGAAATTCGGGACGCCACCGGTCACGGCCTGCAGCTCTGTGCTGTCTGGCAGCCTCATAGTCAGCACTGTTGAGAGCTTGGCACATCTCCGCAGAACAAACTCTCGGCTCGCCCAGGAGAGACTGCGCACTTTGGCGAGTCAAAGGCGGTGTGCTCCGCCAAAGCCCTTCTGGACGCAAATCTCATGTGGCACATGCTGCAAGTAGTTGTGTCTCCCAGTATCCCTCGGACTTGTTCGATGAAGGATTGGTGATGTTTAACGATGTGTTGTCTGAGCCCCTTGGGTCCCGTGGAGGTCGAGGAACACCGCGTGCACGTGTACGTGGGGGTCTCGGCAATTTGGGCAGCTCGTAAGGGATGAGCGTCATCAATTACTGGCCTGGGAATTCCAGCTGAGGAGAACTCCTCGAACATGGCTTTCTCTGCAATCTCTGCGGCCACGATGCGGCCCGTGTACTCAACCTGGGACCTGAAGGCGGACTTGACAATGCTTTTCCATCACAGGGCCGATTGTTTCACTCGAACTTTCCAGGCGAGAAGGTCCTCCGAGGGGTCGGGCATGTGGTGGCACCTGTGGGCAAACTTTTTGACCCACTTGAGGTCTCGGACGATCCGGTGTACCCGCGA